>JAOWCC010000577.1:115483158-116083158 GCA_030867875.1 Actinernus sp. WN-2022
TAGCAACGGTAGCTAAGGGGGAGGACATAGCAACAGTACTAAGGGGGAGGACATAGCAAAAGTAACTAAGGGGGAGGACCTAATTTTACGGCTGTGTAACTGTGAATAAGCCTTTTGTAGGATACGATCACGTGGTGGTACTGGATGGCAAAACAATCTGACTTCATTTATTTAAAGGCACTTGTACGAGATCAGTAGTGTTATTAGCAAAACCTGTTTGTAAATGCTATTTCCACCTCCAATCGATTGTCTATCTTTCTAAAAAAAGGCCTATTCACGGCCTTGAAACCAGATCTACTTCGCAGATCCGTGAATCGATAACAGGGAATAAGGATGTAGCCCTTCTACGTACCGGAAACACTGCGTCCCTGGTGTGGAAGGTCTGCAGTTGATGTAGCAGCAGCTGGCCTAAGGTCTTCACCACTAGACTGCCAATACGAAGTGTCTGAGGCTTGTCCCCTCCTGACTCCTGGTTGTGACGTAACATGCTGCAAAATCAAACAGGTGTTACTCCCTGGCTTGCACAGGCATTTTGTGACAAAGTAAAGAAATAAATAGAGCAGATTCCGTATGAGTGGGGCAAACTACGGCATGTCCGTAGCCTTACCCTATCCGTACTGTAACCGTGCTGTACCGTATCTCAGTAATTTGATTGGATAAGAAGGACAAAAACAATAGGGAAACTATTTCAAAATCACGGCATGCCGTACAGTAACCGTGCCGTAGTTATAGCCGTAGTTTGTCCCACTCAAACGAAATCCGCTCTTGCGACCAGGAGAATAAACCCTTTGTCCCCCCCCCCCCCCCCCCCCATCTATGCGTGGTAAATCTATTGTTTCCCACATCTAACCTCGTTCTGAAATTGCTCAGTAAGAGGCTACGCGTGGTAAAACTATTGTTTTCCCCCATCTAACCTCGTTCTGAAACTACTCAGTGCGAGGCTACGCGTGGTAAAATTATTGCTTTTCCCCATCTAACCTCGTTCTGAAACTGCTCAATGCGAGGCTACGCGTGGTAAACCTATTGTTTTCCCCATCTAACCTCGTTCTGAAACTACTCAGTGCGAGGCTACGCGTGGTAAAACCATTGTTTTTCTCCATCTAACCTCGTTCTGAAACTGCTCAATGCGAGGCTACGCGTGGTAAAACTATTGTTTTCCCCATCTAACCTCGTTCTAAAACTACTCAGTGCGAGGCTACGCGTGGTAAAACCATTTTTTCTCTCCATCTAACCTCGTTCTGAAACTGATCAATGCGAGGCTACGCCCCGCGTGGTAAAACTATTGTTTTCCCCCATCTAACCTCATTCTGAAACTGCTCAGTGCGAGGCTACGCGTGGTAAAACTATTGTTTCTAGCGAATGGCTTTTTGGTAGACAGTAAATGATAACATGTTTGTGTGTCTACCTTGCAATCTGCTGGATCTCGTTTCTGTTGATGAAAACCTTTCTGAACACCGCGTAGGACGGCAGTCGATCTTGTCTGTCGTCATTCGGTCTATGCTCGTGACAGAGCATAGTCTAAGAAAGAAGTTAAAATAATCATTGTAATGATTTATTCTTATGACATTAAGCTGTACAGACCTTAAAATACATACCAAGATTTGACATTGCACAGGTTTGTAACGTCTAAAAGTGAGGAAGAAGTCCTCCGCCGTGGAACGTAACTATTTGTGGCGTTGAAATATAGAGTTAAATACCGTATTAGGGTTGTGTAGGGTTTAATTTCATTTTTGACACATTTTTTATTTTTATTCAATAACCTTTATTTCAGTGAATTTCAATATATTGCTCATTAGATATTCAAGGCTTTTATATGGAGGTCTTTATATGATATAAAGACCTTGAATATCTAATGAGCTATTAAAGGCTCTTGGATACCTAACCAGGTCTTTATATTGAAATTCACTGGAATGTTAGTGAAATAAAGGTTATCGAATAACAATGAAATAAGTCAGTTAAATACCTCGAACTTCGGCATTCAGCCATATACATCTGGCTGAATGCCTCGGTTCTCGGTATTTAACTCTTACTTATCGTTACTTTGGCTCTGTTCCCTTTGTTCTACTAAGACCAATATATCCCATATCCCCTCACTTTCTTTGTTCCATTTATTCCCCTTGCATATTATCAATACATTAACACATACCTCCCTTCAATATTGTGAATGCTTATCAAACTCATTAATAATTCATGAAGCAAAAAAAAAGAAATCACAGCGATAAGTGATCTTAAAATCTGCTGGAGATTTCGTCCTGATTTACATAAAATTTTGCTTCTATTTTCTCGGCCAAAATAAATCGTATCGCTATACATCTGGACGTTTGATAAGTCCGATACAAAATTCGTGTCCGTGCTTTATAGGATTTACAAACTCGAGCTGAAAGCGAAAAAACACCCTCTACCGCCTGCAAGCAGGCTATTAAATATTAACACATATTCCCTTGCATATTATCAATGCTAATCAAACTCATTAATAATTCATGAGGCAAAAACTTAGGAAATTAATAAAACATCAGTGTCCTTAATTCTACTAGAGATTTCGTCCTAATTTACATAAACTTTGGCTTCGATTTTCTCGGCCAAAATAAGTCGTATATATCGCCAAAATAACTGAAAACATGACTCGCTACGTTTAAACGCTTTCAGCTCGAGTTTGTAAATCCCATAAAGATCGTCCGCGAATTCTTTATCTAGTACTTTAACACATGCATTTTAACATATATTACCCTCCACTTAGTCCCTCACGCATCTCCTAGGAACTTAGAACTACTGACTTACTTCTTACCTACCAAGAAGTAACATGAAAGATAGAAAACACGGAATTTGTCACGATCCGAATCAAACTCGAACCCTCGCTCTCTTGGTTTCTCTATCTCTCTGTCTTCTCTGTCTTCTCTGCTCTCTCTGTCCTATCCACTACACTACAAGCTACGTTGGTTGAAAGGATGCAGACAAAAAACAATACGAACCCTTGTAAACAGTAATTTTATGCAACTAGGCAAACAATGATCCTAATGATTTATGAAAAGAGATATTGTTATTGCGTAGCACGAGAAAACCTCGCCATTGTGAAAATAAGCATCATATTGGCCTTCCGCTCGGGGGCATGGGATCTATTCACCTCGTGTCGCCATCGGGCTGCGTCCTCATGCGGAACACTCGGTGAATAAATCCCGTACTCCCTCGTTCCAAACCAATATCGCTTACTGATGCCGAAATTCGAGGTATTTAATAGCCTGCTTGCAGGCGGTAGAGGGTGTTTTTTTTCGCTCAGAAAACGGATCGCAGAAAACGGATATCGAAGCGGCCGCCATATTGGCCGAGCGGGATTGAGACCTGATTGAGAACTATCGATTTCTGAATAGTCCGTCCACTGGCGGTTTTTCCTTTCTCCTTCTCCTTCCCCTTCCCCTTCCCCCTCCATTTGTCGTTCGATCCCAGGTCTCAATCCCGCTCGGCCAATATGGCGGCCGCTTCGATATCCGTGTTTTCTGTGATCCGTTAACTTCGCGAAAAAAAAAACACCCTCTACCGCGTGCAAGCAGGCTAGCTATTTAACTGACTTAGTTCACATTGACAAGGCTTTCACAAAAGAGCATTCCTATAAAATATGATTTCTTTGAACGGCGCCTTAAACTTGGACCCGCACTATTGACTCTTCTTAATATTTATGCGCATATAATTAGCTACTTGAAAACGAGGCTATCCCCGCATCGTTGCTTAGCTGAAAAGCAAAATAGCGTCGCGGACGGAATATTGCTTTGTGTGTTACTCTATGCGTTGGAGACAAAAGAAAAAACCTGAATTGTCCTTTCGAACTCGAATGCACGTTGCGGCATCCTTGATGCGGGGATAGCCTCGTTTTCGAGTAGTGAATTAGATATGCGCATAAATATTAAGAAAAGTGAATAAAAGGCGTCTTCAGACACATTCACACATTCAGTTGTCAAGGCAACATCTCTGTGCTCCAACATGTGATGCTTTGCTTGAGTGATGTCTGATATTTGTAATCGCGAAATTCAAATTGAACACTTGTATGTTTAATGTCAAAAACGGTTCTAAAAATATTATCGACAGGCATTACAAGCAACTTTAGCTATAGTGGTGCCGTTGTCTGGAACAGACTACCCCCTAATCTAAGGCAAGCAGAATCTCCGAATAACTTTCGACGATTGCTCAAGTTACATTTTAATCATTAGTTACAAACACGGCATTCATGGAAAGCTGGCTAATTAGTTGATTTTTAATGGTTATAGTCTATTCAAATTTGAATCCCAAAGGGCGAAAAGCAACCCTTCATAGTGCGGGCCCTTGTTTAACAAAGGGCCTTCTAAAAGATACTAATTAAGACCTTTTTTGTAGCATTAGTGTAGTCTAAATAAGGCCCCGCACTATAAAAAGGGCCTCAACCAGGTTGAAGACACCTTCACTTGTCAATCAGCCTTTGTTCAAAACTCTGCGATATGCGATGCCCCGCTTGAGTGATCTGTGACATTTGGGATAGCGCGAAATTCAAATCAAACATTTGAATGTGTAAACAAACACTGAAGAGTTTGTAAACGGTTCTAAAACACTATTGATTGGCATAACTGAGCAACTAGCTTCCCACTGTTTACGTTTTCTTGGCTTATTTTAATTTTACCTTCAGAAATTCAGTATTCTAACAGGAGAAGACTGATTTCTTACTTGACAGTTCTGAATTTGAAATTCAAATTTCGAATCCCAAAGGGGAGGTTATTCCCTTTTATAGTGCAGGTCCTTGTAAAAGATTATTAGGGAGCTTCAGATTCGAGTACGACTTTTCACAATCGACGAACAGTTTAAAAAGATATATGAACAAACACATACTCTTAGTAGCTTGTTCTCGTGTCTGCAGCATTGCTTGGCAGAAATGAAAGATTTGTACTTTCTTGCAACAGAAATATTTTGAGTGTAAAAGTCGTACTCGTAGTAAAAGTCATACTCGTACTCGAATCTGAAGCTCCCTATTAACTCTCTTGAGACGAATGTGAATCTCATTCTGAATAGAATCGAAACCACATGGTGTTCAGTGAGGCGCGCCGGTGAATTTGGTAGTATCGGGAAGAGCGACAGAAGCTTAACTTGTGCTCAACTAGAAGTCATTGAGGGCCACGAAAATGGAAAAGGCAAAGCATGAAGAAGTTTGGAAATGGACAAGAATCTGGAACAGCACGTCGAGAACATTACAAAGCTAGAAAGGCAAGTGGGTACTGTATTTATACCGCTAAATATTCAGTGCTTTTGAATTCAACTATACGTTGAATTGATTGATTGGTTGATTTTAGATTATGAAGATTTCGTTTAGTCGTTCAGAACAAATTTCAAAGAAATCTCGTAGCCGGTATCAATTTGCCGTAAAAACTGTTGCCTCAAGCATTGCTTCAATGCAAAATAGCTATTTTCAAAAGCTGGTAGCATGTCAAGAAATAGTCTTTTCATTTTATGAGCTAGGGTCTTTAAGGAATAACAGGTTGAAGCACGAGTCTATTTTCTAATGTTGCGTTTACGAATGTTGCGTTTACAAATGTTGCGTGGAGAGGAATTAGTTGCTCACCAGAGGTGGAAGTGTTTATTTAGTCAAAGAATTCGCGAGATGAACATTTGTCCAGATTCATCGGTAGCATTTTAGTGGAATTCGTAATGAGAATATCACATTCGCGTCTACGAATAGCAGTTTCAGCGGTAGACCCAAATGCCCAACTTCGGTATATACTTCATGGCAGTGTTTCGTTCCATATAGTCTCCCTGCATAATCATTTTCTCTACTGTTTTGCGGTATCATGCGGAGAGACTATATGGAACGAAACACTACCATAAAGTATATACCCTTACTTCGATGTAATTGATGAAGCGTCATTGAAACCATCATTCTTGCATGACACCAACACCCTCTTAAATAAGCACGACTAATTTAGAGAGTTTGAATAGCGCTTGTATACACAGAAGACGTATGAAGCTAGTGTAATGGACTCTTCTTACTATTTATGCGCATATAATTAGCTAATCAAAAACGAGGCTATCCCCGCATCGTTTCTTAGCTGAAAAGCAAAATGGCGTCGCGGATGGAACATTGCTGTGTTCTTCTATGCGTTGGAGATAAAAGGAAACATCCTGAATAGGAAATATTCGTATTCTCACGGACGAGCTGGAACGAACACTCAATGGAGGCTCGTGCGGGGGAATTCGCTAAAAACTATTTAGCATTAGAAAAGATTCCCCCGCATGAGCCTCCATTGAGTACTCGTTCCAGCTCGTCCGTGAGAATACGAATATTGCCTATTGTCCTTTTGAACTCGAATGCACGTTGCGGGGGATAGCCTCGTTTTCGAGTAGTGAATTAGATATGCACATAAATATTAAGACGAGTCCATAGTTACCTTGTCTTTGAAGAACATGCAGCCGTTTTTGATTGCACAACCGAAGTGGTAAGTGTTGGTACAGCGCAATTTGTTATAGAAGTTCACATGGTTACACACCACTGTAGCACCAGTCTTGTCACACACACAGCAATTCTGTAACAACAGAGACAAGAAACAGTCAGCGAAATCCACGCAGAACATAAAGTAGTCCTCATGTATTGATTATTATTAGTATACCTAATAGGTAGTGAATGCTGCCGCTCAGTTAGTTCTTTGGCAGGAAAAATACATTACTGGGTGACAAAAATGCCAAGGTGTTAGATGAATATATTTTGTAATTTTGGGGCTATCGTGCGACTGAAGCATGCGTGTTTAAGCTGTGGTGTGTTTTATCAAAAGTTGTCCCGATTTATTTTAATTTTGTCCCGACATATCAACGATTTCCCGGTAAATTCCCTGAGCCTACCAATTCCCGACATTTTCGTAAGATTCCCAGCACAAAAAAGGGTATTATGAACCGGCTCCTTGACTTTATTGAAGGCCAATTTAATACAGGAGAGATCTTGCTCTTTGGGAACTGATAGGCAATATCTCCGTCCCAAACTATCAAAACTATATATGCTCACACTGAGTCCGATCGCCTACACGACTCGTGTGGCACGAGTCGTCAACTTAGAATGCATTATCATCAAGTTTCAAAACATTTTGTGGGTTAAACTCGCTGTTTTAGTAAACTTCACGTCAAACACAAGACTAACAAGGAGCATTGAAAGAACTGTAATAAAAATACAAACGAAGGCGATCAGACTCAGAATTAGCCTGAAGTACAGCGTACGACAAAGCACTCGCTCTCCTGCAGATGCCAAGCTGCAAGGAATGCGAAGAACATAAACCCGTAAAAGGGTTGCTCCTCCCCTCCCCAAGACTACAGTCAAACCTATATTAAGCAGTCAACTGTAAGGTCATTGTAAGTGGAAAGCGTGTCAACAGAGGTGGTGGCTACGGTTTAGAGGTTCCTTGTCTGTATCAATTCAAAGGTGACAGTTTTTCTTGCAGCTGGCTTAGATGGAAGCTAGTTAAAGAGCAGTTTGATGTGCAACGTGAAAGGTCCAGGCAATGCGATCTGGACGCATAATAACATTCATATTACACTGTAATTATAAATGGTTCTTTAGCAAGGTGTTGAAAGAAACTATACATAAAGTGATAGCAAACATGTCGTGATGACCAAGGTATAAACCAAAGCAATTACAACGAACCAATCACGAACTAAAGTGAATACCGATTGGTTTCACTGGCATGAGAAAGAACCAATCAGGAGGAATAGTAAACGCAATCGTGGATTGACTGCGTGACGGACCAAAACCACGATTGGTTTTACTCTGGAATTTGATTCGCTGACTGATTACAAAACATTTCCACAGCCTATAGAAAAGCTAAGTGAACGCAAAACCAAAGCAATCACCAAAAACTTTCGATACTCAATTGAAACTTGCTCTAAAGACAATACACATAGACCATTGGGACTTCAAAAAGGTGACCGCGTCCGCTTAATAGAGGTGACCGTTTAATAGAGGTCAAGTTTACAGTAAATAAGAGCAGCGAAATCCGGGACTTTGATAAGTGACCGCTTAACAGAGGGTGACCGCTTAACAGAGGGTGACTGCTTAATATGGTTTGACTGTTGTATTATGGTACCAGTATTCCCTGAATTAAGAAGGAAGCTTAAATGTTGGAGAATACAAACAGCCAAGCATATAACCTACACAGTAATTATAGTCTATAAAGGTAATTAGTTACGCACAGTGCCAAGTCTGCTAAAAAAATGGATCTAAAAATTTCATTTTTTTTAAGAGACATAGCACCGCCAAATTTCATTTTTTTTAAGAGACATAGCACCGCCAAATAACTCTTCTTATGTCCTTGTGCGAAACTACAATACAATGATTAAGTTGGGCTATGAAAGAACTAAAAAGGCAGAAATAGCGGCTCAATCCTCCGGTTTCTGGGAAATTACCCACCCACCCACCCCTCCCTTGCATATGCAGTGTTTTTCCCCCCCCAGAAACCGGGATTGATCGGAAATAGCAATATGACAACAGAAGCACATTACTCAAAAGCACAATCTAATTATGGTGCAAGGGTGTAGTAGTTTTGATTTACACATGTGCCAAATTAAAAACAATATGTCCAATGTACGAGCCTCCCCTCCAAATATCAATGAATGGAAAGGCAATGTGAACACAAGAGCTTCAAAACTATACCGAAACTTTGCGACGAAATACGCCAACCGTGTAGTAAAACGTACCGTGGAAATTCCTCTTTTAACAGCTGACTCAACGTTCATTAAGGCTCCATTTAGAGTCTCGTAAACCTCCAGCGACCACAAGGCACAATTCAGGTGAACCCACACGTCCACATCCAGATTGAGCAGGCTGGAAAAATACAACGAAACGCGATTAGCAATGGTCATTTCTTTTGTGACGAAGGTAAACTTTCATTGCTTCTCATTTCATCTGAAGCAAAATATTGCTCAAGTGTATGAAAATGGTGCACAAAAGAGAACTTCAATAAAACAATCGCATCTCTACCAGCAATAGTAAGTGACGAGAGTAAAGTTGCCTACCGTGACGTCCCTTCGGTTTCTCCATCTCCCGACACTCTACACAGTGTACATGTGCGCGTATCTTCTGGTACATTCATCGACTTGAATAGCACTCCGTACTTATCGAGAAGCTGAAAAACGAAGGGAATTTGTCACGACTACAGTTACGGCTTTTAATCATTATTCCTGAGCCACAGATGCACCCCATATAATGCACCAATGACAGGTTAAGACAGTTAATAGAGTGGAATGGTTATGAAACCCAGTGACCCAGTGACAAGTCTTTGTTAGCTTTTTTCAACCATTACCGTGCACAAAATACAATAGAAAATCAATCAGCCAATAAAAACGGTTGAGTTCAGTCGTTCAGGGGACGCTAATGAACTATGACCGTGCACAATCTTTTGTCTTACCCCCTTCTAACATAAATCTCAGCGCCTTTGTTAGCCCTTTCAAGTTTGCCGGGTTTCATAACCATTCCACTCTATTAAGTATGGTTAAGATAAATGACCAAACAAGATGTTTAACCGGCTGATAGTCAACCAAACTTGGCACCAAACACACCGTACTCCATTCGATGCAAAGCCATAAATATGTAGAAAGCCGCAACAAATTCATAATTCCGCAGCCGCTTAATTAGCCTCCCCCAAGTTACCTTTGCTCTTTCCCACATACTTTGCCCGGGAAACTAAGACTCAAAATGAACATGGCGTATTCGCTAACTTTCTAAATATCTGCGAAAAACTAAAACTTGTGTTCTCTGACGTGCTTGCGGGACAAGGCGGCGGCCACATTTTACCGGGGAACCTTGCTTCATTCTATTGGGACTAAATTGTTTTATAATTGACAGGAACTTAATTGGAACTATGAATGTTATTTGCATGATGACGTCATACTACAACTACCAGAACTCTTTGCGCGAATCCTTTTGTTCCTCTAATTTGGACCATTGTCTTGGAATGCTCAAAGGAGTTTAAAAATCTGAACGAGAAAGAGAATTCTGTTAGTTGTAGTAAAATGACGCCATAATGTCTAATAGGTCTTACGCAAGGGTTCAAGAACGGACTGCAGGAAAACACAAGATTGTCGATACAAGTTTTTCTTCTATCCCTCATTTACAGGGTCTTCCAAACATCCTTCCGTGCATTGAATATAAGAACCCAGAATCCGGCGAGGCCAGAGCCCTTCCACTGATTACAATAAACTACATAATGATCAATCCCTCAGAACGATGGCCAAGGAGATACTTTACCTCGGCAACCTCATCGGCACACAGTTCCTGCTTTGTTCTATGTTCAGCCTCTTTATAGTCAGACGTCTGCCACCTTCTCCATTTGATTTCCCGCCGCCGTTTCACGTCATTTTCCTGTAAAATAACAACACGAGAGCAGAGGAATGAGCAGGAAAATCACCGAGATCAGATTAAGTAATGATTCGCGTAAGAACTATAGGAAAAGACAATAGACTGCGGCAATGAGAATGTCCTCTCGCAAGATGTTGCTTGAATGTGTCTCAAGTGCTATCTGAGATGTCATCAGTCAGAGTTACAGCAGAACATAAAGGAAACTGTGTGCTTTTGGTCATTTTTTACAGTGAAAACTTAACACCATCCAGCCAATAGGAAAGGGGGAAGACAAAAGATATTTGAATCACAAATGTGAGAACTTTCCTCACGGTTGATTTTCATTGAAGTCAAACCATAGTTTATGTGATTCCTTGTCGTTCATTGCTATCGTTCTCAGCCGGAGAATTACTTAATTCAGTTCAATAGTGGACGTGCTATGCATAGGCTTGGGAAAATTGTGCTCGTAAGATAGGCTATTGTGCCTGCCGGCACTGCCCGCTTAGTCCTCGAAATTATGCTTGAAGACGACTATTATACTCGCATAATGCTCGTGGAAAAACACTTCTCCGAGAGACGTACCGTAATACAATTGAGTAGAAAAATCTCGTACACTCGTCTGATGCGAGTCGTGGTTAGTCACGTGATAATATATTGAATTGCGTTCTGCCCAGTTGACGTCATAAAATATTAGCATAATGACAATGCATTGTGGGATCGAAATGCGGACAAATATTTCGAAATGGCTGCCTCGGACATAGTTGTTCCTGCGTGCGGTATGGATAATTTTAGAGTTTTACTCAGAAGATGAGGTACGTTCCAGGTGCCAAATTAACCAAACCACCTGGTGAATGTAATGTTGTGGAGCTGAAACGTTGGTTAGTGCCACGGGGAGAAAAAAAGTGGAAAAAGACAAGAATTGGTTGATCGGGTGAAAGGATGTATTGCTCTTAAACTCAAGGTTGACCCGAAGGTTCCTGGCGGTAATTTATCAGTATATCGTGAATCTGATCGATGACAAGATTGAAATTTTGATTATAGGCACTAGGCAACAACTAGCTAAAGTAAACATTGAACATATAACTGTCGGAAATTGTAATATTGCACCCGTTCCAGTTGCCAGAAATTTAGGTTCTTGGATCGACTCTAAGTTGTCCATGAACACCAATATTAACAAGATATGCAATTCTTCATTTTTCTATTTACACAACATTAGACGCATAAGGAAGTATTTGTTCACTGAATCTACCAAGCTTTTAGTACATGCCTTTGTCACAAGCCGTATCGATTACTGTAATAGCCTTTTATACGGATTACCGCAGATAGAGCCTTTGTATCAGCTGCTCCTAAACTGTGGAACGATCTACCGAACTCTATACGAAATGAACAGTCTCTCGATTCTTTTAAACGTTAGGAAAGAATTTAACTATAACTTATTTTAACATATTTTTTTAAATATTAGAATGTATAGTTTTTACTCATTTTTAGTATTTTATTAGTTCTTAAACATTTAGTATTCTATTAGTATAGGTTTAGCTTCCGTAAAATTAGTATTAACATTAGTATGGATTTTTAACATTATATTATTTAGGCTAAGCTATATATAAGTTATTTACATATCATGTAATGCGCAAGTGATCATATACACATGAAACTTGCGCAATATAACTCAATAAATTATTATTATTATTATTCTAATTCCGCGTATTATAGAAAATCGCTGTAAATAGGATTCACAATATCAGGATTCAGGTTCAGCATTTATTCTGGAATTTGCACTCAATAGTGAAAAAGCAAACAGTGAAGACATTGCTTCTCGTATTATTATTCTATAATATTCCAGATTTCTGCCGTTATACTTTCAAACACAAGGCACTATCACCAAAGCCGATGATATACGGTTCAATATTTGTTGGCAACATTTTGAATGTTGAATGTTGAAAGAAGCGAGCCAACGTATTGAACGATGTTGCAACTTGTTGAATGGAATAGAGCATGTCTATTTCCTGCAACATCGTTCAACATGTTCATTCGCTTCTTTCAACATGGTATGGATACACGGTTTCACATTTGTTACCAACAAATATTGAACCGTGTATCATAAGCTTTAGGATTATAACAGCATGCTAACCATTCTTTCAGCATGATTAACGTCTCAACTTACCCCAACAGCATTTTCCTCCTTCCAACTCGGCCTTCTGACCTTCAAAAGCGCCGTCTCTGGTATTCCATCCGCTGCCAATCCTCCTCGTTCTTCTTGTTCTCCATCTATGGTGAAACTGTTCGCTGCACTTGTCGCTTGTCCCACACTAACAGGACCCTCAGAGTTCGCATTGAAAACCTTTGTCCGTGTTTTATTACCAGGCGCAGATGCCGCTTCTAAATGAGAATAGTACTGCTCCAAACACGCTTCTGAGCAAAAAAAGTCCCCAGTATCCCCGCCTTCGACATTAATACTGTAGATTTTAAAGTCCGATTTTTCCAGTCTTGATTCGGTTTGTGAGACCTCATCCGGTTTGGGTTTGAGCTCAGATTGGTCAGAAGGTTCTCGAATAACTCCAATTCCGATAATAAGTACGTCACAGTGGCGGCAGTAAGGTCCGTCCGGCTTCTTCCTCTGGGGTTCATTCTCACTTGAAAGATTAAACTGCGTATATGGATAGGGCGACTTCTGGAACTGATCCACGGCTTTTGGTGACGCTACAGCGAGTGAATGAGAAGTTCGACTTTGACTAAACGTATGCCCGGCAGACGTCGCAAGGCTAGTTACCGGAGAGGGACTAGACACCGAAGCTTTCCACGTAGGTTCAATTACGATATCAGAAGGCCTAGGGGGTGAACAGCCAATTAAATCGGCTACAGATGCAACGGTTTCCGAAACCCGCATTTCCGATGTAGGCGAGAGTGTTAAAGTCACGTTTATACTATCTAAATCGTCTATGTCTTGTTCAAGACCAAGCAACGGCCCTGTCCTAGTAACTGTCATTGTCTGACATCGGTTATTTGTCCTAGTGCTCTTGGGAACAGTAAAACGAATACCGTCGGATCGAACGGACGCAGCACACGAGCTCATTGCGAACATATCTGAACCAAGCCGCTCGCGTTTGATATTGGCCGCATTTGGCGGAGGAAAGGTTGGAGAGTCAGAACTATCACGGTGTGAATTAAGTGCAGGAAAATTCGGAACCTGGCGTTTGTTTGTAGCATCCGATTCTGGTGACGAAGAAGGGATATACTGGACAGTTTCAGGTGACGACGTAGAAGAATTAACGGAAGAGTTTTCAGTGGACAACGCGCTTGCATGTTTGACTTCCAAAACCTTTCGAATGACGTCAGATTCGCCAGGAAGCCCATTCGCAGGTGCTACAAGGCCTTGTAAAGCCTCGTTTTGATGTTCATTGTAGCGCGCTAGCCTTGATGGCAAATCGTTCAATTCGCGCATTTTTAAAAGTGGCTTACTTTCAGCTCCAATAACCTCGTATTGTCCTTCCACTGAGATGTCTCCGTTAACCAGAGTCTTCTGATGGTTGACCGTGGCCAACACCACGTCCAGATCAGGTGATGGGAATTTGGAATAATAATCATTACTATTGTCAAGGTTAGCGCTGCCAAAACAGCCCTTCAAAGCGCATTGCCCATTGAACGGAGAGGTGCCGTAGGGGTGCATTAGTGCGTGAGTGAGCAGCAGCTTGGGTTCACATAACGGTAGGTTAGAGTCATCGGAGACCTTCTGGGTCGCACTGGCGTCGGATTTGCGTCCTTTCTGAATCTGGTTCTCCTTAGACTTTACCTTATTTGGTAACAGAAGAGAACGCTGACGTTTCCGTTCCTCCTTATCTTTTATCTTCTGCTCTCGTAGTTCTTTTTGCGCCACTCTCTTTCTTCTCTGCTGCTCTTCAAATTCTCGCTTCTTCCTTTCGTATTCCTGCTTGCGGAGGTCATTAATTGTCCTTTCCCTTGGATCCTCTTCTTGAGTAATCTTCTCAAGGTCTTCCTTTACTTTCTTCGATTTCGTTTTTGTCGCGGCCTGAGGCTTGATGGCACCTTTGGGCACCGGGGAGTGTCCCAACATGGGTTCTCGACCGCCTGTGAGCATGGGGCTCTCACCGCCTAACATAGGGTCCCTCCCAGAGTCCATTAAAGCTTCATGGTCCGGCCCATGACTCGTTACTGTAGTAATGCTATTGCTCATGCTAAAAGGAACGTCACTGACGTGGGTATTAAACTGATCAAGAGAAACAGTAGGGTGTTCTAGACCGTCTACATCGGATGATTGGGTTCCCACTGGTAGAGAGAGCTGCTCACCAAGGACTCCCGATGATAAAGAACTGGGAGATAACTCGTTTACAGAAATCCCAGAGCCAATAACATTTGTCTTTATTGGTTGAAGTAGTGGTGGCGTAGTCAGGGGATGTTGACGAGTTTCCTGAGAATTGATTATAGTAGATAAAGATTCTTGTGAAACGACTTGATTCTCTTCCGTACGATCTTGCATAGCTTTTAAGCTGCTAGTTTCAATAGCTGCACTGTGTGTAGGCTTCAAACGATCATCAGCTTGTGATACTTCTCTGGCCACTGCGAGTGACTCTTGAGAGTAGGTAAAATCTATAGGTTGCTGTGTAACAGAAACTGATTCATCAAAATTTTGAGGTTCTTCAGACTCCATTACCTTGGTTTCGGTTAGTGACGATAAATCGTCTCTCTTCTCTGTGGGACTCAGACTTGACACAGCTTTGGAGTCAGAGTTGAGAGAAGGTTGAGGTACAGGCGAGGTTTCCTGTGATTTACCTTCCGACTTCTTTTCCGTATTGCTGTCCTCTTGCACGGGTGAGATGAACGACGGGACTTCTTCGTGGCATTCTAAAGAGACGACTGAGTTAGCCTGAGATCCCTCTTTGCGGGAGTAATGTTCCCTATCAATTTCGCTCAAAGGAGAAACCATTGATGCCAAGCTGCAGAGATTAGCTACTTCTTGGTCAGTGCCTTCATTAAAAATATCGTGTTCAAGTTCCTCAGTATCTGTTGGTTGTTCCTGGTCTTTGCATGCTTCCTCTTCACTAGCCATACCTGCAACCATCGATTCCAATTTTTGAAGAGCTCCACTACAAACAACTTTCTTAGATCCAGCATTTATATCCTCAGGATTGGAGGAAGACTCCTCGTTACTCGAAACCTTTGAGGTACCGCTACCTGTAGTAGAATCATCATTCTTTGTGGCAACTACGTCGTTTCTTTCGTTACAGCCTTCAGTTTCATCCTGCCCCGTTCTTGAGTTGTCCACTCCAGCCAAACTATCATCCTTTCTCTTGATAATAGGCTCTAATTGGGACTCCGTTGATTGTCGAGACCCACCTTTATGCAACGCAACTCGCTCACTGTTAGTCTCTTCCGGGACCGCTGGCTGCTCATGAGCAGGTTCTGTAGACTCCTTTGCAGATGGAACACCTTTTTGAACTTCAGGAATAACAGGTGGTGCCACAGAATCCACTTTTGATGACACTGGCTTCTTGGATGTATTTTTCTCCTTTGCTGTTGTTCGTCTCCTCTTAGACTGGGCCTTTGGCTTTTTCGTTTTAGTCTGTACCACTCGGAAATCGTCACTAAACGGGTTATTGGCATCAGCAACATACTCCACTATAGGCTGCCTCTGACGCAATTGTTGCTGGGTATACTGTAGGTAGTGCTCAGGAGTGGGGAATCGCTGAGCAAATGACTCAGCAGTACGTGGGCTTTGGGGCTCACTAGGGTGAGTAACTGTTTGGAAGGGACTCCCAGGTTCTGGTTTCGAAAGCTCTTCAATAGGTGGTCTTACTGCCTGAAGATTCAAGGGCGGTGGTTTTGGTGAATCAAGCTGTATAGCTGACATGGGACCCATAGGAGAAGGTGGTGGGTCCATTTGCGGTGTTAAATTCCCTCCTTGTTGAGGTGTTAGCATTTGTTGAGCTGGCGGATGACCTATTTGTTGTGGGGCTGAAGAACTAATCTGCTGTGTTGCTTGAGAACCAATCTGTTGTGGTACAATATGACTCATCTGTGACGTAGATGGGGTTATTTGCTGCATATTCGTTGCGCCTATATACTGTGAGGTTTGGGGGCCTGAAGGCTGTGGTGTTGGGGGACCCATAGACAGAGGAGTTTGGGGAGCCATAGGCTGCGGTGTCGGAGGGCCCACTGGCTGTAGTTTTTGGGGACCCAATGGTTGTGGCGTCAATGGACCCATTTCATGTGAAGATCCAGGTTCATTACGCTGTTGTATAAGCCGATGGCGCTGCTCAATTTGTTGTAATATCTGTTGTTGCAACCTCTGTTGTTGTAACTGTACCTCAGGATCTTCGATTAAAGGTTCCTGCTGCTTCTTTCCCTTTTTGCCCCTGGGTTTAGAGGTAGCTTTAGTGGTCTTTGGCTGTTGGCCCATCCAGTCAGTTGGTGCGCTTTGCCCTGGCAGAGGAGATGCTTGTGGTGTTAGAGAATCCTTGCTCTTTCCTCGAGATTTCCTTGGCTTGCGTGGTGGCTTCTCCTACAAAACAGCAGGTATACATGCATGTTAATCAGTTGTTACAGGTACATTCTGCACGTCGTTGAGACTGTTAAGGTACGGACACACGCTGCGACATTGCGGGCAATGTTGCAGAAGTAGGATCGAGTTCTACTTCGACAACATTGCGCGCAACAAATTGCACCGTGTGAACAACAATTGCTGGCAATATTGCAGCGTGTGAACAACAATTGCTGGCAATATTGCAGCGTGTGCCGTACCTTTACTCGCATATTGAGAGCAAACTAAGCTAAAACGTTTTGGTAAGTAGTCGAACTCAAAACTTCAGGTTAAATTTTATGAAAATTGCTAGGAAACAGATGTATCAAGGCCTCAGTTTTTAAAAGGAAGTTGTTTTCGGGATGACTTCTCTTCCAGCCTACAAAATACCCATCTACTGATTTCATACACAGATTATCTCATATTATTTCCAAAACATGCATACTGTATATCCCAAGAGCAAGAATGACATTCATGAAACAACTGCCCAAATGACGTCTACTGAATTTTGTATCAGTCAGGATCAACGGAAATAACAAGAATAAGTACTTACTGGCTTAGGTGACGGAGTACCAGCTGGCTTGCCTTCAGGTCGCTGCTGCATTGGCTGGCCTGGCATCACTGGCGGCATCAGGCCAGGCATAATGGGAATTCCGGGCATTGTCATCAAACCAGGCCGCAAGGGGATCATCCCTTGCTGTATTCCTCCCAGTTGTTCAGGTCCTGGTCCAGGTGGCCACTGCTGTCCTTGTGACACGGGTCCAGGGGATGTTCCTTGGGCACTAGGCTGTGGCAGTAGTTGCTGCTGCTGCAGACCTGGCGATGCCCCAGGCTTTATCTGAGACTGAAGTTGCTGCTGAGCCATTTGCATATGTTGCCACACCTGCAACATGTTTTGCTGTAAGAACTGACCTTGCTGTTGCAGTGCCATCAGCTGTGCCCCAACCATGGGGTCCTGATTCTGCTGAAGCTGTTGTTGGAGTTGTTGGTACTGCTGCATCATGATCTGGCGTTGCTGCTGCATTTGGAAGAACTTCTGCTGCATGCCCATAAGTTGTTGATGTAACAATTGCTGTTGGTTTCCAGGAAATGACTGAGAAGCGCCTGAATTCGGCACTGGGTAGGGCTGAGGCTGTACCTGAACTTGAGACTGTGTCATTGGTACTTGCGTTTGCGGTTGGCTAGAATATTCGCTATCTTGCGTTTGGTTCTCTGCTTTGAGGAGAACAGGCTGGATGTCGCTTCTTTGTTTGGTTTGCTCTGTTGTGGAATATCGGCTATCAACTTCAACCTTCACAGCATCGCTTTGTACTGGCTGTAAAGCAGAAGATGCAGGAGAAGGGTGCTCTGCACTGTCCGTGACTGGTAGACTGGTGGGTGTGAAACCTTCAACATCACTTTTATATTCGTGAGCCTGTTTATTAAACTGTGATGAATCAACTAAGTTCTCAGAATTTTTTTTATTGCGGCTCATTTCAGACTCTTGAAGAGTGTCTGGTACCTGTGAGTCATCACGTGCAACATATCTACTAGAATGGCCTTCCTTTTCTGTAAAGGCATTCGAAACTGCGGTATCATGAAATGTCATCGAGGAGTTTGTGGTATTGGTAAACTTCCTTTGGGCACTTTGATCGATCATTTGTTTGTCAAGGTTTTGTTTACCTTCATCTTGGCTTTCATGTGCTACACGGGATTCTTGCGAGGACATATCGGTTTGAACTACATTCCCAGTTGATGACTGACCTTCTGAAGTGCAACTCGTGGATTCTCCTACTGTATCGTCTCTCTCAGATTCCAGGCAGCCACTCTTATTACACCTACTATCTCGGCACAATTGTCTGCTGTTATGTTCAGAAGTCGCTTCTTTGTCACCCTCAGCATTTTCCCGTTCCTGCATTCCATCAGGTTTGGCTTTTTCTGTGTTAACAGCATAATTCCGATCATTTTGTTCTCTTCCTTTTCCCTCTGGCCCTCCTTCACTTGCAACCTGAGACGCACCCTCCCCATCTGTCTCCTTTAATTCACTGATGTTGGACTGTGCTTCGTTCTGCACATTTGGATCCTCCATTTGATTGGAAACAGCTTTTGTCTCAGTCTTCTCAGGTGTAACGTCTTTTGCAGGAGCTTGGCTCGACTGTGGGGTGGCCTTTTGTGGCAGCAACCTCTGAGGTTGCTGCTGCTGCATTAAAATGTGCTGTTGTTGCAACTGCATCCGGTATAGCTGTTGTCCATCTACACCATACATTGTAACTTGACCAGGCATCATGGCTGCTATTTGAGTAGGCTGCAAGCCTGGTGTTGGATGGCGCAAAGGAAACCTTTCATGTGAAATGTCCAACATTGGTGGTTGTTGGCTGTTGGGTGATTGGAATCCTTGCTGCTGGTGGAGTTCTTGCACAGTTTGTTGGCCATGTTCCTGATGCTGATGCATTCGACGCTGATATTCCATTAAAAGCTGTTGTTGCACTAATTCTGGAGCCTGAGCTCGTATCTGAGGTGGTATCATTTGAGGGTTAGCAGGGTCTGCTGGTATTAACCCTGGCATAAAACCTTGTGCTGTCCATTGCTGCTGAAATATCGTTTGGTGTGCCACCTGCACCTGAAGCTGAATTTGCTGTTGCTTCTGAAGTTGACGCTGCCTGTACAGAAACCGCAATCGCTCTTGATGCTCCTCTTCACTTTCAATCTCTGGCATGTCTTTGGTGTTAACAACCTGATTCAAACGTGCTCTAGCAAAGGTAGGCTGAGCCGCAGCAGCTTGTTGTTGCTGTTGCTGCTGCTGTAGTAACTGTTGTTGCTGCATTTGTATTTGAAGAAACTGTTGCTGTTGAGCTCTCATGAGTTGTTCTCTTTGCTGCTTTTGGAGAAGCTCAAGCTGCTGTTGCTGCTGCTGTTCATCAGCAGGAGGCTGATGTACATTAGTAACAGGTTGACCCTGTAATTGTATGGTTTGAAGTGGAGGAGGAGGTGGTGGAGGGGGTACAGAAGGTGCAGGCTGGATAGCAGGCTGAGGCATTTCTGATGGGTGTTGTGGAGGTTGCTGCTGATCTGAAGCTGTCTCAGACACCTGGGAGTATTGCGTCAAAGGCTGCATCATTATTCGTTGCTGTGGAGTTGAAGATGGTGGCGGCGTCGATGGTTGTGTCGGCAGGGGAGATTGGTGCTGTATTGCTGGTTCCTGCTGCATAGGTAACGTTCCAGATCCTGAAGAAGATGGATGCTGCCATCCAGGTTGCATCTCGTAGGGGTGTGTACGAGGAGGAAGATCAGAATGTTGCAAAAAAGACTGCCCTTGTTGTAGAAGTATTGGTGGTTGAGAAATCTGAGGAATGGGTATATTGCCTTGCGAAGCCTCTTGGGGGTGACCCTGGACCATTGCCTGCTGCCACAGAACAGGAACACCCTGTTGCTGCTGAGGGAGAGGCACACTCGAATCCATTGTTCTAGACTGCTGATTTCCAACCATTCCCGAGTTCCCCGGAGGTGCAAATGGTATTTCAAGCAGGTCATCGTGCCGTGGATTTCGAGGAGGCAGAGGCATTCCTTCAGAAGGCACTTCAGATGGTTGTGATGGTCTTCGTTGCTTTGATACAACTATAGCTTGATTTTGCCAAACCTGCTCTTGGTTTTGGAAAGGGACTACATCATTTTGGACTACTTCCTGTGGAATCTGTTCCTGGACACTTTGATGATCTGTGGGGAGTGAAAGAGGCCTATCCTGCCATGAATGGGGTGTCATATGTACTTCACTGGCAGATTGTTGAGGCCCTGACAATGTCGGCGCATTGTGCTCATTCAGCTGCTGTGACTGTGGCATCATGTTCGCAGACGATTGACTCCACATGGGGCCATCCACACTCTGCGGCGGAATCTCCTCAGAATGTAGACCATGCAATTCATCCCAAGACCCCTGAGGCATTTGTTGACTTGTAGGTTGATTGACCATTTCTACAATATGATCATGATCAGCACTTGTTGCAGGCGATAAGGGCCCTATGTCCTCAAGCCCATGGTTAGAGATACCCAGGCTCGGCAAAGAACCTCTTCTCTCCCTACGGCTTTCAGTTGTCATAGCCTGTGAAGGCAATAAACTTTCTTCTAAAGGGACCGCTCTCAGCGAACAGGAACCTTCACTGGTAAGAGACATAGCTGGAGATTGTTGCATGGTAGTATCGCTATGGAGGTCCAAGCCAGACACATTACTGCATTGGTCTTGGTCTTGGTCGTCATTCTGTCCACTACCGAAAGGACCTTCATTATGTGCCTTTTTTGAAGCCTTTTGAGGCGACTTCTTCTTCTTTTCATCAGGTACCCGTAAGCCTTTACACTGCTGAGTCCGCTTCAGCTCCTGACGCATCATGTGCGTCTCTTGTTGTTGTTGTTGCTGTTGTCGCTGCTGCTCTAGCTGTCTTTTCTGCTGTAGAAGCTTCCACTGCCTCTCTTGTTCCTGTTGAATTTTTAGCTTCTGTTTCTTTTTTTCCTTCTCCTTCTCTTTGTCCTCCTTAGTTTTCTTTGCTTTGCTGCCCCTACTACCTTTTCCTCCCGTCACTCCATCCAAACTGGCCGAAGTGAGCATGTCGAGGGATCCATCAGGTGACGTTGGTGTCACTGGCGTCTTTGGAGCTGCCAAATTGACTGGTGTGGAAGGAGCACTTATATTCAATGGGGTTGTTGGTGTGAGGGGTCTTGTCTGAGTGGGATCATTCAAAGGCTCCAGAGTAGCTAAGATCAGTGGATGAGCTGGCACTGAAAGTCCCTGTTGTTCCACAGGAACCTGAACAACTGGGTGGTGTTGAGGTAAAGGTTGAGGAAGTTCGTGCTGTGTTAACACTTCTTCTTTAATTTGCTTTGCTGGGGCTTCCTTCCGAATTTCGCTTTGCGGTAGTACTGCTGGTTTCACTGGGACCACCGCATTTTTCTCTTCATTTTGCTTCAGGAGCTAAGGGAAAATAATAAGTCATTTAGATAAAGACAGCGGGAAATAGGAACATTGGGTTTTATTTTGAGTTGCGGAAATAACGAAAGTTGTAACTGACCATAGGAAACAATAATTAGTAATAATAATAATAATAATAATAATAACAATAATAAGTCAAGTAATACCATGATCGCCTCGGATTCCTTTGTTTTCCGAGGGAAGTTTAACCTCGAAATTCCCTCATTAGGAATGAATGCTTCTAATTTTCCTTCATGCATAGAAACATAAGGGAAAATTAGAAGACAACGTCTTGTCTGCCAAGTGCAGGCTGGACAGCGGTACTTTATTCCCCCTGCAGCACTGGGTAGGTCGGAGTGCAATGACCCCCTGCACACTGGATAGAATTACAGCTCAATCTCTTGAGTACTAGTCATAAACCCACGGTCTTATCCATGTGGGACGCTTTTGCAGTTTGCGCATACGCAACCTGAAGCACATAAATTGCGTCACAGTCTCCTTTCCAAGTTTGTTGTTGCTAGTTTTAAAGTGCCTATAACCCTTCTTGCAAGTTTTATAGCTATAACCCTTCTTGCAATTTTTATAGCTACGATCCTCCGTAAAGTTTTGAATACTTTATGTCCTACGCTTGTTTGAAATCGTGTAAATTTGACCTTTCCTGACCCATGACCGTAAGTAAAGTTGACTAAAATGATTTTTTCCTTTACTAACAACTCGCAAACTGTATATATTTTCTATGCATCGATGTTGTTGTGACAGAAAGGCGCCATGGAGAATAATGCATTAATGAGACGTCGTTTACCCAGGGATCGACCCAGGCTTTTACTTACGCGGTCATGGGTAAAGAAAGGTCACATTTACACGTTTCTTCACAGAAAAACTCAAAACATTTCGAAGGTTCATAGGCACTTGAAGCACCACTGTGTTTTTTAGTGTTTTCTGAAACCCTACCATCCCTCACACTATCCACTGCTTTATCAGACACGAAAGCAAAACACTCAGCCATGTTCAACACTAAAGTTGGTCGGAGTGAACAAAACAATTCACTTTCTTGAAACGAATTTGAATTCATGAGTGTATACATAAAACATTTGCACTGTTTTATAACGTATTGTTTTGAGAAAATGCGTCTGAAGGGAGACTGCAGTAGTGCTTCCTGTGCCATGACTCAGCAAACAGAATTAAACAGAAGCACTCGCAAAACAGTCCATTTCCTCGGCGATCATAGTATTACAAAGATATACCATGGCACCGCGACTGAGAAATTAGTGATTAAATTTCCCCGCGAGCCTCGGGAGGATTTGTAAGTCCCTCCGCCGCTTCCACAAATCCTCCCTCGGCTCGCGGGGAAAATTAATCACTAATTTTCCTCGGTGCCATGCTATTACTTATAAGAACAGAGATAAAAAGAAGTTGGAATTTATGACTGACAAACTCACCCTTTTTTCTTGGTCCTTGAGACGTACTCGATTGTCACGTGCCTTGAGCTACAAAGCAAACAAACATTCGACTGTTACCTCTTTTGCCTTATTTAGTTGAGGTCATGTTCCACTCTTTAGCAAAACATGAAATAAGTAACATGGCAAAGCAAGGACGTGATGATTGATCATGGAAAGAAACTAGCTCAACAACTAGAACATTATCTACATGATCGAGTGCAAAAAATGCTTGAACGAAAACAAACCTTGCCAATACATAGGAGAAACCTAAACGCAATCTTAGATTTGAAGAACATCGCAGATCAGTTGAACACTCTATCAACGTAAGGAATCTCGCACAACCAACCACCGTTTCAGAACATTTTGCAAAAACAAAACGCTCACTTGATGACTTACAAATCATACCGTTAGGAACTATTCACAACAGCAGAGAGAGTGTCATAATATCTAAGGCTAATACTTTATAACATCATGGAATGAACAGACGTGATGAAATATAATGCTCTCTCTTTACTATAATATTTCTTCTTGTAATCACAATAGTTACAATCCCCATTACCTTTGTATACAACATTACCATATATTGTATCGTATTACATCAGACCCTATAACGTGCCATTTCATATTTCGCTTAGCCAATCTACTTTAGTATACGACTTGGCGTTTTCGAGTGCAAATACGGGCTAAAACGAGTGCAAATATGAGACCGTATTACACAGGTCGCGAACAGGTTTGCACAGGTTTATTCAACACTTAAAAGGTTTTGTAAGCGGCGAGCCAATCGAAATGGGGCTGTCTGAGTAACAGCCAATCAGCTTTCACATTAGCACTTTTCTGCTTAACAATTAGACTACGAGCTCGAAGTTTCTATCGGCTGATTAGTCAACGAGGGGCGTAGCTTCGTGTCAACTATCAACATAGAAAATGAGAGCGAGTAGTCAATTGTTTTAGTAGAAGCATACTAGTGTTCTAAGTGCACATGCAAATAACGTTTCTGCTTTAAAGAAGTCAAAATCAAATATTATTTTCATGTTTCAGATGTATGTTTTACCATTTTTGCTTGTAAAACTTCCCCTCTTCAGTTCGACCACATGGTAAACAATCGCTCACAGAAAACGAGATTGAAAGGGTGCGCTGTTAAATTTATGTGCTCCACAGCATATGCGAATACATTTTAGGTAATGAAAAAGTCAATCTAAAACGTTCCCCTGTACTTTTAAACAATGCTTATCCCAACTCGCTGATAAATTCTTACATCCGCCATGTTGGATTTTAGTAACCTCATTCCCATGTAACCACCATATTGTCCAACATGTATTTACCGTGGCTTCTGATCAGTCGAATTGCAGATATAACAAATTGTCATTGGACATTCGTTACTCACTATCAATCACAGAATAGATAATGAGTAGAGGACCAATCAGAATGTTGGATTTGCAATAGAATACTAGTATGTTTCGGCTAATACTTGATTTTCGTTTCATGTGTTCCTAAAAACCATTTCAATTCACAAAGTTTCCTGCGTAGAATATGTGCATACAAACGTTCCCTGATTTGAGATAGCTAAACGTAATTTCACTAATTACAAATAAACCGGTAAACCTACCCGAAACGGCTCTCTCTGCTCGACAGATAGCTTCCGCCAGAGTCTTGCTATTGCCCTGTACCTGTTAGTCCATTCTAAAAAAAACGAAAAAGTTGGTGTGCGAATGAGGTTGATTTCGTAAAACATTCCATAAGAGCTGGGCAATATACTTTTGACTATTTTCCATAATCACGAATATTGAGTGGTATGTTTTAAACCATCGGTCACTTGACGGCATTGTTTACCACATGTAGTTAGCAAATATGGCTAACTTAAAAATGTGTTTACTACTCTTTTTGCTGCAACATGTACGCAGTGCGGTGAACGTTCACAAAGGACGAGAGAATCTTAGGACGATGTATCCCTACACGTTCGCAAAAATAATGTTCGCCCTGAATCTTTAGGCAACGGCGGATGAACGTTTGACCCAGCTTTTCAAGGTGCAATTACTGTGTTTTGTTATTGATTTTCGCGCCTTCGTCATATGCTTTCCTTGAGGCACCAAGGTTTTGCCAGGATAACCCGTGGACTCACCTGCATATTCTTGGTTTAAATTAGGGTGTTCCAGGTTTGCGTATAACACAGGCGATATGGTGGACATGCCGCCAAGTTTCTCGTCTTCCTGCCACTTCTGCTGCTGTTTCAGTGGGTCTGCACGTGGGCTAGGGGGTCTCCTTCGCTCCCGAGGCAAATCACTAGCCAAATCAAAATCATGCTTCTTTGGAAACGCATGATCATTATCAAGTCCAAACTGTCCTAGCGTACCAAGCCCATGTTGAACCCTACCATCCGGCCTTCCTGGAAAATTATCGCGTTCCTGGCTAAATTGGGCATAGCGTCCTTGAACTGGTTCGAAATGGTGAGACAGCGTTTGGTCGAATCCCTGGTTTCGAGATCCTTGCTGGTATGCTGGTAACTCCTGCTGACCCGCCTGGTACCCCGCTGGACGTGTGATATGGGTATCAGAGCCTTGCCTGGACATTTGTTGGCTATGAGGCGGTGGGATAGAGGTCTGACTGTTGTCTTCCATCCCAATGTAGTTTGCTTCCCGGCTTTTCATTTCCATCTCAATACCAGCGAATATCTCCTCCACTTCTTGACCATCCACGTGTGGGAGTATGTCCAGGTCGCTGGATAACAAATCCAAGTCGTTTCCTTGATGTTGGCGGTTCTGGAGGTGCATAAGGTTTTCCTGAGCCTGGGACGGAGAAGTGAGTGAAGGGCTGTGTCCGAGGTCAGGCTGTGAGTGTGTTCCCTGTGGACGGGGCTGGTCTTGGTGCATACCTTCAAGGGAATGTTTACGAGGTCAGGATACCAGTCTATATTCTAAGGCTACGGTAACGTTTCGAGACATTTCAGAGAAAATACATGTTCATAAAAATAAATAAATGTGTCGGCATTTATTCTTTGAACGGAAAGACTCAATTGTGCATTACTGTACCAGTTCCACACCCACACAGGACGAAATGCGCCTTGCATGGTACTGCATCCCTGGCTTCACTCTTCCACATGGTCAGAAGGAAGAACACTTACAAAACAACAGTGCCTTACCAGGAGTACATGTGGTTCGACTCGACCAGGCATTTCTAAAACACCTTCAGTTGTCACTACGTGGAGTAAATATCTCTATCAATGCTCTGTAATATGTGATGCTCTGCCTGAGTGCTCTCTATCGTTACTTACTTCGGGCAGGGTGGTGGCCGTCCTGTGCTAGCATCGGCATGTCATCGGTCAGCATATCCAGACTCGTGTACAGAGCATCAGGGTTCGGGAAGTCATCGGGTAATGTAAGCGCATCCGACGGCAGCCCGTCAGCACTTGTGCCGTGCCAGCTAGAAACGTAAAGCAAAAACGTTGGCTAAGAAACCATTCTTAAGTAATACCAGGTTTAGTTCCGCGTGAACAATTCTTTCACGTATAGGAACCGATGGACATTGTTGTTGTACATGGTTAGAGGAAGAGCACACATTAAACCTTGAATGTGCTTGGAGTACATGTGCTTTATTGCGGAAGATGGGGCAGTTTTCAGTTTATAATATATCCTCTTGGAAAAAAAATATTGGGGGAGTTTTTCAAGCAATGTAACGGAACGTGTTGGACTCAGAACGGACCTCGTTGCACCTGGAAAATGGCAGTTCACGCGCATCACAACTAGCTTATTCCCATTTTCAATCTAAAATGACAACAGAGAGGTTTTCACACTTTCCATGATTTGCGAATTTACTTGTTAGTCTCTCAACAAATTAACTCGTTGTTGGCTAATTCAACTCACCCATCCCCGCCCTCTAGTCCCACATCGGGATGATGTCCCGTCGGACGTTGTTGATGACCAGGATGGCTAGCCTGGTGATGACGTTGACCTTCTTCAGAGACCCCAACCATGGGATACGATTGTTGTCCCGATACGAGATACCTGGCTTGTTGACCCTGTCCAATCTTGGTGTGGGCAGGGTTGGACATTTGAGCATGCTGCTGGTTGAATGGATCCATAGATGCATTTTCATCGTCTTCAGATGGTGCTGACGGTGTTCCCGCTTCGTGTTTTGGTTTTCTCTTTCTCGTGTTGATGTTCAAGAGATCCCGTCCAAAGAACGCCTCCTAGAAAAATATTACAAGAATGGATTTTGTACATGAAGATTCCTAGCAAGCAACCCATCTTTGAGTCTGGCAGCTGGGATCGGAGAACATGGCAACATAAACCGATTAAACTTAACCAGGTTCACACTTGCAACACAAGCATAAGTGCCAAAATACGTAGACTGTCACGCACTTATCTGACAGCTGATTCTGGCACTACACTTCCGGTCTGAAGTAGCCAGTCAGCGCAGTTTCTGTCGCCTTGCCAGTAGTTCCATTTACCGGTTTGATTCTCCACCAATCTCAAACGGGTGGAGAGTGTACTCAGAGAATATCGTCGAAAAAGTGGGACATTGTTCTCGCTTACTGTTTTATGAAAAAGTTACATTGAGATAACTCAAAGGATGTAGATCTACGGCCGACTAACGTCTTCAATTGAACTGTTGGCTTTGCCAAAAGCTGGATAAGACAAGAAACGCTAATAAGCTAGGCATTACTGCGTCGTCGTATTAGCCATTTCGGAGTTGAGAAAAGAACTGGCTGGTTACGAAAATCAAATGAACCACATCACAAGAACGATCACACTGGGGTTAGGGTTAGACAAGTTTTCCGAGTTTGAGAATGATTGGATAAATACTAATTGACTTGCAAGCTTTCTTACGTTTATGCTCGCATCGAAGGCCTGAACCTGGCGCTAATATTGCTCACGTTTATGCTCGCGTCGAAGTGTGAACCTGGTGCTAATATTGCTTACGTTTATGTTCGCGTCCAAGGTGTGAACCTGGCCTAAATAAACTAAAACGCGAACAGGAACAAACGCACGCACCTGCATCCACCCAGGGTAAGCCTGCTGTATTGATGCTCCAGATGTTCTGTCCTTGTTGTCAGGCCAAGCCTCGTTACTGGATGTCTCCATCAAGGAATCTACAGAATTTTGCTGTTGGGTAAAGATCACGTTGGTTATTGGACTGCATGAATCGCAAACAAAAGCTTTAAAGGACAACTGTACCCTAAAATTAAATAAATCTTAAAGGTTTGGATAATCAATTTTCAAAGGTGTTTTTCTCAATTGTTTTCATAACCTTGCCTATGAGACCACCCCATTATTACGACCAGATTTGTACGATCCGAAGATGGTCGCTTTTAACGGGTTGGATTGTATTAGGAAGAAGACGCATGAAAGATGGCCGAAGATAACGGGGCAGACTCACCGTTTGCAACCTGAAATGTTATTGGTTACCCAAACAATAGCCTACGCCTAAAACAATACAAACCCTAACCCTAAAACAATGGGATTCTTTATCAGTGAAGTCCAATAGGATACGACCTACAGAACAGTGAAGTCTAACCGAAGATAACTAGATTTAACGGTAGTACAAACAACGTGAAGCTCTGCCTGCATCAACAATACCCGTGCTATCTAGGTTTACCTGTTGGCGAGCAGGACTCGTCATTCCTTGTGCACGACTTCTGTACGGCGAACCAAAAAGCTGATCAAAACCTTTCCGTCGGGGAGTACCCCTAGGTCCTCTTCCTCCAAACTTGCGCGCTGCCGCCCCTCGCCCTCGAACAAGAAAGCCCCCTATTCCAGGACGATAAGCGTTCTTCTGGCGATTCCCCCTGGGTGCGTTCTCGGCCATCTTGCTCGAAAAATCCACAGCATTGTCGTCAAAGTGGTCAGGTCGAATTGGGTCATCCAACTCTGGACTCTTAACGCCTATCTTCTTAATCGGGATAGATGGTGACCCAACTCCGAATTTCTTAGGCTTTACTTTATTTTTCACCTTGACTTTCTTTCTCGCCGCAGGAGATAATTTTAACCTACTCAGTTGTTTCACTCCAGAATCTGTTAAGAATACATTGTCTATTGTTGAATGTTGATTAACCCCGACACCACGAGACAGCTGACTAGAGAGCTTCATTTCTACAAGTCCATTATTGGTTAGCCGTTGACAGGGGTGGATTGGCTTAGCTTGTGGCTGAGGGGGGTGGGACTCCAGGGATAGTTGTGGGCGGTAGTGGTGTAAGGCCGTAGCTCTTGGTGATGGAGGACCTGATTACAGTGACCAAAATACACATTTTAGATTCGATGAACTCTTCCGTTGCACATGAAAATAGATCAGATTTACCACTACCAAATTGAAGGACTGGTTAATCTAATTGACAGAGCTGAATACAGAGGGCGCATGCGCATGCGCAAGCTGCCGCGTAAATCGGCGGGAGTTTTGCCGTAAACACACTCTTGTGGCGGTCAATCTCTCGTGTTTGAAGGCAATCGTATCCCAGTGTTCAAAACGTAGACTACACTGACTGTTCAAACATGTTGTCTTCCTTTTTTTAGGGAATGGTCTTGAGTATTTCAAGCTTATCCTTGCCATGAAACTTATTCTTCGCACAAAACATGAAGGTACTCGCAAACGTTTGAAATTTCCGCCATTTTTGTATACGCTGCATTCGTCCCTAGTCCCCGCGCGTCATGTTATTCAGTGAATGGGGTCTGGGTACGAGATTGTTATTCAGCACTGTCAATTTAATTAAGAAATTACCTGCATTAAAAGAAAGGGCACATTGAAATTAATCAGTTAGTTTGAGAACGTTTCGTTGGATTATTTCAAAAGTCACAGTCATAAGGGACGTTTGTTTTGATTGGTGGGACAAGCGGTTTGTGAAAGCTTGCTTTACCAAATCATGCTCAAGCTTGGTGTTCTTACTAATTCCAAGGTTTACTTGTTAATTGGATTAACCGTACATACTCGGCGCCAGTGGTGACACCAAAGTCTTGACGTATAGTTTGCATTAGCCAACCGTCAATCACTCCAAGTGGGAGGGACTAACGCAAACTTACCGCCATTGATTAGTGAGATAATTACTTAGCTCCTCCCACTTTGTCCGATTGACGGTAGTATATTGCAAATTACACGTTGCTACTTTGGTCTCGCGCCATTGGTTAGCAATGCAATGAAAACAGTGGTTATCAGATTCAAAATTACTGATTAATGTTAGCAGTTTCTTCAATTGTTTAAGAATCGGCTGAGATTCAATTCTTAAGTTGTATATTTGAACGAGGGTAAATAAAGCTTTAAAGATGAACTGAACCTCTATTAGCCCAACGTCTATTGGCGAATCTTTGTTTATGTTTTTTCTCATTAGCATACATCAAACGAAAGAGATTGTCACACTTGATAATCACCGTAATTTTGAGAGTGATATGATAAATATATTTTGAGGAAGAAGCGTTTAAAAATCTCAAAATTTACAAAGAATGTATGGCTGTCAGCAACTCTTGCCCCCAGCCCATTTTACAGTTTTGAAAAGTCAATTTCTCGGTAAATATTTAACATATCAATCTCAAATTTTCGGTGATTACTAAGTTTAAAATTCTCTTTCAACTGATGTAGTCTGTTTGTTTGTAGCTTGAAGTTTAATTTATGCTAATGAGGAACGAATGTAAACAATGACGTCAACAAGGATTTGCCTATACAAAGATCTATTCGAACGAAATAAGTTCAAAGAAAATATTTGAAGGATGATAACAACAATAACCTAAATTGTGGCGTCGAAATATGCCTTGATATTTCGTCCGCGGACATTATCTGATCCGAGAAGAGAACAGTTCCCGAGAGTGAAGCTCGAGGGAAACTGAGCTTCGAGGATCAGATAATGTCCAAGGACAAATATCAGGGCATATTTCGACGCCACAATGTAGGTTATTGTTGTTATCATCCTTCAAATATTTTCTTTGACGCGCGCTTATACGCTCACACTGATATTTCCCGCTCACGGAGAGAAAATATCGGGTCACGTGACGCATTCAACCAATCATGCGCGAGAAAATATTTGATAGGTTATAAATTTCTGTGTTGCACGACGGAGAAAAAAGAAATCTGAAAACCTTTTTCCCAAACTCCGCTATGTACAGACGGCTGAAGTCTTGTAATTTATGACGTCAGGACCCGGCTAAAGCACATATCGAATTGGAATTTAGCGTGTTGGTTTTTGCGGAGGGAGGAAAAACGGCGTACTCGGAGAAAAACCCTCGGAACAAGGGTGAGATACCAACAAATTCGACTCACATGTGCGACGGCGCGTCCAGGGATAGAACCTGGCCACAGGTGAGAGAGGCGAAAATCTTAACCACTTCACAACCCCCGGCACCCGAAAAAGCTGGACAAGTGACTCCTAATTGAGGACCATTGTGGTTTCTTTGTGCTGGAGATGCTATTGTTTTTCCTAGGTATGTGTGACGTGCGATATGGGGGCGCATTTGTACAGAATTGAGCCGTCAACAAGCTAGATTTATCAGCGGAGAATAGGTTATTTTTCGAACTTGAGAACTAATTTTCTCTTCATAGACACGCAACACAGAAAAATAAAATAGCAGAACTTATTTCTTTGGAATACATCTTTGTATAGACGTTGGGTTGAGTGATTTACATGTAGGGTTCAGTTCTCCTTTAAGGATCAATCCTCAAAAACTTGAAATGGGAAATATCGCATCAATACGGTAACTAGGGCTTGAAATTAGAGGAAAGTTCCACTAGCAACTGTTGCCAATTGTCACTATTTTTTATTAACAACAATTACCTGCTGTGATCCACTAGCAACAGCCATAAAACCGCAAATAGTTCAGCAAGATTCTACCAGCAACAGTTGAGAGTTGTCATGAGATTTTGCTCGCATTTAATCGTATGTGTGCGAGTCTAATTTCTAGCCCTGCCAATAAACTGTTAACTAGTTATAACCCAAACAAACACATAGTACAATGTACAATGTACACATAAATACAATTGCAAAAGAACCCAAAGCAAAGAAAAGAAAAGGAGAGGAAAAGAGCCAACAACAAACGTTGTCGGAAACAGAAAAGAGAGGCAACTAGGAGAGTATCAAAAATAAAGAAAAAAGTGAAACTATACAGAAATCAGGACTACCCAAACTTGAACATGGAAAGAATGTAAGGACTTTCTACATGGACATATAAAGACATGGTTTCTTAATCCAAACACTCGGATAGTTGCATTCAGATTGGGATGTGATTCCTGGGCTCTTGTCCGAATAGCAATTGTGGTTTCGACATAACCTAACTTGACACTTCGACGTTTTAATTAACAAATCTCATACATTTTTCCATTGTCTACACTCTTATTGATCATAGAAATGACGTCATAAAATGTTCAGCAGCGAGTAGTTTCACTGCCAAGTTTTGGATATTATGACAAATGGCAGGGTACAAGGACGTTAGGCTCGCCGGTTAACTTCTACCATTAATGAGGCGACTCTTGAACCCAGCCCATTTTAGTCTTTTTCTCCGTAAATATTTAACATATCAATCTACGATTAAATGCTTGTGAAATCCTCAATTTCTTGGGTTTTTTATCAGAACAGTTCTTGTTTAATTCAAGACTTCTGAGTTTCTGAGAGAACTAGTCAAAGTTTGAAGACTGAACCACAAATTCGCCAAAAATGTATTTGCTCGACTCGAGAGAAAACATTGACAAATGCAAGACTATAAGGTAGTTGGGACTCGCCGATTAACTTATCCCAGTTATGAAATGCTTGTAAAATCCCATTTTCTTTCTTTTTGAATCAGAAGTTTACACAATTTCAATTCACGAACTTCGCTCCCACTGCATGTGAGTAACGTAACTTTCATTGTGTGTGCATGGCCAAGAGCCAATCACAAAGCGAGAAAACTGGCTGTTGTTGTAAAATGTTCGATTCTCAAGCGCTTCCAAACGTACGGGTGAATGTTGCGAAAATGATTATCATGTACATATATGGTTCTTTGAGGCGTTACATTTAAAATCATTTAATTCTAAAAAAATCATTTTCAAAATAAACAAAAACACGTCAAACCCAAATAACATACATAAATTAGATCATCTTTTAAAACGCAGTCGCACTATGAAACCACTTCAAAGACTCATTAATAATTCATTAGGGGAAAAAACAAAAGAAATAAATGTTTAATGAGTGGTTTTAAATATGAACAGTTACGGTCTCATTTACATAAATTTTTGCTTCGATTTTGTCGGCCGAAATAGGTCGTATCGCCAAAGTAACTGAAGAATGTTTTTGAAGTCGTTCAGTAAACTCGCAGAACGTGTTTTATCAGATATAAAAACATTTGGACTACGCCCTCGTGTTTGTTGTAAATCTGATAAAACACTGCTGCTCGTTTACTAAACAGTACTACTAAATTCCACAAAGGAGTGACTTAATCGGAAACTGACTTGGTACCACAGACAAGGCATTGGCCACTAGACTGAAGGTACTGACCTAGAGGTTTAGCCCCTGAAGTAGAGAAGAAGGAGGAGAATGAGATTGTAGCACACGAAGTAGAAGATGAAGAAGACATACCGCTAAGCCCGACGAGAGAGCGTTTTGTTTTCGGGCGGCAATACAAACAGTGATATCCGTAATCTGCTGCTTTGTCTACTTCATCTTCAGTCAGGAGTTCATCGCACGAGCCGTGTAACCATCTGAAAGTGAATTGGAGATGTTAGAATACACACGCTTTGCATTTCTGACCGCTATAGGCTGGTTCACAGGTGTAAAGCAAGCGATGTTCACACGTCAAGCGCAATTACCCTATATCATTATGACGTCACGGCTTGTTTATGAGGGGAACAGAATCGACATGAACAATAGAATTTTGAACTAAATCTGCTCTGCTGAGGAAAATTTAACTTCGAATTGTCTGGTTTCCAGATATCAGCTGTATCAATGTTTATCCCACAATATTTACCGTATTTGGTGGCTGTTAGCGCTATTCTACGTTCTTCAAAATGCATTTGATAGCGATTTCCTTTGTGTTGTTGCTGTTTTGTCCCTGTTTTGTCCCCCTCTCACGACCGTGATCCTTAGCGTTTAAACAATAGATTGTTTTGATATGACGTCATAGTGATACAGGTCAATTCACACGTCAAACGCAAGCAACATACTGCACGCATGCGCATTTGAAGTGAATAATGTATACGTGTTAGAACCTTACAAATGCACAGCTGTTAAAGGTCTGGAGTGAGTTATCGGCAACAGGAAGACGAGGCATTTTAGGATAACAATCAATATGGCGTCTGATTACGTGATTAGTATCGCTACTCGTTTCTTTCTGCATATTGAGCTAGGAAACTCACCTGTTGCAGTTCAGACACTGAAGCATCAGATCGTTAACGTTGTACTTGATATTACACACTGGGCACGTGATCTTACTTGCACAGGGCGCGCACTGCGTGTAGTTCGACTGCCACTCGCACTCAGTGCCGGGAGATGAAGATCCACAGTCGTAACACGTCACACACCTACAATACAAGCATTGAGACTTGTGTGACGGGAGAGGACAGTGCGATACACCATTCGTTGGTCTTCACCACCATTTTGAAAGGTAATCAAGCATTTGGTGAAGTTAGCATGATAATCACAATCTATCCATATTTATAGAAAGAGGGTTTGTATCAGTACAGGGTCAACTCCATCCTCCATGGCTTGTATCTGGTTGGCATGATAATCAGAATCTAATCCATTTCATAGAAAGAGGGTTTGTATCAGTGCAGGGTCAACTCCAGCCTACATGCGAGACTAAGGCTTGGTCACCTTTCGAGAACTACGAATTGGACTATTGACGAGAAGCCGGACAGCTAATAAAAAAAACACCTGAATTTTAACGATACCTGAAACAACCATAGGGGCTGATCCAAGTCAGGACTCGGCGAAACCAAATGCAAGTGCTTCAAATTATTGCCATGCAAAGTCTGTTATTTTTCACTGGTTCCAAAGCGCAGTGAAAAATACTAAAGAGACTTCGTATGGGGGATATTTCTGCAATCAAAGGTCCATATCTCGGTCACCTTTTTATTAAACGATGTCAATTTTTTAGTGAGACTTCATTGTAACCAGGACTGCCTGAAACATGGTTTAGGTAAACCAATCCTAAATTGTAACAGAAAAGAAGGGCTTTGGTTTTCTGAAATGCGCAACTCACTAATGAGTGACTCACACCTTACACTGAATTACTGATCAGGAAACCCCGCTTCACATACTAATCTTCAAAATATCGTTACTTTGCATGAAAATGTGAATCTCTCAGTGCGAGAGCATAAGTATTAGAGAGAGGGAATGTCGTAGTATGTGACGTGCGATGATAATGGCGAAAAAATATTTTCGCGCCATTTTTTTTAGTTGTCGCGCCCGCGCCCACTTTGCTTCAACTGCTTCCGGCTACTAAAAATAGATTTTATTCGACATTATAATCGCAAAGGCGCGCGTATTGTTCAGTGCCAATAGTTGTACTTACCATTTACATTTCCAGCCTCCCTGCGGTACCTTCCCCAGCGGTGGAGCCAGGCAGTACGTATGGTAACTGATATCACAGCTGTCGCATAGCAACAGACGTGCCTCGTCGCTACCTTTCCCACAACCCTCGCACAGAGTGCAGTCCAAACACCGCCAGCCTTTACTGAGGATGATCTTATTCACCTGAGTTATAATATCAAGCAGGGCGCATAAGTATACGTGCTGATATAAAAAGGATGTGGGGTAAATAAGCACTGAAGAGAACTGGTTTCTTCGTGTTGTGACTGGTATTCTGCATACCGTACTTTACAGGATTCTCACACATTTGTAGGGGAAAAAATCCCCGACTTTTCTCTGACCAAGACACATTTTTTACTGACCTGCATCTGATCAAATTCAGCGCACGTTCGTGTTTTTTCCAAACAATCAATTATTATTTTGAGACCGAAATATTGAATATAACAGCCCAAATAAAGAAGTATGCGAAGCCTGGAAATTTGGGATTTCCCTGACCAAATCCTAAATTCCCTGATAATTTCCTGACCTTGAATTGTTTTTGTTTTCCCTGACGTTTCCCTGGCCGTGGGAACCCTGCTTTAAGCTTTTTCCACTTTTACGACCATAGGAATCTCGGTATAAAAATAGCTTTATCAAAGAGAATCCTCTGTCGGGAGCGAGCATTTGGAAATAGCAGATTTTCCATGTGTAACATATGACAATAACTCCAGTTCTCGAATAGTCATGCTCTTGTTCATTTGTACTCCTTAGATGACGATAGCTATTTCTTAGCTACAGCTTGTATTCTAGAATTACGCTATTCAGATAATTGTTGAATGAAAACTCAGCTTTGAACCTGCCACGATAAATGTTGATCTTCTTTTTCCATCAGGATTGGTATGAGAAGTAATGTTTCATAAACGAGTCACCGGACTCGACGGGGGTTTCAAAATCCGCGTGAAATTTCAAATGGTGAGGGCGCAGCACTTTTCGGTGTAGTGTAAGGAAAAGTAAGAGTCTGTGGGTTTTGAGGAAGTTCGGGTTCAAATCCCGTTGGAGGCAAGTTTTTCTTTCGACGTCGCTTGGCTTCTTTAATGTTGACATGTTAGTTTGCCAGTTATAATTATGGATAGGCCAGGACTTAGACAATTCAAAGTCCCTAGTACTTTCAAATCTCAAAGTCTTCGGACTCTGAAGTGCATTCGAACTCTTCATTTTTGACGGGTATTTTAAAGTACTCACGTGGTTCAAACTGAGGTTTCTGGTTGGTAGTTATCCTCATGAATAATTAATGAGTAATAGAATGTGGAATAACAAACTACGGCATGTCCGTAACCGTGTCGTACCGTATTTTGATTGGATTAGCAGGACAAAAACAATAGGGAAACCATTTCAATGCCACGACATGCCGTATGGTAACCGTGCTGTAGTCTGTCCCACTCATACGAAATCTACTCTAGCCACGTTTCGTATTCTCATAGACAAGCTGGAACGAGCCCTCAATGGAGCCTCATGCGGGGAACTTCGCTCAAAGCTACTTAGCATTAGAAAAGATGCCCCGTTTTAGCCTCTTCCAGCTCGCCCGTGAGAATACGAATCTTGCCTATTACCTTAACTCCGACGCAAAACGGATGGTAAGACTGGCCGCACTGTGAACACATGATGAGCTGGCCCTCGCGACCCTTGCCAAAGCTACCACAACACAAGCACATGTCCTGTTTGGTGGTGAACTCATCGTCAGCCGAGAATAACACAAGGGTGGAGTGTAAACCCTCCGACTCCTCTTCCTTGGTTGCACTCTCCACCACATTGGCTACGCCAGACTGGAGGGAAACAGAACAATAGTGACAACATGTTTACAGCACAGACGAGCGACGCGTTTAAGACACTAAAGATTCCCAAGATCCGCGAGTCAAAACCACACCAGGAACCTCCACATAAACAAACACAGAACTTCTCATTATTGCTTCACAGCTTCAGATACATCAAGATAGACGACAGGCAGTTCTAATGGCTGTAAATCGATTTCAGTTCCATTTTAAAGGGCACTATCAAACCCCAAATGATAAACTTTCTCACGACGACAAACAAAAATAACTACTCAGATTAGTAGAGTATACTTTCCAGGTACACTAGAGAAAATTGGAGAATTTTGATGACGGATGGCAAAGATTTGACTGGATGGAAAATACTTCATTTAAAAGAAATTTAGAGCAACTTGATAACCGAAATCACGTTTCTAGAATAAGCTTTTGTAATCCACTTTAATGTTGGCCACCTCTATCGAAAAAGTTTGAAAAGCATACCAGGACATTCACATGGTATTTCTCTTCTATACACCAGGGCACTATTTTTGTAATTTTGTTTTAAACTTGATTGACAGTACCCCTTTCAGCCCGAAGATGAAATAGGAAAAAGAAGAGGAAAGCCCTCCCCTTCCTGCTTCTCCTATACCATTTATTTCCTGACCAAACACTCAGCACAGTGAAATAAGACCACATAGTTTCATAATGTAGTCTTCGTGTAAAGTGTATTTAATAAATAGAATATGGTAGTCCATGCTCTATACACAATAATACACGCTTGAGTTCTTGAAAAACTGTAGATGAACGACAGGAACGAGAGTGGATTTAACAGCTTTTCAAAACCTCGAAAGCGCATTGTTTTGCTATTATCAGTCGAGTGCGCAGCGCGCCACTTTTAGGGCGTTCCAAACATTTTGTGATTAGTCTGTTCTCAGCTGTCAAACAACGGTTTCACATTACATGAACTTGGCATTGACAACACAAAATTCTGAACTGAATTTACTGAAAATCTTTCAACGAGTAATCTTACATACCAGTAATCGTACTCCTGACAATCGTCAACAAATTGAAGTTCTTATTACTCCGCTAAGGTATTCTACCTTCATTGTGTTCTGTACAAAATCGACTCACTGTGACGGAACACGAAGTTCGTGTGTTGTCGCCGCCGAGTTTACGTGCTGAGAACTCCAAGTTCATACGCTGTGAAACAGTTGCATGACAGCTGATAAGAGACTAATCACATCGTGTCTGGAACGCCCTAAAAGTGGCGCGCGGCGCGTTCAACTGATAATAGCAGTATAGGAAATAGGAGAACCATCTTCTATTTGTTTATTAATATAAACGCGGTTCTCCTGCTAGAGTGTGCATTTATAAGAAATTAATATACCAACTTCGTGCACAGTTCAAAATCTAAGCAGGTGATTGGCTAATTACAGTTGGAATATTAAAAAGGTTAGACTTCAAGTTTGTGTTTGTAAAGGTAAAAAGGTATTCATTTATATAGCGCAAATTCTATATGGATATATTCAAATGCCCTTCACAAGGTTATTTTTGTGATACGGACTGCTATTGTGGCGCAATGTATACAGAATACCATACCGTTGTGTCGGGAAACAATCCCCCACACCTTCTCGAAATAACACAACAGGTTCTATTACGTTCCCTTTGTACAGATTAGAAGAGGAAACCGGGAAACAAGGCCAACGGCTTTTACGTCCCTGCCCAAGGACGCGGCCGGGATTCGAATCCTTCTGACTGTACGATTAACTCAAAATTTCTTCATACTGCATTTGGCCTCGTGCAGCATTCATTATTTTTCGTTCATCGCACAGTCAGCGCGTGCCTGCAGAGCAGATTTCGTATGAGTGGACAAACTACAGCACGGTTACCGTACGGCATGCCGTGACGTTGAAATGGTTTCCCATTGTTTTTGTCCTGTTGATCCAACCAATTACAGAAATACGGTACAGCACGGTTACAGCACGGTTACGGACATGCCGTAGTTTGTCCCACTCATGCGAAATCAGCTCTAATCGTCAATAAGACACGCACACCAATATCTAACCTTTTAGCCAATGAAATGGCACGCTTTTAGGATGCTCCCGTGACATTTCTATTATAAAACAGTCCCAGAATGAACTTACATTGTTCTCTTTCCCGGGAGAAGCTTGTACAGAAGTTTGCTTCTTTAGCTTCGTAGGTGGTCTCCCTGGCTTCCCGTGCTTAGACTTCTTTTTAGCCGGAGTACCGCTCGTCTTTGACTGATAAAAAGAAATCGGAAAATTAAATGGATGGATAAAAAGAAACTAAGGGAAGATTTCAACTTTATTAAGTCTTTCAAAATCGTATGCTCTGGTACGTACAAGGAAAATAAGGCTTTTTAGGATTGACCAAGAACAGATTTACAGACACTACAATACAATACAGTCAAAGGATAAGTATTGTGAGTTAGTAGACCTCCGCGATCAACTTGCACGTTCCTGTACGCGTATATTATACATTATTATATGGCTAGTTAACTTCGTGGGCTATGATTGGTGAGGTTGCGGTCTGTAACTTCCCGTATGGACCACATTGAAGCAAAGCTGGTTTGAATACGATCCATATAGTATGATATATGCATCATCGTTTTCTCCTATTTTAAGGCGCGTACTTACAGTACGAACCTCGTGCCCGTGTAATAAGACGTATTTATAATATTTCAGTTGCTGTTTCTCACAATATCTATTTTGGATTGGCTCCAGCGTATCCAGCGATTTAAAGTGACTATGAAATGAAAAAAATAGATCCCTTAGCCATTTTGTGCAATTAAAAATCAATTTGGAGAGCACGAACATAATTTTATTTTGTATCGAAGTCATGCGGAATTGCCAAAATCTGGCGACAATTTTTACGCCCGTGTTAAAGATATGCTAATCACATGCGTGACGTCACTAGGTTTGCGCATTTATGTTCACAAAGCCGACTGCAAGGATTCTATAAAATAAATATGGCCATCTTCAAGGTTTCTCAAAGTATTACATATTTAAATTGAAAACTCGCCAAAAATGCACTTATTTTGTAGTATTTATGGAGACGAACATAAATGAGTACACCTTGTGACGTCACGCATGTGATTACCATATCTTTAACGGCATAGAAATTGTCGCCAGATTTTGGCAATTCCGCCCGACTTCGATACGAAAAAAAAATATGTTCGTGCTCTCCATATTGATTTTTATTTGCACAAAACTAGAATTTAATAAAATAAAATAAAAACGGGATCCATTTTTCCATTTCATTGGCACTTTAACAAACGCCTTATTTTATTTTTAAATTCTTTCGCAAAGGAAGAAACATGGGGTCGCACTATTTTGCCCAGTAGTCTCAAAGACATTGCCTTTCCCATATTATTTCCATACCATTTCACCTACCTTCAACCTTGGGCCAAGTTTCCTCTTTCCGCCGGTTTTAGGCGGGGTAGTGGTGAATCGACTGGGGCCATAGTAGGAGGGCCCCGAGAACACCTTCTCTTCCTGGGTGTTATCAGACTGCGGAGGCGACTCCGGCAGGCCGGACGACGAACTGAACATGTCCATATCCGACTTAGCGACCACCTCCATCTCCTCATCCATCGGAAGTTTACTATCAGGCTCCAACGCAATGTTCTCAGGACCCATTAGGCTGTCCCCAAATGATTGCAGGGGGTTTAAGTCGTCCAGGTTGTTATCCAGCCCACTGCCTATCAGGACATCATCCATCGGACAGGGCGTGATACGACCGAGAGCAGCCGACGTCAAAGTTCTCCTGTCCTCGTCTGCGTCCTGAAGCATGACGGCATCCACGTCACGCATCGGGTTATCGTCATACGACAGACTATCCTTGTCATCCAACAACTATAGATAAAAGAAATTATGGGATGCGTTAGCGGACGGTGGTCACACCATATAAGGGCTGTCTCGACCAGGTTCCTTTGCACACCTCACAAGCTATCAATTTCCTTTCCTATAATACAATTCTGAATTAAACAAATTAAGGTATCCAGAATCTGTTTAATACTCTACATAATAATAGGTCTTTATTTGTAACATTCACACACATAAATATACATAATTACATTAAGAAAGTACATGAATAGGTTACTGGCAATCTGAAAATAGATAAACTAATCGAGTCAGATTGCCACAATGAGTAACTTACAATGTTCGGTCAGGATAATGTCAATACACATTCACAAAACACACTCACAAAGTGAAATAGTAATTAAATAAGTGAATACATAAAATAAAACTATGAAATAAACATAAAACTATGAAATAAACATATAAAATAAACAGGAAATAAACATAGGCATCAGTAAGATTCAATAATATTAATTTTAAGAGTTTTTTTGAAGGATGATTTTGATAGAAGTTTATAGTCTACGCATTTCTTCAAATCATTCTCACTGGAACTGCCATTTTCTAGGCCATCGAATAATAGATACTGAGACGGCCCTATGTTTAGATGGGATTGTTTCCACAGCCTTGCTATAAAAGGAATAACAAACTGCATTGTAGGTCATGAAGATGTGGGTGCTTTAAGGACGCATCGAGCAGAGATTCCGCTGCAGTGACCCGCATTTACCGATACAAATTCGAACTGTACCACAACAAATGGGGCTGCTGTTTTTTTCATATGGCTCTGTACCGAAAAAAATGGAGCTGCTGTTTTTGTCATGTGACTGTACCGAAAAAAATGGGGCTGCTGTTTTTGTCATGTGGCTCTGTACCGAAAAAATGGGACTGCTGTTTTTTTCATATGGCTCTGTACCGAAAAAAATGGGGCTGGTTTTTTTTTCATGTGGCTCTGTACCGAAAACATGGGACTGCTGTTTTTTGTCACGTGACTCTGTACCGAAAAAAATGGGGGTTGTTTTTGTCATGTGGCTCTGTATCGAAACAATGGGACTGCTGTTTTTTTTTCATATGGCTCTGTACCGAAAAAAATGGGGCTGCTGTTTTTGTCATGTGATTCGGTACCGAAAAAAATGGGGCTGTTGTTTTTGTCATGTGGCTCTGTACCGAAAAAATGGTACTGCTGGTTTTTTTTCATATGGCTCTGTACCGAAAAAAAAGGGGCTGTTGTTTTTTGTCATGTGGCTCTGTACCGAAAAAAACAGTTTGTACTGCAGTTTGCAGTGGTACATAGTACTGGCTGATAGAACAGACTAGTGCAATCTCTGATCGAATTTGTGGACCGTGGGCGGTTGTGTTGTGGCAGGAACCCCACGATGACATGCCTTGGCGAGATTGGCAGCGATAGCCAAGCCGCCCACACTATGCTCAGACCAGTGAGTCATGTATTGTTCCCACATAACACCATAACAGCTGAAACCAGAGTTGATAAATAATCAGTGGAGGTTTGAATGATGATTTTAAGGTTTCACACGTTCGTAGACTTCTCAAAATCTACCATAGATCTCTCGATTTCGCTTTCAAGACGTTTTGGCCAGCAACAACAACAACACTTGATTTATACTCTTACAAAAATTATATAAGTACCTGAAAGGGCTAATCGAGCTAAGTAGCCAGGCTTCTTGGCGTGGCAGTGACGTCACAATATCCAACCGCGCGTAAACGAAAAGCCTGGGGACGAGGTAACCCCCCTCCCCCCCCAAAAAAAAAAATCCCACACACACCACCACAAACCACTCCCTCCCCACACAACGAAACCAAAACTGTGCGAAAAACAGTGACCCAATTCAAAAATACCATAATTTGCAAAACAATATTTGCTTTCAAATGTTCCTTATGATTGCTGATTGTCTACTGTAAATCATTTATGAACCGATTGTCCTGCCCATAAAACTCATTTTAATTTTCCGCGAACTTTTGACGTCATACGATTGCCCCTATTGTCAGGGGCAACACTGACGTCATAAGATCCGAGATGGCAGCGCGAGGGAAATTCAAATGAGTTTTATGGACAGGAAAATCGGTCCATAAAAGACACCTAGCGTACAATATACAGGGGACAATATGTACGGCAACAGATTACATTTGATAGGAAACATTGTTTTTCATTGGAGGTTAAGATGAACCTCTTACCCCACGCTCTTTCTTCACTTTACAGTTTGGACAGTGGTAGGGTATTGTCTTCGCATCAATCCTTTTGTACGTCTCCGTGTCAACATTATCACACTCGGCGTGTAGCCACTTGGTACAGATCTCACACTGCACCATTGCCACGTCGGAAAGCTGTCTGTAGGCCCTCCCACACAGCGGACAGAAGAGCCCCTTGTTCCTCTGCTGATAGCAGCTGTCGCATACCGTGTAGTTCCGGTGCCAACGCGAGGTGGGCCCCCCGCCAGGCGTGTTGGATCCGCAGTCTTCGCAACGTCTGCAACCCTGAAACGGAATAGAAGTTGTTTTGTTAGGGGCGTCTATTAATAGCCCACTTCCGTATGTGCTTCACTTGCCATGCGCGGTTTCAGTACGAGGCTCCGGGGTAAATTAAATGTATTATTTTCTTGTCACGCACAAAGTGTCACGCACCTTTGTGCGTGACAAGTGAAGCAAAACTGAATTGCAGCACGTTTTATAATTACGTGATCCTAGGCGTAACTTGTCCATTCTGTCTGTGTAATTTGTATTTATTTATTTACCTTTGGTGACATCGAGGCTGGAGCTGAGTCAGCTTAGTTAGTATCTAGTTAGCATGATAATCAAAATATATCCATATTCGTCGAAAGAGGATTCGTATCAGTGCAGAGTCAACTCCAGCCTACGCGCCACGTGTGGCTAAGGCTTGGTTACCTTTCAAGAACTACGAATTGGACTATTAAGTATTGACAGTTATGATAATAAAAACATTATAGAAAAACTAAGTGACTGATATGACAATTGGCGTAACTTGCACTGGCGCCTTGGCTCATAAGCCTTTCAAATACCAAAAAACAATTTATCTCGTCTCAATAAAAACTGAACAGCAAATCAGTGTTTGTGGTTTCTCAGTTTATTTGACCAGGAATACAAAAGTGGTCCTACCAGACACTTCCAGCCAGTCTTTGGGATCGTGGTCATGGGTGGTTCCAAACAATACGTGTGGTATCCTTTGTCACACACGTCACAAACCAACATCTTGTTATCGTCACCAGGTTGCCTGTACACACGACATGAAAACAACAAGCGGTTAGCACTGTATCGCGACGTAAATATCAAGGGCGCAGGTTTTTAATTTCCCAGTTCAGATATTCTGAAATTAAACACTTTTCACATTGCACTTTCTCAATGCCATACGGTAAATGCTCTATTAATTCTGAGGGTCTTAGGGGGGCGCTTATTAGAGACAAGGCGCTTAATAGAGAGGCGCTTATTCAATTTCCACTATTAGATACACTCGCCCAAAATCGACAACGCTAAAAATAAAAAATAAACTTACCACTGTCTTTAAAACAAAGCGGCGTTTATTCGCTTATAAAACAACGCTAGACTGCACTGTACCATATAAGGTAAAATTCACGGCAGAACAGTGTCAGTTCTTAATGTTTAATAGTTCTCTGTGTTAGTTCTTGACATCACTGTCCTCCTCGTCTATCACGCCCATCTCGTTTGCCTCATCAACGTCATAAGGAAACCGCTGAACAAATTGTACGCTTACTTATACCGGTATTTGTTAATTATTTTTGTGGCATTTGGTTTTAAATTTCGTGTTGCTGGGAGAGGCGCTTGTTAGAGGTCTGTGGACTGTTTTGCTTTACTGTTACGGAGTGCTCATTGGAGAGGGGGCACTTATTAGAGTGGGGCGTTTAACACAAATGTCCTCCTTTGGGGGGGGGGACGCTTAATAGAGCATTGTTTTCTTTATAATTACTATTGTATAATTCATTACTTCATAAGCGTGCTAACCAATCCAAACGCAGCATGCGATCGAGTGACATGGATGCCTCTGTAAACCCCATACAGAACTGATTAACGTTTGTTTGATACAGAACTGACTAATAAAACATTTGATACAACCCTGATAAATAAGCATTAGTGTTGTATCAGATATACGGATACTGATTAATAAAACATAAACGTCTGTATCACTGATACTGTTTTATTACTGATACGAACTCCTGTTTTAATCATCAGTTCTGTATCCAACAAACACTATGCCAAGGTCTGTTGGGGGGAGCAGGGGCGGATCCAGGCTTTTTGAAGGGGCGGTGGCTGTCATAGATTTTTTTGTTCAGGAACATGCATTGCCTCTGTAAAATGCTGCAATTTGGCCAGTCCAACCAGCCCAAAGGGTTGTCACGTTGTCATGTGAGTGGGCTTGGCAATGTAATCACAAGGTTTTCGATTTTTAATTATTCTGAGTTTTATCCCTTCTCAACAAATCCAACAACGGCACAATTCTCTCGCAACAGCGGACAAACAGCCACTGTTGAATCATCATATCTGCTCAATTTCTTAAGTACATTCTCAATGTATTACCTGCAACCCTGACACACTTTACAATCGGGGCACTGCCAACCCATGCGGACTAGAGAAGTGATATCCACTGCTGGATCGAGACAGCGACCATGATAGTGTCGACCACAACTCGTACAGAAAAGCATCTCAGCAAAATCTTTGCCCTCTCCACACAGGTAACACTGCGCCTCTGCACCACCTGATACAAGACAGGAAAATGCTCAGGTGAGCTTCTGTCTCCACTGAGGTAATTTACGATGTGTATATACCGTATTCCTTCGATTAGGCGCCCGGAGCTTATTTCGAATTTCGTGCTCAAATGGGGTCGCTTGTCTGGGGAAGGCGCTGGATAAAAAAAAATGATTTGGACGAAGATCTAATAAAGAACTGTTGCAGCACAAACGCTTTACCAGCAATGAACATTAAACTCGCAGACTGAGCTGTGAACTGAGAAAAGGTACTGATCAGTTTTTCAACCAAAATCAACTTTTGCTTTAGAGAATTACTTGGGGGGGGGGGGGGGGGGGGGGTAGAGAATTACTTGGGGGGGGGGGGGTCTGAAGCAACTGCATGTATTTACTGTTAATGAGGCCTTTTGCAGGTTACGATCACGTGGTTGTACTGAATGGCAAAACAATCTGACTTCATTTATTTAAATGCACTTGCACGAGATCGGTAGTGTTATTAGCAAAACAGGTTTGTAAATGCTATTTTCTAACCTCCAATCGATTGTCAGAATATTTCTTAAACAGCATTTTAAAGTTTGTTTGCCATCCAGTAAAGCTTTTCCCATGGGATCACGAGCCCAAATCATTCGTTATTAAAGTGAATATATCAGCACATGACCATTTCCTACAAAAGGTATATTCTTATATTCGATTACCTTTTACAGTGTAAGCATATGGGAGGGGTGAGGGGGGGCTATACAAACATGTTTCTCGCCTTGGACATTTTTAGACAGGGGTGTCATTTGCAGAAAGAACAAACGTTCATAACTTTGTTTTTACGTTCTTCGGTCTTAACCAAGAATGTTTGTGAGAACAAAAGCAAAACAAAACAACCTTAACACACTCGTGTGAATTACCCGAGTTTGGAGAAGACTTACCGAGATGACCAGCCTCTTCTAAATGATCTGGACAAAGCATGGTCATTGAGTGAATTTCCTGAAGGAAAAAAACCGAACATATGTTAAAAATAAAACATAAATAGGAACACTAACTCTACGGAAGGGAAAAGAGGAACGGAAATTACGATCTAATGCAGGACAATCGTTGTTGCTTCGCCGGCCGTAAAAGCTTCGTGGCACTCAAATGGCTTCCCGTATATTTTTGAAATGCCATGTTAAATCAAAGTAACTTCATTTGCACCTCTAAAACTGAATTAAAAACTGAATTTCTAACGAGACCTGAAACAACCATGATCAAAGTCAGAACCCGCGGGCTAATCCACAGATCGAATTGGAATTTAGCATGTTGGTTTTAGCAGAGGGAGGAAAAGCGGAGATCCAAAAGAAAAACCCTCGGAACAAGGGCGAGATATCAACAAACTCAACTCACATATGGCGCCGCGTCCGGGAATCGAACCTGAGCCATAGACGTGAAAGGCGAAGAGCTTAACCATTTTGCCAACCCGGCCGGCTCCCCAGCTCTAAGAGCTGAAATCTTAATGAAGATTTTTAGACCAAGTTTTTCCCTTATAATTTGTGTGTTTTGCACTTTACGCCAAGTATTTTCCTCCCTCCACAAAACCCAACACACTAAATTCCAATTCGATCTGTGATTTAGCCGGATCCTGGCTTTGATCAGCCTCTATGGCTGTTTTTCAGGTCCCGTTAGAAATTCAGTGTAGAAACAACGTGGAGAGAGATTGGGAAAACATGTGAATATATACAAACGGTAAGTTACGTCGTGTAACAAAAGCCTTCCGACATTGCTTACCTGAAACGCTCCAGCACTAGCAGCACAGGGGTAGTGATAGGTCTTGCCACATCTCGCCCATTGACACACAACACTAGCACCGAATCGACCACAATGTGCACAGCGCTAGCACAGAACAACAAGATAAAAGTGAATGAAAATACACCTGTCTCATTTGAAATGCTGAAGAGGTCAGCAGTCTAGACTCGGGGCGCAGGCGCGGTGCGGGAAAAGTTTGCGAGCACACAACAAAATGGCGGAAAAACAGTCTTACGCTACGATCAGGGAAAAAATCACAAGTTAGCAAAGATTTATTATTTTCTTACCTCGGTCATGGCTTCAGACACAGCTTTGTCAACGTTTACCAAATCATACGAGTCGGTCTGACAAACTCCTTCGGACCAAGAGGCACAACAATGATGTGCCCACACGGACCCATCGCTCTCGAACGCCTCGTGCACCTCTTTCTCCTTCACCGTGCCAAACGTGTATTTATCGGGGGTCATATTTTGTGTACTGTTCCGTAAAGGCAGCCCGATGACCACCGCTCCCTTCTTCCTTCCTCTACCAGGGGGTCTACCGGGCCCTCTTCGATGTACCATGGGTTGTGGGAGATGGACATCGTCTATAGCTTCTTTGCCGGTGTCGGCGGGTTCACTGCTTTGGAATTCTGGAGTAAAGTTATGTTTCTGTCGGTTTGTTTGGATGGATTTCTTAAAAGGGTTGAAGCCAATAGTAGGAGCACATCTTTGAAGTTTTCCTTGGAACATTCTTCGCTCCGGACCACAATTACAAAAGGCACACAGTTTATCTTTCAGCATCCTTTGGAGGGAAGAAAAAAGGTTGGTAGATGAGCCTCAGATCTTAGTTATCTCCTTTGCCTCCTACGTTCTCGAACTGATAGCACTCCTAAAGTTTAGTGTATAGTCTAGTCAGGGCTTCTCTTTCCGTCTTAAATGGGGACTCCCCTATGGGGGAATCCCTTTTGTAATGATCAGCATAGTGGGGGTACCCCCTAACATGTTGGTCTCTATTATTATCAACGTGTACGACGCCGACGGAGTAGGTCAATCCAAGGAGTAAGTCAATCCAATGTCGCCATTACGATATATACCTAAATTAGCGACAGCACCGATTCTGCTAAAAAGACCACCTCAAAATTAGTCAAAATCACAAATTAGAGTTATTTATTAATTTTATTTACAACATTTGGAGTTATATCTTGTATGGAAGGAAAGATACGGTCCCGCAAAGTAATACAATTTTACAGACATTTGTATGCGGAGGAGCAAATTGTTGCACCCCTCATACAAACGTCTGTAAAAATAGCACACTTACTCGACTATATATTGGCTTCTAGGCGAGATATAACTCTCAAAATGTGGGATTTTGACTAATTTTACGGTGCTCTTTTCAGTCAGCAGTGCCGGTGCTATCGCTAATTTAATGCACCTATCAATATTAAGGGTTATAAAGAGGAAGTTCGACAAGGAAGATATTTGATATTTTTGACCAAACGTGTTGTCCCGAGGGTGGGGAATTAGACCTCAGTCTTGACATTGATAGGTGCGTAAGTAGATATGGCAATGGCGAACTTGGATTGGTTTATTTAAATGGAGCGTAAATAATCGATGAAACGGATGCGATAGACGTTTGACTACAGCAGAGAGCTACAGGAAAACTGTCAAGGACAAGTAGTTTGATTCTACAGGGGGCTAGTGTGAGATGTTACATGTTGTGGTAATCAATGTTAATACTTTGGTACTATGTCAAAATATGAGTTAGCGGAGAATCCTTTACAACGCATCGCATTAAACATCTATCCATAATGGCAGCCAATCTGGGCCCAGTGGCAGATTGCTTTAGCAAATATTTAGTTAATCCAGGATAAATGATTGGTTTGAATATTTTACTTGTTGAATACTGTTTTGGGGTTAAAAACTTATTGTTTGATTAGGAATGAGTATTACGCTTTGAATTGTTATCCTAGACTAGAGAAAGTATAAACACTGGCATTATCAACTCAAAGTCGATTAAGGTATGCTGACCACCACAGGGAGTGAGTAGCAGCTGACATTCGAGCGCTAGCCCTTCGCCAGAGCAAAAGAGGCAAAAGTGTAGTCTTTTACCAAGAGAACCAGAATTGGGCTTCGAATCACTAGGCCCTGGGTTACACATTCATGTATATCAAAGATACCTTTTCTGACATTTTTTTATTGGAGTCAGTTGGAAAGTCTATACTGCTATAGTTTTTTAGTTAGACAAACTGAATTTTCTTTTTCTTCTTTTATTAACACTCGAATGCTATGCTGCATACTGGGATGATATCTTGGGGCTGGATATCACAAATAGACTAACACTTTCTACAAAATCTTTGTCACTCTAAAGTGCAAATGAGCCCTAGGCAGAAAATTTGGCTACAATAAAGTGTTTAAAATCTTGTTCAATCAGTTTTATGTGGCTAAAAGTAAATTAGGCAAAGTTAAAATCGAGACAATGCTGGCCAGCAATCTCCCACATAACAGTATGGTTCTGTGGGGGCCCTTTGACCGTTTAATCATTGTTAACTGGCTAGGCTCATATGCACTTTGACCTTTAAATCATTGATAACTGGCTAGGGCTCCTATGCACTTTGACCTTTAAATCAGTGATAACTGGGTAGGGCTCATATGCACTTTGACCTTTAAATCAGTGATAACTGGCTAGGATGCATATTTACTTTTACCGTTTAATCATTAACTGGCTAGGCTCATATGTACTTTGACCTTTAAATCAGTGATAACTGGCTAGGCTCATATGCACTTTGACCTTTAAATCAGTGATAACTGGCTAGGGCTCATATATGCACTTTAACCTTTAAATCAGTGATTACTGGCTAGGGCTCATATGCACTTTGACCTTTAAATCAGTGTTTACTGGCTAGGGCTCATATATGCACTTTAACCTTTAAATCAGTCATAACTGGCTAGGGCTCATATGCACTTTGACCTTTAAATCAATGATAACTGGCTAGGGCTCATATGCACTTTGACCTTTAAATCAGTGATTACTGGCTAGGGCTCATTATATGCACTTTAACCTTTAAATCAGTGATTACTGGCTAGGGCTCATATGCACTTTGACCTTTAAATCAGTGATAACTGGCTAGGGCTCATATATGCACTTTGACCTTTAAATCAATGATTACTGGCTAGGGCTCATATGCACTTTAACCTTTAAATCAGTGATTACTGGCTAGGGCTCATATATGCACTTTGACCTTTAAATCAATGATAACTGGATAGGACTCATATACACTTTGACCTTTAAATCAGTATTTACTGGCTAGGGCTCATATATGCACTTTAACCTTTAAATCAGTGACAACTGGCTAGGGCTCATATGCACTTTGACCTTTGACCTTTAAATCAGTGATAACTGGCTAGGGCTCATATATGCACTTTAACCTTTAAATCAGTGATTACTGGCTAGGGCTCATATGCACTTTGACCTTTAAATCAGTGTTTACTGGCTAGGGCTCATACATGCACTTTAACCTTTAAATCAGTCATAACTGGCTAGGACTCATATGCACTTTGACCTTTAAATCAATGGTAACTGGCTAGGGCTCATATGCACTTTGACCTTTAAATCAGTGATTACTGGCTAGGGCTCATATATGCACTTTAACCTTAAAATCAGTGATAACTGGCTAGCGCTCATATGCACTTTGACCTTTAACCTTTAAGTCAGTGATAACTGGCTAGGGCTCATATGCGCTTTAAGGGCCATAGGTGAACTCTCATTGACATTAGAGGCATGAAGGTGAGGCAAGTTGTCCCAGCTTGTCACATGAAGAGAAAAACTCAATTTTGCGATCTTTGGGACAACTGGCCTCACTCTGATACCATTGTTACCAGACTTCTTCCACATGGACATGAGGTATCAATAAGGTGTACCGGTATAGTCTATATCGCAACTCTGCCGTTGCAGTGCACTCTGGGATGGATATATCGGTTTTCCATTGTTGTTGTTGGGCGGCCATCTTGGATTTAACAATGGAAACTGAGATATCCATCCCAGAGTGCACTGCGACGGCGGGGTTGCGATATATTCTATAGCCATGCTTTCCAAGTAAAAAAAATTAGGCTATTTTGATAAAGGATGGCAACAAATTAGAGTGGATGAACAATCCTGCTAAATTTACAACAGACAAGTGAACAACTAGTGAAGAAGAGCACTGAATTCTCTCTTCTCATTTTTAAAACTACAAGCTCAAAGTTTCATCAGCAGATGGTTGATGAGAAGTGGAGCTGAGCTAGCTCTCAGCCATAAAAAGCTGAGAGTGAGTTGTCTAATCATCTCAGTAGAAGCTGAGGGATGGTCAAATTATGGGAGATAATTGGGGACTGAGCTACAATGTATGCTAGTGTTAAAATGTATCACAAGTCTGTTTACACTTGAGTGACTTACATTTCTTCTTCCAGGTCTGAGGGTCTGGTGGTCTGGTCTGTGGTAGCTTCAGGTATCAATGGCTGACCCATTGCATCAACAATAACAGAGAAAGGAGAGGTGTCCTATGGAATTGGACGATGTGATTGGTTAGTCATATACGTTGTACTGTTTATGAGCTCTTGTTGTTAAGTACCCTTCGCCAAAAAGGGCAGTGGGATTTGAATACGAGGTTTGTAGTTGGGTGCAACTGTGGGAGCATTTCCACATGGTGTGTAAATTTTAGCATCTTCCCTAAGAATTGGGAGGATATTATTCTGATTAACATATTTTCTCTTACATTGACTTGTCTTTGTCATCTTTTAGATGTGCTATTAATTTTTTAATAAGAGCAGTATTTTTTTATAAAATAGATTCAATAGATAGATACCTTTATTTAAACAGGGTTACCCTTTCAGTATTTACAGATGTAAAAAACTGATATCACTAGAGGCCCTAATTTACTAATAATGATATACATGTATAATAAAAATATATGGCTCACTATAAAAAGGTATAAAAGTATAAGAATAAATATAAAACTAAATCAAATTACTCTAAGCTATACTACGATAAAACTAAGTTATATATTTCGATTAAAAACTAGACAACCATGGTAATAAAACACCCTTTTCGTACATTCCAGTCTTATTGACGGCAGTCTGAGGTGGTCGCTCTGCCTTGACATCCTACATATTACGTCCCTATTATATTTAAAATAATCTCCTAGAAATTGTGGGCAGCACTTGCTTAAACATTTCTTGACTAACTTTAATACATGCCCCTCACGTCTACGTTCTAATGTTCTGTAACCTAGATACTCTAGCGCTTCATCACTGTGTCCATCCGCATAACAATGCGTGCTGCGTGCCTCTGTAACTTCTCTAACTTATCTGTATTCACACTCCCACAGCGGTTCCATACAGCATCACAGTAATCAAGAATAGGGAGAACAAACGACTTGTAGATGGTACTGGCTGTGTGCATACTGATGTTCTTCCTAGTTCGGCCGAGCATACCTATTCTCTTCCCAACTTTACTGAGCAGATATTTTACATGTGCATTCCACGTAAGGGACTCAACCAAAATTACTCCAAGATACTTATACTCAGAGACACGTTTAAGATCCTGACCATCAATAGATACAGAAAAGTTACTAGCACTTGCTAGCCTAGGACCTGCGCCAAATAAAATACATTCTGTTTTACCCTTATGGATGAAAAGACTATTATCTCGCAGCCACTGATTGACTAAGGCCAATTCTTTAGTAAGAGTGTTTGCTATTTCCTGAACATCGCTACCAGTAATATACATAACTGTATCATCCGCATACATAAGAATTTGACATCGCTTAAGAGCCAAAGGCAGATCATTCACAAACAATAAATGTATTATGTACACAAGCTGTGTTTCTATAACTATGTATAGAGCCATTCGAAAATCGATATCACCAAACCTGGGTTGTTAGAAAATGTTGCCGCATGCAAAAATGAGTAAAATTTAAGAATCGCCATAGCAGCAAGTGTTGCAAAGTTACCGAGGTTCAAAATAAGAGTTTTGTATGAGATTCAGTTCGTCAGGACTATAACGACTAAGCCTCATTTTCATGTTTCTTGAGAGTTTCAAACACTGATTGCTTTGTAAGGATATATTCTTCCATTATCTAATGAGCTAACATGTTGCTAAAACAGCCTAGCAGGTAAAAGTGCCATTTTGCCATTTACCAAAAAAGTCCTTCCAGATCACAATATTCTTCAAGTTGGTTCCCTGTATTCTTACTAGTTTGATATATTTTTAAAGTATGTTCTCAGTTAAGAAGTTGAAAATTGTAACAAATTATATGATTATTGAAATTTACCTGTTGCAGAGGAAGGCATAAATTTATGGACTCCCACACTGATGAAGGAAAGCATAAATTTATGGATTCCCAGACAGCAAAGGAAAGCATAAATTTATGTTGTCCCTGAAGAAAGACCCAAATTCTTTAGTTTTTGTTGAAAAAGTCTGCACTTTTCTTCAATTTCTTTATTCAAAAGTAGCCAAAATATAAGGCTGGTATTTTCAAAAATGCCACTTGTCAACCTTTTTTCCCTAAAATGGCAAAATAGAAAACAGTTTCTGTGTAGAAAAGCACGTCCTGGAATTACTGAATCAATCATCATATTGGTTACTGTATGTATTCCTTCATTGCATGCCACATAAATACGCATACCCATACTGGTTATCCATTTACCTTAATGCCGCTATGGTCAGACATACAGTCGCTATCACACCTGGGGGTGTTTGAACGAGATCCACCCGGTGTAGCTCTGATTGGAGACTTCAGCTTGCTGGGAAAAAGGAGTGAGTTACAATACATGTTAGCATAGCTTAATTTAAGCCAAGAGCAGGGTTTGAAAATCCAAATGACTTGGGCAGTTAAAATGATCAGGACACAATTCCCATATCTGGAATGAATGATTTTGTTACACTTCAGCACTGAATGGAGGTTATACATGTAGTAAGAGCATGCAAGGGAAAAAAAGGTTATTATCCAACTTCAGTGGAGTCCAATGTCAAGGCCAGTAGCATGAGTGATACCTGATCCTCATCATTAGTAGGATTTCAATGTGGCAAGGTGCACAATCCCTTGCTAAATCGTTAACGACAACTGGAATACAATCTCCCCTGAACAACACACTCCAAGCTTTTGTCTTGATAAAGCTTGAGAAAGCTAGCTTACAGATGTTTCGAATATGCATATCTGGATACAGGATATTGGTCTAAGTTTCAAATAAGTTTCATGTAAGTTGCAATCACACACTGTGCTAAGGTACTCTGCCGGATATGAAAAACCACAAAAAATTCCACAGTATATGTGGTAAAAAGTGGAAACGTATTCCTCAGCGCAATGCAGGAGTACTGACTTCTGGGAGGTGAAAGTCTGAAACCTACCACTGAGAACTCTGTAACATGGTCAGCAAAAACTGCTATAAATAAAGTTAATGGTGGAAAGAAACATCAATAACCATTGCAGTCAGGGCCACAAATACCTAACTACAACTGTCCTTATATACTCATGTTCCCGCCAATCCTGCACTGTCCATATATGGAATGTATCCACAGGAATACCAACACAGTCTTTTGGATAAGGAACTCATTTCTCTTTTCCTTTCAATCCAAAGAGAAATATCATAACCCGGAATTGAACATATTTTTACGAAAAATCAGGACCCATAAATCGGGGAATTAGGTTCAAAACCAGACCTGGTACTGCAGTACTTACTTATACATTACCAGTACATTTTACTTAACATTGTAAACAATCGTGCCCCTGCAGGTTTGATTTGGAGGATATAACAAGACACTTAACAAGACTCACCTCTGTGCATTAACTCTTGTCTTTTTAATTGGTCCTTTTGGTCGTCCTCTAGATCTTGCCGTCCTGGGTTCATTCATCATAAAGCCTTCTTCGGAGTCAGGTGTCAAAGGTGATGCTGGAGGTGCACAACGAGTTGGGGACAACTAAATAAAAAGAACAATAATATAAACTTATAGTAGTTTTTCATATTATTTTTAATCTGGTGTTCTGATATTGTTAGTCTGCGAGACCTTCCCTGATGATACATCAGTATCTTTTTCACTATTACGGACACTGATGTTTAATTGTTAATCAGAGAGTATTTCAAAATCCTCTTTGATGGGGTTTCAATGTATGGCATGTACATGTACGTGGTACAAATTAAGACTTTCCCTACTGGTTGCAAAATGTCAAGGTAATTCCTGCATACAGACTCTGATTATGGGACCTGTTTCTTTTTTTTTGGACACTGTAATGACACTGCACATGTCCATGATGCGAATGTTTATTTCACAGATTCCTCCTGAATAATTAATGAGTTTGAGAAGTCATTCCAAGAGCTCCAATTCGGACTAGACAGGGCGACAAGCCTTAAAATTAGTTCCAGTGCTTGTCTGTGCCTTGGACTGGAACTAATTGTACAGATGCCATTGTTGTATTGTTTGGTAAGCCATGTTATTTGTTGTGCTTGGCTACCCTATTGTTCATTCGCCAATGGTGTGGCTCGTTCAGAGCACTAGGTACTGACCCCATTTGAGGCATAAAACACAAATATGCTGCCCTGCACCTCGAAAGTGTGAGCCTATATATTTATTAACTCAGTCCCATCAACACCCCTCAAGGCTTTAGACACACAATATGCAGTGTTCATTCACACAGTGTTCGTGTGGCCTGTGCAATCTGATTGGTTGATGACAATGGCCCTAGGGTTGAATGAAGTCACCAAAGTTCAACATTTAAAAAAACAAAAGAAAACTTCCTTTTACGACTCGGTTCCAGCAGTAATAACAACAACAAAAAGACAACTTGTTTACTTACTGTCCCAACATTCAAGTATAATATTTAGTTGTCAAGATTTAGTATAAAATCACCATTAAACTATAACTTAAAAACCCAAACTTCCTGAGAAAGGTTCTTTAGAACTTGTATGGGAAAAAACAGTACAATTTTATGTCAAGTGAAAGCTATCATGGGTTTGATTTTCTCTTACATGTAGGTATCTCTTGTAAGATGTTTTAAAGACACTTATGTTAGCAGCTGTTTTAATGGTAGTTGGTAATGCATTCCAGAGCTTTGGACCTTAAAAGCACTGTAAATTGTTTCATATTAGTTCTACAGGCATGAGGCTGGTAGGACTCTGCAGATCTGGTTGAGTAATTATGGATTTGATTACTTGTTTGGAAAGTTTGCTCAAAGGACCATATAGTAGCAATCTGTTATCATTGGCAAGAATACATAAAATATACATGTAAGTTCCAGCTTGGAGAGAGTATATACAGAAGATATCTATAATTTTTGGTGTACAAAAGAGTGGTTTACTAGGAGCTTTATAATCAGCCATCAGAATTGGGCGAACTGTCCCTTTTTGAAGAAGTTATATTCTTTGGTGGTTAGCTACATAAGTAGAAGATCAGACTATATTGCAGTAAGTAACATATGAATAAATCAGAGTGTAATATAATGATAGCATTATGATTTTGAAAGCAAATAATCTGAATTTGTATAATAACCGGATTGATTTTAAAATCTTTGAAGAAAATAATGTAATTAATGTGGGTTTTCTATGTAAGATGCTGGTCAATATAAACACCTAGAAAATTAGTACCATAAAGACCTGTGTATAACCACACCAGTAGATTAGCCACACCCCAATTGTAGGTCTAAATCTTGAAAACATGTTTTTGTAAAAAAAAAACGGTTGCTTTATTCTTCAAGCATTGTGAGTGTCAAGTCCAAAGTCTTTGCTCATAATTTTAACTCAAATACTTTGAACAACTAGTAGATTTGCAATAAATGTCTCTGTTTTTTTGTTTTTTTTTCTTTTAGGTGATTTTCAATTTGTTTATACATTTGTACCTATCCAAATTGAGCTAAGCTGCTATGCGACTTCGCCACAGGGTTCGAATGCTCAACAAGCTTGGTAATCAAGCTTGGTAATTGGTTGACTTGCTGCATTGGACCTGGGACTAGTAAAGTGAAATTATGGTTTATGCTTAGGTTGTGAGCACTAGCTTTAAAACAGATCAAAGGAAACATGGAGAAGTTTGTCTTTGAATCTGCTGTTTGTGGATATCACGTCTACAAGGATATAAAAATTATGGACTCCAAACATTGGAGAGAATCAGATGTTGAAAAAGAAATAGTAAATGAAGTTGATAAATTTGCTGTCAGGGTCCTTAAAGCTGGAGAAACAGTTGGTCATCTCCCTCATGAGTACTCCAAAGTACCGTGATATTTTCTCGCTCGTGGTAGAAAGATCAAAATCGAAATTACCAGCAAGCACCGACATTGCACAAAACTTTGTGGAGGATGGAAATACCATGTCTTGTAACATTTAGCTGTTCAAGAAAAGTGACTGAACTGAACAACTACATTATTAACACAACTGGCTCTTTTAAGAGCCACCAAATTAGCAAAAGCAATGACCTGCTTCTGGTTTAGTTAATTAATAAGGGTTTAGTGGTATCCGTATACAGTGGAGGTTTAAACAATTGGTAATTTATGCAAATTTGTGATACTTTTTCTAGGTGTTGCCGTAGATAAGCCGCACCCCTGATTTTGAATAAAAATTTGGTGGAGAAAGGTGTGGCTTATACATGGGTCTTTATGGTACTTTCGACTTGTTCCACTGTAATATGATCCATATTAAGTGACCTAGATTTTTCTGTCTTGGTCTAAATATCATGAACTTAGATTTGTTTAATGTTGACAGATAATTTATTTGCCTTCAGCCAATTTGAAACATTTAGCTCAGTCTAATCAATCAATTTGGACCTTGGAGTCCTCATGTTGGAGAAATATAATTCTGACTACACTGACAAGAGATTTCATAAGTATAGTTTATTGTGGGATAGTTGCCAGACAACTCTGTACTACATAATACAATTAACTAATATAAATTGTATTCCTAACTAATGGGAAACTGCCAGATACGAAAACCTACTTAAACCATGAAAAAACCACCCTGGGGTTGTGGCCAAAAAAATATGGGGAAATGCGGAAACGTACTCCTCAACCTAATGCAGCAACCCGAATTCTCAGAGGGCTAGAGAACTAACAATCGACTTACGGTACTAAGTCAATACAAAGTAACCGTGCTATAATCAATAAGGTATATAAAATAAATTTGAAACAAACGTGGAGCTGACTGGCCTAGAATGACTACATTTTCTGCTTGAAGCATTATAATATTATATGCTAGAAGCATTATTCATAATGCTTAATTGTCACCTCCCCAACCTTGCCGGCAGAATATCCATTTCTGACTATATTACTCCTCCATCGCTCAAACATCAGAAATTACATTTAGTATCATCAGCAAATAAGATAAAATCAACATCTTCAGAACAATTTGGGAGGTCATTGACATAGATGATAAAAATGTGGCCCAAGTATGGAGTATGTGGGACACAGTTTATTAAGTAGTGGTCCGGCTAAGAACGATAGCACTCAACGGCAAGGAATGTAAAAAGGTGTTAATTTTCTATTCTTCTCTCTCATAATTTCAATGGTTGATACTTATAAATTCAATAGAAAACCATCGAAATAACACATCTTTATATTATTTTTTTTTAAATTTCAAACTATTTTTGATCAAAATGACTATGGTTTAATTTCGAAGAATATCGACCATGGGGAATGTTATCAAAGTTGCGATTGAAATATCTTTTGTTTTCTCCCTTTCCAATTGGCTGGATGGTGGTTTCTTTGAGATTTCACAGTCAAAATAGCCCATAGCATAAAAACTACTTTGTGTTCTGGGTGTAGTTTGGACTGTAGATATCTCATACAGCACTGTTTTGCAGTCAAATTCACGCAAAATTGACCGTGAGGATATGCTCATTGCCACGGCTCTATTGTTTTCACTATAGTTCTTACACGGACCATTACTTAAATTGAACTAATTGTTTTCTATTACAGAAGTAGTAGCTGACCCAATAATTATTGTGGGCTAGTAAGACCACAAAGACATTAAGCAGGCTTCAACTATTTATTATTTTTACCTTAAACTAGCTCTATATTTAGATATGTAGGAATATACATGTTATTATAATTTTATTTTTTATTAATATCATTTTATTACCATGTACCTTTTTACCATTCACGTGAACAAGTTTTTAGTTCATTTTTCTGTTGAGGGCCATGCATACATTGTCTGTAGATATCAATTAAGCACTACCCATCAATAAAAAAAAGTTGTTATATTAACAAGTCCTTAAGTTTATCTTAATTTAGTACTAAATTATTCTCTCAGTCGGTACATGTAAGTTTGTAAGAGCATTATTTCCTACACAATCAGTTTTGCAGATCTTACAATTGCTTTGTGATCAATCGCCTTCAGTTGATGTTGCTGCTGATGCAATGCATAACAATTTTCCCTGGTAGATGCAGTAGAAATTCCTTAAAATTACAATGAGGGTACTTTAATTTAGCTATGTACATTAAATTTGGCCGTTTTGCAACAAAATCAATTGCATCTTTCTTCATTTTTATCCATAAATTATGCAGAATGCAGGTGACAAAATGACTGCTATTCTTTTGCTCTGACGAAGCAGCGCTAGCGCACAGTGCAGACACAGAGCTTGGGCTGCCTGTGCTCTTGTCTCTTTGGATCCTTCGCAGCCATTCTTAGCGTCAATGCCATCCCCTCCAGGGAGAATGGGACCCATACTAAGCATGGCTGTGAAGGAGACTACAGGCTTCTGGTACAAGGAGTTCCAGTATAAAAGGATAAGCCCCTCCTCTTTTCATGCATGGTGAACTTGAAATTTGAAATTCAAAGTACAAAGCAGGGAAGATAGGCAAGTTATTCAGCCTCTCCTGTTAAAATGTGAAATGTCGAGGGTTCAAAACCAAACGAGCCATCAAAAAGTGAACATAGAGAACATAGTTGTTTATTAAAGACTTTAGGCGGTTCTACAATAGCCCTGTAGCCCTTAATTACTCCAAAAGTTAACATTTATCAGTTTGATTTGAATTTTGTGCAATAAACATTCAGTATGGAGCAGTCATGCAGACTTTAGGCATTATTTTAAGACTGTTTACGAACTCCATAGCCCTTACTCTAAAACTTAACAGTTTTGAATTCGCACGATAAGCAACCAGTATGGAGCAAGTGGAGCATAACAGATGTTCACTCAACAAAGGCTGAGTGACAACTGAAGGTATTAGCGGCCTGACCATGTCCCTTTTATACCAGAACTTCCTGTTTAACTTATTATGCCATACCATGCAGCCAGCTTTATTTATTCCAGTACTTTTTTTTATCAAACATTGCAGGCCTCTAAATAAATAAAAAATCCTTGTTGGTGACTATAGCAAATAAGAGCTACAACCAGCCAGCAAATGTCAGTATAGCTGAGTTATTAACTATTAAAATCAATAAGGCTTAGTCACCAAACATAATGTTTAAGTCACACTGACAACATTGTGTGGCAAAGAACAAGCTAGGGCAAGAACAACCTGCACTTGAAGGATTTGGTGTCATGGTTGAGATTGATAAAGTTCAAGACTTAGAAAGTGATGTGACTTACATGACGGCAGACTCTAAAATTTGGATCCGGCACAAAATATGAAGAGGATGTTTGCAAGTTTAATGCATGTTTTTATTTAAATCCCTCCGCGGGCTTTTTAGAATGAGATTTTATCAGGTATAAAGGAGCATGCACGTGACTGATTTGCTTCTTCTGATTGGACAACATACTCATTAATTATTCATGAGTTTTTGAATAAGTGTTACATCACAGGAATTACAAGAAGTAAAGGAAAAGAAGGAAATAAAAATCCATGTCTGGAGTGTAACTCAAACCTTTCTTGCAACCGGCTGTTAATCCTGTCTTGTCCACTACACTATCAGTCCGTTTGTTGAAACGACCATGAGAAAATAATAATCACAACCCTTGTAGTCTATAATTGCATTAAATAAAATACCAGGCAAACAATACTTTCTAATGATTTATGAATGCAGGTATTGTTTTCATTTGAGAAGTCGTATCAAAAACTCAAGCTTCTTGTTTCACCAGGGGATCCAAATACCTCGAACCAATAAAAGCAACTTGGCCGCTGTTCTCGCTGTTTTGATCCCCTGGTAAAACACTAGCTCTCGTTTTTGATATAATTATAACCTCTAAGATGTTGTTCACAAGTTAGCAAATTGAACTAAAGTTTGCCCTTAATCCTGGATTAATTAGCTTAATCAGGCTTCAACAAGCAGGCCCTGTATTGCAAAATACACAAGATATTCCAAGGTTTATGATATCCTTTTTCAATATGCTACGAATTTGTGTAAATTAATGATTCACACAGAACTATAGGAAAAGACAATAGACTGTGGCAATGAGTACATGTATGTCATCTTGGAAGATTTTGATTGAATGTGTCTGAGATGTCCTCAGTCAAAGTTACAAGCAGAAAATAAAAGAATCTGTGTGCTTTTGGTCATTTTTTACAGTGAAAACTTAAAGAAAACATCATCCAGCCAATAAATATCAAGGAAAGGAGGAGGTCAAAAGATATTTGAATCACAAATGTGAGAACTTTCCTCATGGTTGATTTTCACTGAAATCAAACCATAGTTAGAGTTTGATCAAAACTACATTAAAACTTCAAAAGTTATCTAATGAAAGTGCACTACTCCGATGGTCTTCTATTGAATTTATGAGAGTCAACCAATTAAATTACTAGAAAGAATATCAAATGAACACCCTTTTACATTCCTTGCCGTTCAGTGCTATAATTCTTAGCCGGAGCACTACTTGAAGGGACTATGTCACCTATTTTTAGCATCACTTTGAAAAGCTCAAAACCATATTCAAACTATAGAAACTTAAAAAGAATGGTATAGTTTTGTTAAAAGTTCCTTCACAAGTGAAATGACGTTACAGAAAAGTTTATCTGGTTACAGCTAGCATAGCCTGATTTTCAGACAGTACGAGGTTGTCTGCTCATTTCCTCCCTCTCCCCATCTGATTGACTTTATAGACTTTCGTGTTCCTGACGTCATCAACCTTTGTTTTTTACAATAATTAAGCCAATACCAACATGTGTAAGTATTGAAGCGTGAAGTGTAGAAAAGTTGTGCAGCAGAGGCTTTTACTAGTTCGATCTATCAGCTTTCATGCACTGGAAAATAACATTCTACAGCTTCAAACTTCTGTCGATTTCTCAGGATGGTCTCCTGTTTGGGCTGCTGTGGTTCTTTGGAGAGCAGGAATTTTTTAAATGGAAGTTTGCGTGCAGTATTTGCACGGCAGTGTATGAGAATGCATACGAGAAATATCAGCCTCAATTCCATGCCGTAAAGTTTATTACTGTGATCTTTGAACTTTTACTTTTAAAACATTTTGAAGCTTGATATGTACATGTATGCTGATTAGTCACACAAGACCCTAAAGTTGTCCTAGTGTAGTTTTTTGGTATCACAGATTCTTTTAACCAGACGTTTTGTGCAAGGCTGAGATGTCATTGCCGTACATGAACTTACGGAAGTGTGTTCATAATTCTGAAAACATAAACATTCACCCAAGTGCCATGAAACTTTTTCCATAACATACTCAGTATGTGTGTTCACTCCTGCAGAAAAAATCATAATATTCCAAGAAAGATTTGGTTTTCTAAAAGCCAAAAACCTAGGAGAATATTTGATCTAATGCATGAGACTTTAATATAAGTGGAGGAAGATTAGTGATTTACCAACGCCCGTATGTAGATTCACAAACACATTGTTTCCACGAATGAACGATTACAATGCTTTCTTCTGATCTGGATATAGCTTCGAAATCCTGAAAACTTTACAACTTTGGTCAACACACTGCTAAAGTTCTTCCCCAACGCCATTTAGAAAAATATGCGAACACATTCCTTAAATTCCAGATTTTGTGAAAGTGTAAAGTTCGCTCTGATTGGTTGAAATTATGACGTCAGGGGGAGGAAGTGAGCGGACGACCTTGTACCATCTGAAAATCAGGCTATAGATAGAGTAAGGATGGAAATGGATGATGATTATGAAAAACTTGAAAACATTGAGCCAATGTTTTCAAGTTTTAAGTTGGTGTCTTTCATATTTAGCCTTACATTTTAATCTGCTTGGTCTCTGTTCATAGATACAAAATTGTATGTAGAACTTAGTGTCCAAGGAGTATTGTTCATATAATCAGAAAAGTTTAGATTATTTGACTGAAAAATCCTGGTGATTAGCAACTTTACAACCATTGCAAAACAAAAATAAAGCATCCTAGCATATCCATGCGATTTCCTTCATTCAAAACATTAACTTCAGAACTAGTCAACCAAATTCACATTTTACCGGATCGAAGCTCGAGCAAGTCAAAATACTATTGTCTTGTAATCGACACTGATTGGCTTATGTAACCATAAGTTGGAATGCTTTGTTTTCATTCTGCAATGTGATTGGTTCTTGTTGTCTACATGGCCCCGGTTTCAGTAGTTGCACTGTAAGATAAGCTGCAAGAATAAGCTGTTTGTTCTTCTATTACTATATTAATATACCAAGAAGTTGAAATGTATATGTAGATTGATATATTCTTCCTTAGTAATGCACAAAGCTTGTAAAGCATGGTGTGGAAATGCTTTCATTGTTTTGTTTCTTAACGTACATGGACATTGTATGTAATTTAACAAAACAAAACAATAAAAGGGGTTCCACAGATGAATAACTTTGTATTTTGAGTTGAATTCAATATTATTCATTTATTGTAACTGTGAAACAAAAATGATAAATTATCATTAATAATATTGCTGCACAATATAAGTGCACTGCCACAAGAAATAAATTTCCACACAAGGAGAAAAGTATTGATACACACTATATAACTACCAGTAGCTGCTCTGTATCTTCAGATATTTCCACTTTGTGCTTACCATAAACCAAACAATAGATACAGGTCATAGTTGACAACAATGTGTATTTAAAAGTACACTTGTAATTATTATCTAAAGGAATAGTTGTACATACATATTAAACTGGCATTATGATCAAGAATATGGTATCTGTGAGAGAACATACAATTATATGTGTCTTGTGATCATCACAAGAACATCAATCTCCCAAAACAACTGAAACATCTTGAGATCTGTGAGTAACAATTAGCTTTTTGTAATTTTTGGATTGTTAATAATGCTCGCAATCAATACAATAAGCATGATACATGCAGTACCATACCTAATGTTTGGAACTGGAAATTCAAGTACAGTTCAAGTTTTATGTTGATTTTCAAAATGAGTTCCACTCTATATTGTTAGTATTAGCTAAATATCCAGAAATAGCTACATGTCCTATAATGAATAAACGAAATGGCATGGCTATCAATAATTATTTAGATCCTGTGTACAAGGCTATACAGACAGAGGACAGGATTCAAAAGATCTGTCTGAGAGAATTACTCAAAACAGGAAGTGTAAACAAATCTTTACAGAAAATATGGCTCTCGGAAATGCAGAAGTTTGAGATCTCAAATTTTTTTAATATTTAAATGGGCCTGACCAGCTTTCAGAACTGTGACTTGACTAGAGTGAAAACTACAAGGTAAAAAGTGCAAAAAAACATGCAAGGTTTTAAACACACTTAACAGTTTCAAAATAAGAGTTTTTTTAAACTCGATCATTCTCCAGACAAAATTAAAGCATGTGTTAATTTTTTTTTTAAATGAAAATATTTCTTTTGAAATTATAAGGGTATCACATATTTCAAAGTTACAAAAAATCCACAGCTTATAAACAATGTAAAGTATAAACAATCCCACATAAATGTGCAGATTGCTATATAGGGCATAGTGCCATGCACACGCATGGTCTGGAATTAGAACAAAACAGCTGTATACATATATGTAGCAGGAAATAGTCAAAGGAGAAAAACAGTTCCGAAAAAAATAAGCAACTAGAAAGCTGCTAGCTGTGACTGTACTTTGGTACATATACAGTGTAGCAACACATAGACCAGTGTGAAATACCCAAGCTGTCTAAAGGTGAAATACTATAGTTTTCCCTTGATACCTGAACTAAGTAGGGGATTTCCCAAGAGAGCTTACAATGAATACTATCGAGGGAAACACAAGCAGAGAAGATGAAACCGAGAAGATACATGTACTGTGCTTTGTATTATCTATCATATGCCTAAAACTTAGTCAGGATTATCTCTTGCACAAATTTGATGTCTATGTACACCTTTTAAGATAAAAATTAATGTAAAAAGAACATGCAAAAATATTATTTTACTCTTATCAAAAATAGTAAAATTTAATGTCCAAAGGTAGTGTCATATACATAACAAAGACAAAATATATTTTTCAACCAAATAATGCAAAACTTTTTGGAGTAAAATTAACTTCAACAATTTTACTACAGCATTTCTCACTCATTTCTAGAGCTTGGGCTTAATGGTGTCAAAAATACTATGAACAGGAAAACTAAGTTGTTAGATGAGTCAATCGAAAATTAGACAAAGGGAAACAACTATTTCTTGACTGGGATTGAAGAAAATATTAACCCCAGCAACTTTTATTTTTGGTGTGGAAGTAACCATGTAACCCCATTTCCTTCCTTAAGTGAAAGGAAGAAGGATCTTAAAGTGTTCGGAAACTTGATTGTTCCTAAAATAAAAAACGGAAAACACATACCACTGTATCCGTGCTTCTTGGTCTTCCAGGCCCACGTTTTGGTCGTCCTAAAGGGGAAAAACGAACAATACTGCTATTAGAAGCTGATCCTGACAAAAGATAAAAACATGAGTTCGTAAATAACAGAGCATTCACAGGGAAGGATGGCAAAGCCACCGATCACTGAAATGAAAGTTAGCTCGTACGAGGTTTTGCCCCAAGGTGTTTGATTTTGATGGGTATAAAGTTCTAGCACTAATTTTTGGTAGAAACTTATTAGACGAGTAACAGAGAGATTCCGAGCATTTTCTAACCCAGCTTTCGCCAGGGGACGATGTTTTCATGAGCTGATTGTAACTAGCTGTGATGGGATGAAAGAAAATTGGCGAAGCCATAGCGATTTGTAGTCGTGGTGCTAGCAATTCCTTTGAACACAAGGCCGTTTTCGATCAGCATTGAAGTCGAACTTCACGCTATTGAAATCGACAACGAGAAGCGACAACACAAGGCGTTCTATATTTTCACGTTCTATGGTTTTTCTTGTCGTGGCGGCGGAAGAGAACGCTTTTGAACAACAAATGAACATTCATTAATAATGGAAAATCGAGTGAAACGCAGATGTTTCAGAGAGCCACAGGTGAAGAACTATCGAAGGAGAAGCACCTCCAAAGACCCAACGCAGTTCAAGAGTTTGCGATAACACGGCAATTCATTTGGGAGCTACGCGAAGCGTTGCAACTCACAAAAGAATGGCAACATTTCGCTTTTTCCGTTCGCCGGCCATCATCTCTCTGGCACACAGTAATTATTCATACAGTCGTATAGCATTTCTTTGTTTCCTTTAAAAGGGAAAAATAACTTCAACGGTTTACGTCTCTTGTACGTTCTAGCACACAGCTAGGAATTTAGATCGAGGAAACGGGGAAGTTTTACGGCAGCTTTTGATCCTGTCCAACGCCCACCGAGTCGAATTTATCCAAATGTTGGCAACATACATGTATTAGATCGCGAGTTCTCGCTGTGGGCTGTATTCGATGTACGAAATGCCGAAACAAGAAAACCAAAACCTTAGAACCACCTCGACTCCTTGCTCTATCGATGACCACAGGAAAATATTATTTTGAACACAATCGAGGAAATCCATGTATGTGAAATTCAGCTCCAAAATGCTCTGTTTCCTTGATTCGACACACTGCTTTGTTGGACCGAATAACTTCGCGCCAACGTTTGGGACGTACAGCAAAATGGCGTCTCAACACCGTAATCCATCAACCACGGCATATTTTGATTCCTTACTTGCCTTAAAAGCTTTTTCGATAAAGATGTTTTACATCACAGGAAGCAGCATTCTCTGGAGAGTATTTTGCACACTTCAAACCCGCCATATGCTAACAATTTCAGCTTGTATTGAGGTTGAGACAAAGCTATGGCTATTGCTCGTCAACTTAGCAAGATATATGCAGAGCCGAACGCTTCGTAGCTCTAACTTACCAGACATTTTGACTCCAAAATACGTTTCCTGTGTAATTTAATCCTTTTCTCAGCTTTCAGTCCAACAATTTAGGCTTGCGATGAAGTTGAACCGTCTTTACTGGACGCCCTCGCGAGCTATCGCGTCAAATTCGAATCCACTCACGACTGCAAAGCGAGTCGAAGGCACTGGCTACCAATCTTCGACATGCTCGCAACTTATCATAACTTTTCCACTTTCGCGTCTCAATAACCAACTTCAAACGATTTTCCTCGAAGGCCAATAGATTAATTTAGTTTCCTAGGTAAGAATTCTAGTCGTAAGATATATGTGAAGTTCAAAATAAGGGGTAAATGATGGACCTTTGGGCCATCTCGCGTGCTACCATGCATGCTTTGACCCTGCTTCGACTAGCATCGCACTTGCGCGAAACAACACGACCCCCCATGACTCGCTCAACTGGCCTGGCCTTCGACGCGAAACGCCAATCAAATCCGCGCGCTTGCAAGCCGAATTCAAAGCGCGATTGGCTCAAAAACTTTATGACGCGACACTTCAAAATGGCTCCTTTCTAGTCAGCTGATTGTTTTGATGCCACTCACGAACAAATCGTAGTAATCGTGAGGAGAAATAGGTTGGGATCACGGAACGAGAGTATAGTTACTATTATACTGTAATGTCAGCCCGGCGAATAGGTATTTATTAGGGAATCCACTTCAGTGCCCTCTTAGTGAGAGAATCTTTCGTAAGCAATATGTATAATTTTAGAAAAGCGAATAACATATATTTAATGACCACACGTGTGCGTTTTAGCTTTCTTGCACCAAGAAGTAACGCAAAGTTTGTTTAGAATTCACCTGCTAGTGTTTTTGACCACTAACACACCTAAATGATTCACTTTGATATGAATTTAATTGCTACAATTTGTAGATGCACAACGCTTGGTAAACATGACAGGGAAATTTTAGGATTACAGGATGATAGACTGACTTGATCTATCTGAGGCACCTGTTCCATTCAGTGAAATTAGTTGTAAAAGACTCGTGAAACCTTGTTACGAAAATCCTCTTTGTCTTCCGTGCACTGATTTCAAGTTATAAAGTTAGCTTTGATTTCTAAATATTCGGCGAGAGCTTTGTACTGCCACAGCACCTGTGCTAGTATTTCATCCAAGTGTCTTTCTATTCTGCTTTTCTTTGAAGCCAAGCTTAAGTTACCAAAACGTCTCAAATGACTTGGTGGAGGCAGGAACAACACTGAAGTGCTATCGCGGTATTCGTCTAAGCGAAAAGTTCGTGATGGAGGAAGTCTATGGCAACTTTCTTACTGATGTAAATAATGAATGGCTTATTTCTGTTTAATTTCCTGTTTGTTGTCGATAAAAGTATGAATTTTGAACGCGAGGTATTTTTCATGTCTGGTTTCAGAAGTATTCTGAGAGACAGGAAATAATTAGCACAAAAATGGAAAGTCACGAGCCTGGTGAAGATAAAAAACATGCTATCACCGTGGTTCTTTTTTTTATATAGTTGTATGGGTATTTTATAGTCAAAGTTGCTGATTTAGGAAATGTGAATTAGTTCAACAGCTATTTCCTGTAAATACCGATGTCAGTTTAAGATATACAGGAATACATTAACGTCAAATTTGGCATTTCCGGTGAACGGCGGAAACCATTAAAATAGTAAGTCCCTCCGGCTCCGGGGGCGACGAAGCGTAGTACTACAAGTATTGCTTATATGCATTAATAAATTGATATGAACTTGGCTTTAGTCGTCTTGCTGGGCTAAGGGAAGGGGTAGTATGCAGTAAGAAAGTGAAGGATGGGTGGGAATATCCATACACCGAATACATTTTCACTTCCGCATGACAAGAAGAGAAGTCATTTATAGTACCGGCATTTCTGTATTTCCTATCAATTTTCTAAGTTCTTGGAGTTCTGGTATACGATTCATTCGCTGTTTCAGGTGTTGGCAGTCAAGAAACGGGCAAGGGGAGTTCCAATCCGATCAAGGAATCCCCCTTTGCCTCTCAGTTTTAGCTGGTTCTAGTTCAGTAGCCTTTTTCTCCAAGGTCAGCTGGGGAGTTCGGTTGCGTCGGAAAGAGTGGCATTAGTATCCTTTCTTATCCGCCATACAAATGGAAAAACCTTGGCAACACAGCATTTCATTCACAATTTATTCCTATTAACATATTCCGCCCTAAATTTAGATAATCATCGGGGAATCGCCAAAAATAAAAGGTAGGCATCAATTGTTTCTTAGGATTTGATAACACATCTGCCAGAGGGATTTTAACATGTTTTTTTTTAAATATTGCTTAATAAAATTAATAATTTATTTGTAATTTTTATTTGAATTTTTTTTAGATTGACTTTGAATTCATATATATATAGAGAGAGAGAGACTGAGATAACCTAAGTCTAAAGAACACTTCTATTTATTTTTTTATGTTAAAATCCCCATGGTTTATAGTCCCTTGGTTGCTAGGTAAAGACAGGAGCGAAGACTATTTCGTTAAGTTTCCGTATCAGTTTTCGATTGGTGACTGGTTCCGTGAGCGCCCCCGAACGGATAAGATGATGCTCTTGCCATCAGCGCGGCGAAATCAGTCTGGAACGTAACAACAATAATTACCATGAAAAAATTTTTTTTTACATAAACTCAAGTAAGAGTAGACAAGAATAGGATAACAGTTACCCAGAATAACTAATCATTTACTCAACAAAATTTATCGATTTTAATTAGCCGAGAGCAGCCCAATTTCCGATTAATTCAGTGCAAATTTGTAATTCAGTGCAAAAATTTCAGGGTTACTATGGTAACCGAAAACAAACATTTTGAGAAAGTATCTAAAAAACAACGGTTTTTTCACGAGATTCTTACGTAAGTGTACTCTAGCATCGACTTTGTGTGTTTTTATCAAAATATATTATAATAAAGTCCTCAGAAAAATGCAGAAATTTGATTGAAAAGTTGAGTGAAAAGTGAAAAGAGTTGATTTGAGTGAAAAGTTCGAATGCGTGGGACAAACTACGGCATATCTGTAGACTTGCCGTAACCGTACTGTAACCGTGCTGTACCGTATTTCTGTAATTTGATTGGATCAGCAGGTCGTACGGTTACCGTGCTGTAGTGAGTGCTGTAGTTTGTCCCACTCATACGAAATCTGCTCGAGCGCACTGTTGTTGCAAATCACGCCATTTTCGAACAACGAGCGCGCCCTCAAAGCTGATTTTTTTGCACAAGCGCGCGCGACGTACTCAACAAACCGTAAAGTAAAACGTATTTATCCCTTTTATTGTTTTAGTTAAATGATTAACAAAGAATCGTTTGTTTCTTTGGTGAAATTAACGAGAATTACCGCTCGTAATATTTCAAAATTTCAAAATTGTACTCGCCCTTTGGTGCAATTTTGAAATATTACTCAGTATTTATCGTTAATTGCTCCAAAAACCAGACGATTACTTATACTAATCTAACTGGGAAACAAACTAGTGTAACAAAATAAAAATGGTTGGTCATAATAAACGTAAACAAATACGCGGACGTTTTTCAGGTGTTTTGCCGGGTTCGTTCTTCAAGTTATCAGGATCGCTTAAAAAGCATGAACATCAACGCAACAAGGAACAATCCAATTAATGGATGAATTTGTTCACGTAGAATACATCATTTACAGTAGTAAATTTCTTTCCCTGTCTGAGGTAGGAGAGTTGGTTAGTGTTACACGATTTAACTGAAGAACTTTATTGAGCAGTTTGTTGATAACAGTTGAACTTCATATTTGTATATGGGTGCTTATGTAGGAAGGAAGCGTCTTTAAGTGATCCTTAAAGTTGCCTATCTATTGAAAATGCACGGCTTTTTATACCGAGCACTTCATTGTGGTGTTGTAAAAAAGGTCCTCGAGATGTTCAATTCGCTCTGCGCGTTCATCACGAGGGCACTGAATCTACTAGAACGTGGGCTTCCGGCGGGCTTCCGGCTTCGGTGTATCGAGTTTGATTGCGAACGAGTTCGTCCCACTTGTAGCTCTGTATGTTACTGCGATATTGTTTACATGATACCGGCACGAAATATCATACCGGAATTGAGTTCACTCTGGTTCTTGTACCGGCTCGAAAGTTTCGTTCCGGGACTGGAAACTCGATGCAGTATTATGTAATGGCACCCCCTAAATCTGAATAGCAAGTAGAAGAAGTAAGTCCGCAACCTTTACTTGAATGAAACGGAAATACCGGTCTTTCGTTTTTCAGTTTTCGTGACTTTTAATCGCATCATGCTGCACTGAATAACAAACCGTGTCAAGGGAATATTCAGTATGAATCATTGATCGATTGCAATTGCACAGAAACAAAATGTTTCGAAAATAGGGAAAACAGCATATTATTCAGAGTATTCACCCAATCCATTGAGCACCGACCAAGACCGGAAGAAAGAATAATAAACTTGTATACTTGCATATCAGTACTTTGTATCAAATTAAATAACTGATGGCTTAAACCTCGGGCCCTGGTTAAGTGCGATGCGAAAGCCATCATCGGATACCTTTTTTTCTACCGGCACATAAAACTATCACAGACACAGAGCAAGTTTGCACAAAAACCTATTTTCTACAAAGTATATCACTTTCAAGAGCTGAGCAACGCACATCGATCCTGCACAAATATCGCGCCTAAAAATGCGTTTCATGCGGTGCACGGGAGGACATGGTTTTCCTGCCGACACAAACTTATTCCATATGGTGTGAACATGACTCAAGAGTGGATAGGAATCTTGTAGTGTGCGAACAACTTCTGAAACGATGTCATTGTATTTATTCATGTCAAAAAGTATCATCACTATGTTTGCTGATATAACTAAAAATTGCTAGATAGTAAAGAAATATGTCATGATTTGAGGCTTGAAAATGTATCTGGCACTTAGAATAAAGTTAGAATATACATTGTACGAAACCACCGCGAAACCCGGCTGCCGTTCTTTCTTTGTCCAAAAGCCGAGAACTCGCAATGCACCCACATTATGTCAGGCCAATGCTAAGTTAACGACCACTGCTTTTGTAATCAGGAGTCCGGCACTGTCAGATTTGTTGATATTTTGGATGACAATAAGACCGACACCTGTCCAATTAAAAATAGAAACCAGTTATAGATAATGTGACATTTTGTCACAGTCAAGCCAATTTATAATGCATAAAGTTTACTGCGTGAACAAAAAGTGTCCGAAATAAGTCTACTTGAATATCCGTGAGGCAGTCGATCGAAACAAGTTTCCGTGATCGATGCATGCCAGATATATACTTATGATAAGTACTTTACTCGAGCCCTCCGAGTCGAAACGGAACGATTGCGGTGCGGCGGGTTGTGCAATAAATGTGATCCTTCAAATTATACATCTTTTGTTCTGTGCTTGTACTGTGAAACTCGTGTACTTCTGCATTACATCGAAGTTACACATTAAGATTTTTAGCAACAGATAATTGGCAAGTAACCAAAACATTTCAAAATCACAATCCAGCAAAATGAATTAATAAGTAGTTCGCGATGGAGTAATCGTACTTGCCTTTAACAATATTATACGTCATACAGTCAGTAAACGTCATCACACATAAACCTCCGTCCTTGAAACATTATCCAATCAGAAACAAAGAACAGGGAATCCCCTTTGAGTGCGCAGACTCAGTAAACCCTCTTTCTTTTCCCTTGAGGCACTGGGCCCATCTCAATCATTCACGTGATATTCAAATCACAGCTTCAACGACGGCAACTCATTTGCATATTTGTGTATTTGAATTGTGTCCTCGGTCGCGAGCGCATCTTCACGAAACTTCAATATGACTTCTGGTGAGAATCTTTTCTTCGATAAAGACCTTAATTTGTGCTTTATGATTATCAAGACGATGACAAATCTTATACAGCTGAAGGTATTTTGACCGTGATTTCTTTGTTGAAAACTCGACTAGCAAACTTCACGCACCACGAAGCTGACAAAGTAATCATTGGAAGTTGTTTTGTTGATTTTGGTGGTTTGTTTTAATGTCTTATCAGTTGTTTAAATAATCGCTAAAGTGCGAGAAGTTCGTTACTCAATGTCTTGCTCTGTAGATAGTGTATTTATCGCACGTAACTTTGAGGAAAAGGAAGAGCTGAATAAATATCGCACTCTTGTAAACTGATTTGCATGAAGTCTTAGACAAAGCTTTGTCTCTGTTCTCGTTTTCATTATCTGATCATTAAAAATCGCTTTACGTGTCACCCTCCTCATGCCGCATCAGCCAATGAGAACCTTCCTTACTTCATTTATTAAAACAGGATTCCATAATTGCGGAGAGTATTTTTCGTAAAAAAAGTATAGCTTCTAGATCTTTCTTCGTGAGATTCATAAGGGTTAGGTTAGGTAAGTTGAATCTCCATTATATTTATCGATGTGACAAAATTAATATATGTAGGTATTAACACGATAGGTTGAACGCAAAGTTTTAGCGGAATCTCGTGTACTATTTGCGTCATCTTCCTATTCAGAATTTTCCATTTGTTTCCTTGTTTACTAACATTGCAACCCTTCAAGAGTTAGGAATTTTATTACATTGACCTGATATCGATTCAGCTTCAGTATACTTATTGCAACCAGTTTCCAAAGGGTCTTTTGTAGAATTATCTTGTGAGTGAGATTTTGTTTCTATAGCAATGATAACTGAAAGTGAAAACTAGATGCGACCGCAGAAAACATGTCAAAGGTTTCAGATAGTTTCTATTGCCAGCTGATTTCTTCAAAACATCCCTTTCCGGCTAGATTTACGATTGGACAATAAAAAAGGAATTGTTTTACATAAACCGGCAACTGACTGTAAGAGTCGACAGAAATGGGGTAACAGTTACCCAGAATAACTATACTTGTGCTAATCTAGCTGCATGGGAAACAAACGGTGTAATTAACACAAATCGTTGGTCATAATAAACGTAAACAAATACACGGAAGGTTTTCAGGTTTTTTCCTTCGTTGTTCATGTTATCAGAATAAGTATGAAAATCAACGTAACAAGGAACAATCCAATTAATGGATGAATTTGTCCACGCAGTATACATACAGTAGTAATTGTCAGTTTCCTTGTAGAGTTGGTTAGCGTTACTTTGTAAGAGAGCAGTTTGTTGATATCTTGAACTTCATAATTGTCTATGGGTGCTTATGTAGGAAGGAAGCGTCTTTCAGTGATCCTTGAAGTTGCCTATCTATTGAAAATGCACTTTTTCAACCGGCTGAGTAAGTGCCATTAACCAAAACGAGTAGGAGACTAGGTACTAGCTTGTCGTGCGGGGCCTGGGCAACGCGTTTGGGTAGACAGGACTTGTCTGTCTGTCTGTTGTCTTTGAACATGGCGACGAGTGTTTGAATGTGTTCCGAGAGTTTGGAGAAATCATGCCAAAGCCGGTAAATTGCTGCGTTCCTCTGGAGTTTTCCGAGGCAAATTTGCACCAGAAATATCCTCTTCAGCAAAAGAAACATGAAAACATTGAGAAGATTACTCACTCGCTAGACTCGCTGCACTCGCCGCCATGTTGACAACAGACAGACAGACAAGTCCTGTCTACCCAAACGCGTTGTCCAGGCCCCGCGCGACAAACTAGTACCAAGTCTCCTACTCGTTTTGCCGGTCAAACGAAAAAGGTCCTCGAGATGTTAAATTCGTTCTTGCTAATAGAATTGCCCGGCTAATGAACGCACGCGAAGTAGGCTTCCGGCTTGGGTGTTTCATTCCGAACGAGTTCATCCCGGATGCGATATTGTTTACATGATACCCTATACCGGTACGGTTCACTCCGGCTCGAAAATATCATTCCGGAACTGAAAACTCGATCCGGTATTATGCATGTAAACACGCCCTAAATCACAACGGCAAGTAACAGAAGTAAGACTGCAAGTTTTACTTAAATTAATGCCGATCTTTCGTTTTTCAGTTTTCATGACTTTTAATCGCATCATGCTGCACTGAATCACAAACAGTGAAAAGGGGGTTTTTCAGTATGAATCATTGATCGATTGCATTTGCACAGAAACAAATGTTTCGAAAACCGGGAAAGTTCCCGCGAAGATAGCCAAACAGCATATTATTCAGCATATCCAATGAGCACCGACCAGAACCAGAAGAAGGTATAATAAACTTGTATACATGCATATAGGTACTTTGTATCAAATTAAATAACTGCTGGGTTAACCCTCGGGCCCTGGTTAAGTGCGATGCGAAAGCCATCATCGGATACCTTTTTTTTCTACCGGCACATAAAACACAAAAATCGCGCCTAGAAATGCGTTTTATGTGTACAAGGGAGGCCTATCCATTATGGTTTTCGTGCCGACACAAACTTATTCCATATGGTGTGAACATGACTCAAGAGTGGTTAGGAATCTTGTAGTGTGCGAACAACTTCTGACACGATGTCATTGTATTTATTCATTTCATAAACTGTCAAAAAGTATGATGATAACTAAAAATTCCTAGATATCGTTAAGAAATATGCCATGATTTGAGGCTTGAAAATGTATCTGGCACTTAGAATAAAGTTAGTATATACATTGTACGAAACCACCGCTAAACCCTGCTGCCGTTAATTCTTTCTTTGTCCAAAAGAGAACTCGCAATACATCCACATCATGTCAGGCCCTGATGCTAAGTTAACGACCACTGCTTTTGTAATCAGGACATGAAGTCCGGCCCGGGAGTCCGGCACTGTCAGATTTGTTGATATCTTGGATGACAATAAGACCGACACCTGTCCAATTAAAAATAAAAACAAGTTATAGATAATGTGACATTTTGTCACAGTCAAGCCAATTTATAATGCATAAAGTTTACTGCGTGAACAAAAAGTGTCCGAAATAAGTCTACTTGAATATCCGTGAGGCAGTCGATCGAAACAAGTTTCCGTGATCGATGCATGCCAGATATATACTTATGATAAGTACTTTACTCGAGCCCTCCGAGTCGAAACGGAACGATTGCGGTGCGGCGGGTTGTGCACTAAATGTGATCCTTCAAATTATACATCTTTTGTTCTGTGCTTGTACTGTGAAACTCGTGTACTTCTGCATTACATCGAAGTTACACATTAAGATTTTTGGCAACAGATAATTGGCAAGTAACCAAAACATTTCAAAATCACAATCCAGCAAAATGAATTAATAAGTAGTTCGCGATGGAGTAATCGTACTTGCCTTTAACAATATTATACGTCATACAGTCAGTAAACGTCATCACACATAAACCTCCGTCCTTGAAACATTATCCAATCAGAAACAAAGAACAGGGAATCCCCTTTGAGTGCGCAGACTCAGTAAACCCTCTTTCTTTTCCCTTGAGGCACTGGGCCCATCTCAATCATTCACGTGATATTCAAATCACAGCTTCAACGACGGCAACTCATTTGCATATTTGTGTATTTGAATTGTGTCCTCGGTCGCGAGCGCATCTTCACGAAACTTCAATATGACTTCTGGTGAGAATCTTTTCTTCGATAAAGACCTTAATTTGTGCTTTTTGATTATCAAGACAATGACAAATCGTTATACAGCTGAAGGTATTTTGACCGTGATTTCTTTGTTGAAAAATCGACTAGCAAACTTCACGCACCACGAAGCTGACAAAGTAATCATTGGAAGTTGTTTTGTTGATTTTGGTGGTTTGTTTTAATGTCTTATCAGTTGTTTAAATAATCGCTAAAGTGCGAGAAGTTCGTTACTCAATGTCTTGCTCTGTAGATAGTGTATTTATCGCACGTAACTTTGAGGAAAAGGAAGAGATGAATAAATATCGCACTCTTGTAAACTGATTTGCATGAAGTCTTAGACAAAGCTTTGTCTCTGTTCTCGTTTTCATTATCTGATCATTAAAAATCGCTTTACGTGTCACCCTCCTCATGCCGCATCAGCCAATGAGAACCTTCCTTACTTCATTTATTAAAACAGGATTCCATAATTGCGGAGAGTATTTTTCGTAAAAAAGTATAGCTTCTAGATCTTTCTTCGTGAGATTCATAAGGGTTAGGTTAGGTAAGTTGAATCTCCATTATATTTATCGATGTGACAAAATTAATATATGTAGGTATTAACACGATAGGTTGAACGCAAAGTTTTAGCGGAATCTCGTGTACTATTTGCGTCATCTTCCTATTCAGAATTTTCCATTTGTTTCCTTGTTTACTAACATTTACAATCCTTCAAGAGTTAGGAATTTTATTACATTGACCTGATGTCGATTCATCGTCAGTATACTTATTGCAACCAGTTTCCAAAGGGTCTTTTGTAGAATTATCTTGTGAGTGAGATTTTGTTTCAATAGCAATGATAACTGAAAGTGAAAACTAGATGCGACCGCAGAAAACATGTCAAAGGTTTCAGATAGTTTCTATTGCCAGCTGATTTCTTCAAAACATCCCCTTCCGGCTAGATTTACGATTGGACAATAAAAAAGGAATTGTTTTACATAAACCGGCAACTGACTGTAAGAGTCGACAGAAATGGGGTAACAGTTACCCAGAATAACTATACTTGTTCTAATCTAGCTGGGAAACAAACGGTGTAATTAACACAAATCGTTGGTCATAATAAACGTAAATAAATACACGGAAGGTTTTCAGGTTTTTTCCTTCGTCGTTCATGTTATCAGAATAAGTATGAAAATCAACGTAACAAGGAACAATCCAATTAATGGTTGAATTTGTCCACGCAGTATACATACAGTAGTAATTGTTTTTCCTTGTAGAGTTGGTTAGCGTTACTTTGTAAGAGAGCAGTTTGTTGATATCTTGAACTTCATAATTGTCTATGGGTGCTTATGTAGGAAGGAAGCGTCTTTCAGTGATCCTTGAAGTTGCCTATCTATTGAAAATGCACTTTTTCAACTGAGTTAAGTGCCATTAACCAAAACGAGTAGGAGACTAGGTACTAGCTTGTCGTGCGGGGCCTGGGCAACGCGTTTGGGTAGACAGGACTTGTCTGTCTGTCTGTTGTCTTTGAACATGGCGACGAGTGTTTGAATGTGTTCCAAAAGTTTGGAGAAATCATGCCAAAGCCGGTAAATTGCTGCGTTCCTCTGGAGTTTCCCGAGGCAAATTTGCACCAGAAATGTCCTCTTCAGCAAAGAAACATGAAAACATTGAGAAGATTACTCACTCGCTAGACTCGCTGCACTCGCCGCCATGTTGACAACAGACAGACAGACAAGTCCTGTCTACCCAAACGCGTTGTCCAGGCCCCGCGCGACAAACTAGTACCAAGTCTCCTACTCGTTTTGCCGGTCAAATGAAAAAGGTCCTCAAGATGTTAAATTCGTTCTTGCTAATAGAATTGCCCGGCTAATGAACGCACGCGAAGTAGGCTTCCGGCTTGGGTGTTTACATGATACTGGATCGAGTGTTTCATTCCGAACGAGTTCATCCCGGATGCGATATTGTTTACATGTTACCGATACGAAATGTCATACCGGAATTGAGTTCACTCTAGTTCTTTTACCTGGTTCTGAAAAAAGCGTTCGACACTGTCGACCACAAAATCCTTCTTGAAAAACTTAAATTGTATGGATTAGATCAAACCTCTTTGAACTGGTTTGACTCGTATCTTAGTAACAGGCAGCAACGATGCAGGATAAATAATGAAACATCTAGTCCCAGAACCCTCAATTGCGGCGTGCCCCAGGAACGATTCTAGGGCCCCTTCTGTTTTTACTCTACATCAACGATCTACCCAACTGCCTATTAAAATATTTTCCTCGGATGTACGCCGATGATACAAACTTAACAGTAACCGGCGAGAGTCCGAGAGAGATAGAAGAATGCTTTATTTGGACTCGACCTCCAAAATGTTAGAAATTGGCTTTGTGCAAATAGACTCACCCTAAATGCAACAAAAACTGAATTATTGCTAGTGGGTTCCCACCAGAAATTGACAAATTTTCCGAAAGATTTATATTTCACCATTGATGGTAAAGTCATAGAAAGAGTTACCTCAACTAAATATCTTGGTGTACATCTAGATTAAAATTTGTCTTGGAAACCCCACATTAAATAACAAACTCATCAGTGAAGAAAATCTCCTCAGGTCTAGGTGCACTCAGATGTATAAAGCCTTTCATACCCCCAAAGCACTGCTAAGTGTCTATGATACTCTCATACTCCCTCATTTTGATTACTGCAGTGTTGTATGGGAAAATCTAAACAAAGACTTGCCGAGAATCTACAAAAGTTGCAAAACCGAGCTGCCAGACTAATAAAGGTTTACCCTTTGATACTAAGATTGATGAGCTCCTAAGTACTCTAAATTGGGACAGACTATATATTTACGGTGGCCCATTAGGGACACCAGATCTCCAAGGAAAACAACGCCTGCTCCGTATACAAATCATAACATTTCTCTGTACAAAAGGGAAATATTTCCGTAGAAGTAGAGCTACTCCGTAGAAATAGGGCTGTTGCGTAGAAGTAGAGCTTCTCCGTAGAAATAGGGCTGTTGCGTAGAAGTAGAGCTTCTCCGTAGAAATAGAGCTTCTCCGTAGAAGTAGAGCTTCTCCGTAGAAGTAGAGCTTCTCCGTAGAAATAGAGCTTCTCCGTAGAATACATAGAGCTTCTCCGTAGAAAATATAGAGCTTCTCCGTAGCAATAGAGCTGCTCCGCAGAAACCGGCGACCTCTATAAATAGTGTTTGGGCTTCCTGTGCTAATGAACTCGTTTTCAGTCCTTTCCGTGATGCAAAATAGTTATCATATCAGCATACTGTAGTTCGGATAATTGGCTATTTACTATCTTCTTGTGAACGACATTTTCTAAATTTTGGGGTGATAAAACTCCGTGCACTCGGCGTAGAAATGATGCTTCTAGCTTTATACCAGGTGCGGTGACGCGACAGAGTGGAAGGTTTCCCGCCAAAATAGACCTCCTTTGGCCTTCCTTGTGTCTGCTTACTCAAACCAAAATGAACGTCAGTGTTTTGCCAGTCTTGTGGGGCAAAACAGACCTCAGTTGCAGCGAATTATTGCTTTAATTGTGGGACTAAGCTTTCATCAGGTAAGTCGGTGCCAATTATTACTCTAAAAGTTCAGCCATAATCCATATCGCCATTGGTTCGACCTCAACAAAGACAACACGGTGTTGTGAGACTCCATGACGCGCGCGCGTATCGCATAGATACGGATTTTATCTTCGAGTGTTGATGAAATGTCGAGTGAGCGCGGCGAATGAGTAAGATATTTCATCAACACGAGAAGATAAAATTCGTATCTCCAAGCGGCCATGTAATGTTCTGTTTAATATATGATTATCGATGACATACTAGTTTCAATCTCTTACTAAAAAGACTAGACTAGAAATCTTTGAAAGCCAGTCATATTTTCAAAAGTGATATCTTCACGTGTGAATATATCACTTTTTAGAAAGAAATATACACTGGTATTTCATCGATAATTATATATTAAAATCATTTACAATGCTCCTCGCCATCGTTTAATTCCAACCGATTTGAAGTATTTTATTTTACTTTTATTTATTCTATTTTTTATTCTCTTCTTTTATTCACAAAGTGGAGAATTTAGCGCAGTTGTCAAACGATCTTTTGAGTGGAGGGTGTCCCTCGGTTCTTGTACATTACACCTATTTCAAAAAAAGGTGTCACGGACGAGCGACAAGAGACAGGATTGTCATTTATACATTTAAGTTTTTACTGGCGGCATGCAGCTATAATGGAACCAGGTTTTTCTTCGGCAGACCTTTAGCAACATTAAGCTTAACTTTTTATTGTTCTACTTCTATTTGTAACGTACTTACTCAGGTAGCTGACTTCGCAGCCACAACTTGGGCAAAACTTGCATGAGGATCCAGGGAGTTCCAACGAACATTAAGTGCATTCCATTTTTTGGCAGATAATAATTCATTCATCCCCACACAGGGCAAGGGCACCCAACGAAGTTTTCGGTTAAAAAGCTGTTCGGGAGAGTAGTTAGCCTAAAACTTTCGGATTTGAAAAAAAATGGCCCAAAAAATTGTTTTCTATCCCTAGAAAATTATAGAAGTAAAGGGAGACTAAAAGGTTTCCCCTAAAATATTCGTACGTCCCAATTTGTCTGATCAATAGAGTCAGAACGATCCTAAAAAAAATTGGTTGGAATGAAAAAAAAAACACATATTATCACAAATCATTTAGTGAAGCGGCCACCTAAAGTTTTCGAGAACACATTTTCATTCCCTAAGAAATTCTGACATCTAAAAATCGGAAGAATAAACCTTTAACAAATGGAGGTCACCTAAAAGAATTGCCTAAAGGAAAAAGAATCCCTAAAAAATTCGTACCTCCACAAAACTTTGCAACATGAAGTTACTTGAGCTAGAAAATTCATATTTATGTTCTGGGCTACTAACATTCGTAGGCCGAGAATATTTTGCCATAGTATTTTCGGTTGACGCGATTTCCACCTAGAAAATCCGAACAGCTAATAAGCTTTCTAGAATACGTCAAAAGACATAGTAGGCGCCTTAAAATGGCTAGATGAGCTGCATACAACTGATTTCAAACGAATTTCAAAAAGTACTCGTTGGGTGCCCTTGACAGGGAGTACAAAAGGTTGCATGCCGTCGTCGCCGCCATTTTGCATCACGGAAAGTACTGGAAACCACAGGAAGCCCAAACACTTTATAGAGGTCGCACGGAGCAGCTCTATGTTTTCTACGGAGAAGCCGTCTATATTTTCTACGGAGAAGCCGTCTATGTTTTCTTCGGATAGGCTCTATATTTTCTACGGAGAAGCTCTATATTTTCTACGCAACAGCTCTACTTCTACGGAGAAGCTCTATTTCTACGGAGAAGCTCTACTTCTACGCAACAGCCCTATTTCTACGGAGAAGCTCTACTTCTACGGAGAAGCTCTAGTTCTACGCAACAGCCCTATTTCTAGGGAGAAACTATGTTTCTACGGAGTAGCTCTACTTCTACGGAAAAGTTTCCCTTTTGTACAGAGAAATGTTATATTTGTACGGAGCAGGCGTTGTTTTCCTTAGAGATCTGGTGTCCCTAATGGGCCACCGTATATATTCGACGAATCAAACAAAAAGCAATAATGATTTATAAGGCTTTAAATAACCTGTCTCATGAATATTTATCCTCAACATTTATACCACGTTCAGCCTCTACAAATTACAATCTTAGGGGCTCATCAACAAAACTAACCCTCGTACGGCCACGAACCAATTTCGGTAAAAAGGCTTTTCGCTTTAGTGGGACCAAGTTATGGAATGAACTACCTGAGGATGTAAGGCTCGGAAGTTTCGTTCCGGATCGAACTGGAAACTCAATCCGGTATTATGTAATGGCACCCCCTAAATCTGAATAGCAAGCAACTTTTACTTGAATGAAACGGATATACCGGTCTTTCGTTTTTCAGTTTTCATTACTTTTAATCGCATCATGCTGCACTGAATCACAAACCGTGAAAAGGGGTTTTTTCAGTATGAATCATTGATCGATTGCATTTGCACAGAAACAAATGTTTCGAAAACCGGGAAAGTTCCCGGGAAGATAGCCAAACAGCATATTATTAAGAGTATTCAGCATATCCAATGAGCACCGACCAGAACCGGAAGAAGGTATAATAAACTTGTATACATGCATATAGGTACTTTGTATCAAATTAAATAACTGCTGGGTTAACCCTCGGGCCCTGGTTAAGTACGATGCGAAAGCCATCATCGGATACCTTTTTTTCTACCGGCACATAAAACTATCCGCTATAGTGTGAACAGGTACAGAGCAAGTTGGCACAAAAACCTATTCGCTACAAAGTATATCACTTTCAAGAGCTGAGCGACGCACATCAATCCGGCACAAAAATCGCACCTAGAAATGCGTTTTATGTGTGCACGGGAGGCCTATCCATTATGGTTTTCGTGCCGACACAAACTTATTCCATATGGTGTGAACATGGCTCATGATCAAGAGTGGTTAGGAATCTTGTAGTGTGCGAACAACTTCTGACACGATGTCATTGTATTTATTCATTTCATAAACTGTCAAAAAGTATCATCTGATATGTTTGATGATAAATAAAAATTCCTAGATATCGTTAAGAAATATGCCATGATTTGAGGCTTGAAAATGTATCTGGCACTTAGAATAAAGTTAGAATATACATTGTACGAAACCACCGCGAAACTCGGCTGCCGTTCTTTCTTTGTCCAAAAGAGAACTCGCAATACACCCACATTATGTCAGGCCAATGCTAAGTTAATGACCACTGCTTTTGTAATCAGGACATGAAGTCCGACCCGGGAGTCCGGCACTGTCAGATTTGTTGATATATTGGATGACAATAAGACCGACACCTGTCCAATTAAAAATAGAAACCATGCAGTTATAGATAATGTGGCATTTTGTCATTTTGTCACAGTCAAGCCAATTTATAATGCGTAAAGTTTACTGCGTGAACAAAAAGTGTCCGAAATAAGTCTACTTGAATATCCGTGAGGCAGTCGATCGAAACAATTTTCCGTGATCGATGCATGCCAGATATATACTTATGATAAGTACTTTACTCGAGCCCTCCGAGTCGAAACGGAGCGATTGCGGTGCGGCGGGTTGTGCACGGAATGTGATCCTTCAAATTATACATCTTTTGTTCTGTGCTTGTACTGTGAAACTCGTGTACTTCTGCATTACATCGAAGTTACACATTAAGATTTTTGGCAACAGATAATTGGCAAGTAACCAAAACATTTCAAAATCACAATCCAGCAAAATGAATTAATAAGTAGTTCGCGATGGAGTAATCGTACTTGCCTTTAACAATATTATATGTCATACAGTCAGTAAACGTCATCGTATGTAAACTTCCGTCCTTGAAACATTATCCAATCAGAAACAAAGAACAGGGAATCCCCTTTGAGTGCGCAAACTCAGTAAACCCTCTTTCTTTTCCCTTGAGGCACTGGGCCCATCTCAATCATTGACGTGATATTCAAATCACAGCTTCAACGACGGCAACTCATTTGCATATTTGTGTATTTGAATTGTGTCCTCGGTCGCGAGCGCATCTTCACGAAACTTCAATATGACTTCTGGTGAGAATGTGCTTTTTGATTATCAAGACAATGACAAATCGCTATACAGCTGAAGGTATTTTGACCGTGATTTCTTTGTTGAAAACTCGACTAGCAATCTTCACGCACCACGAAGCTGACAAAGTAATCATTGGAAGTTGTTTTGTTGATTTGTTTTAATGTCATCAGTTGTTTAAATAATTGCTAAAGTGCGAGAAGTACTTGCTCTGTAGATAGTGTATTTATCGCACCTAACTTTGAGGAAAAGGAAGAGATGAATAAATATTGCTCTCTTGTAAACTGATTTGTATAAAGTCTTAGACAAAGCTTTGTCTCTGTTCTCGTTTTCATTTATATCTGATCATTAAAAATCGCTTTACGTGTCACCCTCCTCATGCAGGATCAGCCAATGAGAACCTTCCTTACTTCATTTATTAAAACTGATTTCAAACCACGATTCCATAATTCACGAACGTTTCTACCATGCCATAATATTGATCAAAATACTGTTTGGCTAGCTGCGTCGAAAACGTACTCAATTTCAGTCCTTTTTGATTTTTTAAAAATATTTCTGGAATCTGTTTGTTGACGGAGAGTATTTTTCGTAAAAAGTATAGCTTCTTTCTTCTTGAGATTGATAAGGGGATATCGAGTTGTAAGTTGAATCGTGTTTCTTGATTTATCAATGTGACAAAATTAATATACGTAGGTATATATTAACACGATACGTTTTAGCGGAATCTCGTGTACTATTTACGTCATCTTCCTATTCAAAATTTTCCATTTGTTTCCTTGTTGACTAACATTTGTAATCCTTCAAGAATTTTATTACACTGTCCTGACACCGTCCAAGGATGAAGCAACCTTTCCAAAGGGTCTTTTGTAGAATTGTCTCGTGTGTGAGATTGTTTCTAGAGCAATGGCCATTGTATGTGAGAATGCGACCGCAGAAAACATGTCAAAGGTTTCAGACAGCTCCTGGGGCTGGGGAGTTTTATGACAAACGAAATCGGGCTATTGCCAGCTGATTTCTTTTTTTTAAAAACTCTCGCTAGATGTACGATGGAACGATAAAGAAATCACTCATGTTCTTATTTGTGTACAGTATATTCACATGTCAGTATAAAAATACCTTGGTCAAATGTCATTGAACAAAGCCAGGACAAAACAGACTATTTAAAAAAACATATTTACCTTTCGAGAGCGAAAACAATCCAGCATGCTTCTTAATATACCTTAACTATTAAGATAATGAAGTTTGAAGTGTTAAAACCCGAGTTCCATATGGTCACATTATTTACTGCGATCGCTGAACGTGAAATGAAAGTGTGAGTGGGCAAAACTATCGTTGAGTACTTTTCTTCAACGATCGTAACGACCATATAGAAACTGGGATATATAATAAAAAATAGCTCGATCAGTTTTGCCAGTGCTGATTGCTATGTTTACCTCAGTATCTATCTACTTACTACATACCTTATCGTGCTACCCAGTTCAACCTATACTCCATCCATTTACCTACGTATCTATCTATTAACCTACCGGCAATCGATCGCAGGATGAAAATTTCTTGGAGTTTCCAACTGAATATTTCCGAGGTATTTCCAACATATTTCCATCCGTTGGAAGCGTGCAAAACCTTGGAAATCCAAACTATTTTCCAACAAATGTCCAACAAACAGCCCATGGAAAAGGTGCCGTTTTCCAGTGACACATGATTTTCCTGTGTGCAGTTGCCCGTTGACATGGAGGTTTCTGCCACAACCGAAGTTTCAAAGGGTATGCATGTGCCTTCAAAAAACACACATCTCAGTTGTATTGACGAGACTGAAACGCAAGTCAAATGCCAAGTAGTCAACATAAATAAAGTTACTGATAATGAGCTAGTGTTAAGGGTTTTGGGTACGGTCAGTGTCAGTCTCTAGCAAGATCAAATTTACATCAATTGCACCTCGCTAGTCATTCAGCCTGGACACGAAGTCCTTTATTCTACTCATTACTATGTAGCTAGGCTGCAGTAACGGCCATATAGTCATCGTTGACCGTTTTAAATACTAGACAAGAACATGACCATGGCTGCCGCTCGGTCTCATCTTGTACGTCAGTTCCGTCTGTTCAACTCAGTGGGCCACGTAAAATAACATATTGATCAGTGTTCTAAAGAGTACATAGCCAGAGAAATTCGAGAAAGTAGTTTTTCTTAATTGCATATCTAATGACACAACCATGTTTCCGTTGGAGTAAAGTGTGTATTAGTAGCTTCCCCAATCATTACCTAGCTTGCCGATTTTCTCCCCGCCGAAGATGAAACAACGACCAAAGATAGTCCCATTTTGATTTAGACTTATATTTCAATTTAGGGCTGATTTTAAGTGTGTTTTGTATCATCAATGTTTACAATATAACTTTGTAATATATAATCGTGAACCAAGTTTCCGGGACTGCATAATTTAATTTTGACTGCATAATTAGACGATCTGAATGCGTCAAAGTTGATTCAATCCCATAAACCTCAAACTTGTTCCGTCAAACAGTAGCCAATCAGAAACAAAGAGCAGGGAATCCCCTCTGTGTGCGCCGACTCAGTTAATCTCAGTTTCTCAGTGATGCACTGCGCGCGGGAATTGCGGCTCGGAGACGATATAAATTTGAATATTTGTTCTTTCAGTGAATTGTGATCCGCTCTAAATGAAAGTAACTGCTGCTAACAAAACCCTTTGAATTTAGTCTCTGACTACCTGGCAGTCCCAAAACAAGACCGCTTACTGCATCTGAACTTACCAAAATAATCTTCGATCTTAATTGATGGAAACTTCACGGCACCAGAAGGTCTGTCTGGTTGATAATATATAAATCAGTGAAAGTGGTCTTGTTGATTTTGCTGGTTTGTCGAAAGTGCGTTTTCACCTGTTGAAAAGAGGTTTATAACTATATCAAGAGCAAGTTAATAACTATACTAAGCGATTAGAACTCTGTGTTTTGTTAAACTGATATATATTAAGATAGACCAGTTAAGGAATATAATCTCGTCTCCAAGACTGCCAAGAACTGAACAGATACGCGAGTAAATATTGTACTGTAGCAATAGCTCATTTGCATAAAGATGGAATGTATTGTATGCATGTAGAGCAGGAGATTTCACAGTTTATAAGGCAATAAAATATATATAGACACTATTCAAACGCTATATTGTTCTGGTGAAGATAATGCATGCAAAACAATCAATACAATGTTATTTACTTTTACCATATTTTTACACACCCAAATGTCGATGAAGCCGTTAAAATATGCCCAATTCTGCTGCTTGATGTTTACATATGTTAAAGGGAGGGGTTCGTATTAGTAGCAATAAAAGTCTAAAATGCTAGTCATCCATAGCTTTATATAAAATAGATAATACATGCGCTCGGAATGGCTGAAAGCTGTGTATGTTTTACTGTTTTGCATTGTCCCAGAGACCGGGATTGATCAGCCGTAAGTCAGTTTACAAAAATGTGCTATTCATACGAGGGCTTCCCAAACATCAGTTTTTGATCCATTTAGACGAATCGTTCGCGGTTTAGATATGCCGCGGCTAACTTCCTCTAGTATAAATGGCCCTAATGTAGTACATGGCTAAGCCTTTTTTATTTGGCAATTATAAAATAACCCAAATAGTACGCACGCTCTGATTGGCTAAGAGACATGTTTATAGCGGAGCACCATATATAGGATGAGAGGAAAAATCAACTCGTTCCCAGGGGTCTTTACGCGCCTAATCCAAGATGGCGTCGAACGTACCCCTGGTACAGGCTGGTGGGATTCGGCCACTGATTCGCTAGACGTTTTGTGCGCGCTGATTGGAGTATTTCGAATAGCGCGTGCATTTTTGATTTAAAAAATAAACTGCTGATGTCGTCTTTCACATTGCGCGTTCGAAATTTGTTGAAAACAACAACAAATTCATCAGAACTTAGCGTTTTGGTCTTTTTTAATATTCACTTTTCAACTGGGTACACGTAGAACAATGTATGGTTGGAATTCATTGGGATCACACTTCAACCGCTAACCGTTCTTCAGCGATGATGAATCCAAGATGGCGGATGTTGGCGCGTAAAGACCCATGGGAACGAGTACTTTCGATGCCATATTTGATTAGGCGCGTAAAGACCCCTTGGAACGAGGTTGGGTGATGTTTTTGCAAAGGCTACCTGTGGCGCGCGGTAGAAATGGGGCGAGGAGAAAATGGAAAGGAGGGGGGAGGGGAAGGGGATACAAGGAAATAAGGAGGATTGGAAGGCCTCCCATGAATACTTGCGCTTGAAAATTCGTCAAGTTGAAGTTTCCCGCCAGTTTTGTCATTTCCAACTAAATTTCTCCTTGAAGTTTTTTAACTCTAGAAACTACAGATGGATTCAAACAAGGTCAGAAGTATACTTTCTAACTTTAATACTTGCTAAACATCTTCAATTTTTGTGCTTTTCATACAATCTGAACATATTTATCCTGCAGTTATTTGGGAAAAAATTCCCGCGAACTCAAGTCGTAAATTTTACCCTGAAAGAAGTTAACAACAAACCATTTAGACAACTAATCTTACCTGGAAATTAAGTTATGCAAAGGACTCCAAGGGACTCCAGGTTTACAAAGCCGTTGAAAATGCGTATTGTTTACGGTGTGTCGATATATACCATTCACAAAATGGCTCGCTCATTGGATATACAGTACACACGCCGATCTTTCGTGAAGCATTTCGTGAAAAAGTACGAGCGATGTTTATTGTTAATTATACAAAAAAGCAGACGCTTCTTTATTAATCATTTGTAAAAACAATTACGTAAGGTGTAGAAAATCGTTAGACATCACAGTCATTAAAGCCTTGTGCTCTTCAACTCATTAGCATTAGTGAGTCAGTAGTAGAGTCGGCGTCAAAATGATACCCGTTTTTCTTGCACAAGAAAACTCAAAAAGTGAATTCAGAAATTCATTTTTGAGTTTTCTTGCACAAGAAAAAAGGGTATCAGTTTTGACGCCGACTCTACTACTAGGGGTAACTAAGGGTCATTCAAAGTGTCACTAGACATTCTTGTACATAAAATCCAACTTGATAATCCTATTAGAGATATGATTACATATAGTTATATCGATCTCTTCCACTATGGATTATATATCGTGCCTCCCTCTAGAAATTCTGACTAAGATCGTAGAGCATGCAGATCCTTGGTCATTCGCAAGCCTCTCAAGGACATCGAAACACCTAAATGGTGCCACATCTCTTGCGCGCTACAAAAACGTAGACCAAGTGTTCCGTAAACTAGCACTATGCTTTGGTTTGAGGTCTACTCATAGTGACGACGATCGAGACGAATTGGCTCGAACTTTCGGTATTTCCTCAAGCTCCATCGACGATAGCTTTTCTCTTCTCTACGCCAGCGAATATGGTGATCTTAATGCTGTTAAGTGGCTCATCAAGCACTTACGTTTCGATATGATGGACAGACACACCAATCACGTTCTACGCGCTGCCCTTGAGTATGGTCATCTTGGTATCGCTAAGTGGCTCATTAAGCACTTCCAGTTCACCAAAGAGGATAAGGCCGTCAGTTTTGCTATATTAGGTGCCAGTAGGAATGGGCATCTTAATAACGTTAAGTGGCTCATGCGACGTTTTCAGATAACCCTAGAGTATGAATGCATTGATCTTGCTATAGAATACGCCTGTAACAATGGTCATCTTGATACCGCTAAATGGTTCGTTAAGTGGCAGTACTCCCAGCTCACAGAGGACGAAAGGGTTGTACTACGCAACTACATGGATGCTCATTCTGCCACGTAGGAAGCCAAAGTGTCACTAGACATTCTTGTACATAAAATCCAAACTTGAAGTATATGTTAAAGGAATGATTATTATACTGTATATTGGCACCGAATGGTATTAGTATATATTCTTTATTCCATGACATTAGCATTCGTTGTCATCTTAGTACGCATTAATACCATACAGATCGAACATGTCGAAGAAGAACTCAAATGTAGACGCCGCAATGCCTGAGACGACTTGTGATTGGTTGATGAGAGGGAAGGACTCAAAATGTCCAAAGAAGATTTCGAAGACAACGAAGTTCTGTTCCCAGCACAACTACCAAATCTCAAAAGGCTGTGCCCCATATGTACCATGCTCGAAGTGCGGTAAAGGATGTCGTACTGATTACGAGCTTTGCTCAGGATGCGACCGTCTCACCATCAAGGTGAAGTCTTCCGGTGTCTATATAAGACGCGCTAAGAAGTCCAGCAAGAAGCTAGAGGATCCAAGAAAGGAGGAACTTGCAGAACCAAACATGGTGGAACTGGAGGTAGCATTGCCCGCTGAACCAAGAGTGCTGGAACCAGTGGAAGGTCTTGGAGAGTCTCTCAACCATGCGCTCAACGAGGTGTTGGTTGCCTTGAGGAACGAGAAGGACGCTTAGGAATAGCCACGAAAAAAGAAAAAAAAGGAAGAATGAAGAAGGTCGTTGTGTGGCCCTCTTCATTCCTCTTTTTTTTTTCTATTGAACGTACGACATCTATAGTTGTATCATGGACGAGCTAGTCAGATTGTTTGGTCCTGGAATTCGTAGAAGCCTGAATATCAAACCACAAGTGGAACATATTAACACCAGTGAAACATGTTCTGATTGTCTCTGCCCCTTTGAAATACAAGGAACGGAATTCGTGTGTCCCACATGTGGGCTTGTTTCCGAGGTCGAACCATGTGAAGAAACTAAGATCGATATTATTACTACTCGACTGCGTATAGTAGGTCCGGACGGGTTTAAGTATCAAAGTGATCTAGACCGCGCAAAACCAAAGCAAAGCGATGATGACATAGAACTGAAACGACGAACGCTCCTACAAGAACTACGAGCATACAACACTATTTACAAACAAAGTTATGACCTATCGTTCCCTATGAACGCGTTAGAAATCGTAGCCAACGCATTCACCCAAGTAATGAAAGTTTGTCTCAAGCGTAGTGAGGCTAAGAAAAATATTTTAGCTGCTCTACTCTACCATGCATGCATACAATGTGGATTCGTACGATCTAAAGGTGAGGTCACTCGCTTCATGCAACTAAGAAACGAAGGCATCCATAGTGGAGAGGTCTTCATACGTTCTCTGTGTGACGACGATAAGATTGATGTAGACTTGGATGCTGAGCGCCTAGTTCCTCACATTGCAACGACTTTCCTACAACTAGATCTTGTAGGAGTACCTAGGGACGTTCAACAAATAGTCCACGAGGTCGTTACTACGGCAATGGAAAACAATATAGGCCCCAAATCAATGCTTAAGACGAAAGTCGTTGGAGCAAGTTACGAGGTGCTACGTCGCTCCGGATCGTCTATGTCTTTTAAGGATGTCGTTAAGCGATGTGGCATATTTGGAAATGCGGTCAAGCGTTTTGTCAAGGAGTTGTCTTCTTACCATTCCCACTTCGAACCAATCTACACTAGACATAGGCTAACTAGCAGTAGGACTTGGCAAAGTGAAAGTGAGAGCCATGTTCGTTCCTTTCATAGGAAACGTTGATTCTTACATTCCAAGTTTTTCTCGCATTTCCTTTTGCACTTCTTGCTTGAGTTCGGCTCGAACCCGATCCGTGCTTTTTTCACCTATGGAAGTCTTGCGACGAATTTCAGATCTCATGATCTCATACTTATTCGCTTCGTTCAGGATGAGACTGTATTCAGAGTCGGATATGTTTTCATCTCGTAGTGCCTTCGATACTAGATCTCGAATCGTATTGATTTTCGCCTTTGCCAACATAGTTGTCCTTTCGTGCTTAGAAACCTTCATTCCTAACTTCTTAGCACCAAGAGTCGTAGATGCTGAAATTAATCCACATAGCCCACCAATAACTCCAAGTGGTAGACCAATCACTATTCCAACCCCAGTCAACGCTGCACCCAATCCAGATCCAGATAAGATCACAGATAGACCTCCAGTTGCCACTGCGATGCCATGAACTATTCCTTGAGAACGTGCATATTTCTTGCGCACACCTTCGTAGTGCCTTTCTTGAACTTCGATGTCCGAAAGCGTGTCTCGGATCGTTTGCAGTCTAAAGTTCTTTCCAGTATCACTCGCAATCTGTGGATAGATACTTGGTGCTGATGGAAACGGTTGAATCGAATCGCCTTCCATTGTACGTTATACATATAGCTTACTCAAGCTTCAACACGTATCGTATAGGTCGACCACGGAAGTCTATCGGATTGCCTTTCTCATCGAGAATTGTCAGACGAAGGCTGCTTTGTATCGTACCTAGAGCTTTGACATCTAGAGGTTGTAGTGAGGCATACGTCGTTTTCACAAATCTATCGCCTCGGACATCTATGCTAGCCAAGACTTTCGAGCGTTTTCCCTCTAGGAGTGAGAAGCTGGAATCCACTACGTCACAGTGGACATATACCGTATCGATCTCAAAGAGGATATTTATATCGAAAGTGCCTACCGTTATACTTAAAGTCTTGTTAGTAGTATCTGGGGGCCCTGTCCTACATTCTTTAATAAACAGTTCACAGATATTTGTGCTAAGAATGATCGGTTTTATGACCTCTAGGATCCAACTCCCCGTCGATAAGAGTTTCCTGAATTTTATGATACCAGCGTCGATTGCGGGTTTGAAGAGGGTCGGGAGGGTTGCTATATCGTAGTTCCCCACCTTAATTTCGTGTGGAAACATCACACCATTGACATTCCAATGAAAGCTCCCTGGCTCTTCTATGTTCCACCAACTGTTCTCGAAAGTGACCTCAATTAGTGAAATATTATTGATAAGAATTGGAGCGTCGAAGTAGACCGTATGGTCGGATGATGTGGTGATGACATTAAGGATCGTCATTATATGTTGAAGGTATAACTATATATACGTATAGCTTCAACATGAGGAGGTCCGGAGGTCTTTTCAGTTACCATTACGAAGGGAAAGACGAAGAGGAAGAGGTCCCAACGCCGAATGCTAATATACGGTCAAAGGCTGAGAATCGAGCTAGGAGAGAGAAGCAAGCTCGGATAGATAGGGAAGATGTGGAAAGTAGAGAGGTCGCAACGTTGAATGCAAATCTATTAGCGAAGTTCAAGAAGAAATACCCACATGCAGATCTTCACAAGTTCTATGTCTCTACGGAAATAAATGGTCCAAACAAATATTCGACGAGTATTTGGTTTCGAGATGGAGATTCTAGCTATGTCGTTTACGGTGACGATGTCTCAAAGTTATCTGCAGTCACTCAAAGACGCATCGATGACGCATTGTGGGATGTGCATAAAGGTTTTCCATCTACGTTGACACTAGACAGGAGTGCTAAATATCCCATTACAGCAGTTCCTTCTACTGAACTGGCACAAGATATTGATCTCACTAATCTATTGATATATGGCACCCCAAAGAAAAAGTTCAAAGCAGGCGTTCGAAACATATTCAAGGAGACCGTCATAAAGCATACGAAATCAAATGAGTCCTACCATTGGTTACATGGTCCGGATTTCAAATATTGGCCTCAACAATTGAATTTCGCAACATGGTGTGCGACTTCTGGATGTGGAGTGTCATTGTTTGATCCTATTTTCAAAACGTATCCACCAGTCGTTCAGGGGTTCCTACGATTTCACGTTTATTTCACGATACGAAGAATTCTACGTGAACTTGGTGGTACTCATGGAGTTCCTTTACCTGGTAACTCTAATTTCAAGCAAATGGATAACCCCTATAACAAATCAGCTCTTGAGAAATTGTGCATCGAATTTGGTATATCTAGAACACCAGATTTCCGATGGCACGGAGGTAGGAATAATGGACTAGGAGATATATTCCTTTTGTACCCAGGTTGGAGAGGATACGTAAACGTCCATGGAGACCGAAGCTATGACAAAGGTGCAACCACATGGCCTCAGAAAAATAATTTATTTGCAGACCAAGGAGGTAAGGAGGATCAGGGCAATATTGTGGCCTTCATTAGGAACGATGAACATGAAGGAAAGCAATACAATTGGTTTACACCACCAATTGGAAAGGGTTTGACAGATTCTGGATTGGGTAGGTTGAGTAGATCTGTCGAGGCTTTTGGATATTGCATGCTTGGTGCTCAAGCTGACTTGAACGAATCCATCATACATAGCCATAACGTCAAAGAAAAGTTTAAGAGCTTGGTTGAAGAAGCTATTCTCGTAAACGACTTAAAGTTAAGTTATGATAACTATCGTACTGCTATAACGACGACGCATAAGAGGCTCGATCTAGCAACAGCTGTAGACGTGCGATTACTGCCAAGCGATCTATTGTACTATCTTAGTGAGAAAGATGGCTATAAGAATCCAATCCCAAAAGCTCATAAAGGTATGGTGCTAGGCACTAACGACATCAATGCAGAAGTTAACGAACGCTCACCTCTTCCTATGAAAGGACCACCAGATAAGAAATTGGTGCAGCCTCTCGAGACGCACAAGAAACAAGATCCTGTACTAAAAGCTGTCACGCACAAGAAACAAGATCCCGTACAAAAGGCTGCCCCACAACATGAGATTAATCTCGCAGTGACAGCCATTGCCGCAGCTGGAATTGCATGGATGTTGTTTCGTTAACGTCGTTTGTATTGCTCTATCGTGATCACCACTATTGCTACGATGAATAACCAAACATTCTGTGCTAGTACTCCCAGAGCTTTACCAGCCATAGTAAATATGAAACTCGCAATCGATCCAATCATTCCAGGTAGGATCTGTCCAAGTTTCTTTCCCATTTCTTTCAACAACCCCCCAGTCGTTTGCAATCCCTTCTTTACTGCATCTGCTGCTTTATCGATACCAGCCTTTACTGGTTTCGGTACGGCTCTCGACAACAGGGAAACTATCGTACTAACGATAGCGCCAACGGAAGTTACCACTGCAAGAACGGTCATTCCATGCTTTCTGAAAATGTATTTGATCCTTTCACGTAGCGACATACGTTCTAGTATGGCTCCCTCTTGACGTTCGAGTAATTCTATTTCGTTATGGATGTGTACTTTCTCTTTCTTAGCCGCTTCCTTCTGATCCTCAGTTGACGTTAGATCTTGAAGTATGCTATCTTCCATTTCGAGATGTGCAGTGGCCTTTTCTTGACCTTGGATGACTTGGTCTTCTCTTTCTGCATCTGTAGGGCCTAGGGCAAATTTGAGATCTTTACCCATACTTTGATATCTTTCACCCTTCACTGTGGTCAAAGGTATGGGCTTCTCTTTACTTCCAAATGCGTGAAGATAGATTCTGCCCCGTTCCTTATCGGCCTCCCATACTTTAATTATCTCAAGGTCTCCACGAATCCCTACATCCGCATAGTGTTCCCATACAGCATCGAATAACATTTGTTTCGTTCTATCTGATATGCCTGTTTCGAAGAATACGTGGCGATCGCTAAATTTAGGCCGTTCGATTCTATCCTCATCCATCAATTCACTAAGCTCTCCATCTGTCAATGACGTTTCCTGATACTTTGGTCGAGCACCTTCTTCATTGTAATTGCGTCTAGTTTTCAGGTTGAGTGATTCACTAGGATCCACATTCGTAGAGTTTGAAAACGTCGATTTCCTTGCTTCTTCGTTGACAGTATTATCGTAATCTCTACCCTTTCCAGCTTCAGGTCTTTCCTCTGGGGTATCAACGTCCATGTTAAACATATCTACATATATAGTTATATTCAACATGATCTCATTAACGTTGGATCCCACACAAGCACGAAGAGAGCCTCATGCACTCAAGGCTCCGCGAGACTTGTATAGGAAAACTTTCACTCGATCATCTGCCAATCCAGGTGAGACTCTATACGTAGAAGTCCCAAAGCTAGCAGAAGATGTAGTACTAGTACCTGGTAGCTTAGCGCTATTGGGCGACATCGTACTATCTGGTGGACATGCGAATAACAGAGTCGTTTCGAACGTCGGACGCTGCTTGGTCATGCGTAGAATCTGTAGGATGGGAGCTGAAACAGTAGAAGACCTTGTCAGGCCAGACCTCCTACAAACATACTCCGATGTATACCTATCTACGCAGGAGAGAGAGTCTAGAATACAACAAGGTATTCAATCAGAGAACTTGAATAAGCTACGCTCGAAAGCTGGTGACGCAAGTACTTCGTCTGCTGCAGACAACGCGCTTCTAGCTGCATGTGGTTCTAAGTATAGGATTCCATTAGATGTTGACATTCTGACACAACATGGAGTTCTATATCCACATGCCTTAGAAAATACAATTACATTTGAGTTGACTCTAGCGTCTGCCAACGAGATCGTAATTGGATCGGATACGACGAAGATAGGTACGTACCAACTTACCAACATCCAACTAGAATACGAAGCAATCAGGAACGAAACGCTGGCTAGTAGTGCACTTCACAAATACGAAACAGGTGCTGCACTCCTATACAACTACGCTGTTCACTTCAAGACAGTAGATATCGCTAAAACATCCGATACTTTGATATCTCAAAACATTAATGTTCCACGACGATCCTTTGCTGGACTACTTCTACTATTCATAGTTCCACCTACCATTGGCACGCGAGATAGTGAAGCATTCTCGAATCCCGATATTTCGAAGGTAGAAGTAGATGTCAACGGGATTCCCAACAGACTCTTTCCAAGCGGCATGCTTCCCCTAGATTTCTGGGAGGCCGCAAAAGGCTGGTTTGGTACACCCAATACTTCCATGACTCCAAAGAAGTTCTTTGAAAATAGATTCGCTATCCTAATCGATTGTCGCACAGCAAAAGATTCCACCGTTCATGGTGACGGCTTGGCACAAACCGGCAGTGGAAAGGACATCGACATTCGCATACATAGAACTGCAAAAGGAAGTGGAAATGTGAAAATGCACATCTATGTCCTTGCGGATGCTCAGGTCACGATATTGAACAGATCTCTGCAGAGTATATTATACTGATGGATTCTCTCGTAGAGCACGTGCCGTTCAACGCACTCATAGTCGGTCCGACGAATTGTGGGAAGACTGCGTTTCTCATAGAACAACTTCGTGGATCATTTCGTGGTAAGTTCGATTACATAGTACTGATTTGTCCTACGTATGCCCACAACAAAACTTATCGTGGATTTGCAAATCGAGATCCTCGTTTCTTCGTCATGTCACCACCGCAGGATGCCATCAATGCTACTTTGAATATTTGCACAACATTTTGGTCAGGTACCAATACTCTATTGATTCTCGATGATTGCGCCGCATCGAAGGACGTCAAGAAACGAACTGACAAGCTAGTGGACTTAGCCTTTTCTGCACGACATATAGGGATTTCCGTTTGGGTGCTGTCCCAACAACTAACGAGCATATGTAAACCCTTCCGTGAGAACGTAGCTATCGTAGTAGCATTCCATACAGCATCAGCCGTAGATGGTAAAAGGATATTTGAGGATTATGGAGGCTCTCAAGAATGTAAAGAGTTACGAATGATACTTGGATCCCATAAGTTTGCTCGCATGTGCTTCTGTCTCCGCCATCCTTTCGAGGTAGTGTTAGAGCTCCCAGCATCTATAACATATTATGACTGATAAGGAAATACTCGAGATATTCGGTGAGGACGTAACAGGCCCACCACCAACCGATCTAGACGTTACGTCAGACAATCGCGAATCACTTTCGATCTTAGCCGCAACAGGCGTAACGAAAGAATACTTAGGTAAGAACTTTTCCCTAGGGGACATCTCTAGGCTTCCCGAGAAAGAGGTAGACAAGTTGTATAGGAGGTATCAGGCCGTCCTAGCTCAGCAAGTAACGAAAGGCTTAGTCGACGGTGTGACGCGTCTAGCTACCCGCCTAGTTGCCTACCTAGTACCAATAGATTCTCAAGAAGCCCTGATCAAGGACCTACAAGAAGACCCTCTAGTCCGCAACGAAATCAGTGCTGCGACTGGCCTACTATCGCTCAAAGCAGGTCGCCTTGTAGCTCTAGCTAGCGTCCTATTCCACATATCTGGGCACGTAGTCATTCCTGGTACAACTGTTGAACCTTCACATATATCTACTATATCGAATCAAGATGGAAGAAGCGGACCAGATAACTGCGAATCCTCCGACGACTGCACCAACTAAGATAAAAAACCCAAAGCGCGTCGCAGCTGGAAAAGCACTAGCGTTAAGCAACAAACTCGCTAAAGAAGCTCAAAAGAGAGAGTTGATGCGCGAAAGCGAATCATGTAAAGAAGTCGACGTAGAGAAAGGTCGGTTCGAAAGCCTGACTATCCTCGCAGTCATTGGTACTGGCGCTACATTGTTTGGCACGTACTTTGCGTACAAGAAGTATGTAGATGGTAATAAGCGTGTTGCCACCGTTAGCACGACACAACCTGCAGCTCCGGCAAAGCCAACGGCACTAGACATGGAGTAACACTTAAAGACTCGAGATCATAGTAGTATATATCTAGATGGAGAAGGAATTGACGAAGACGACAACCGATGCAGTCAAAATCGTTGGACTCGCTGCTGGTATTGGGTGGATCGTAAAGAAGACTACCAAGGAATCTATGCTTAGCGATCCTTCTTCTTCCCTAGCGAATTACGCAAAGTGGACTGCCGTGATACTTGGTAGCTTATACGCAAAGGAATATCTTGAGAAACAACTTGAGAAAGAAAAGCCCAAACCGTAATGGCGGCAGCAATTGGAATGGCCATTTTCGGGGCTATCTTGAATGCAACGGCATTTACTGGTGGGGGCATACTAGCTAGAATGCTTGGAAAAGATGGTGATGTAGATGCAGAACGAGAGAGACACGATAGGGCCACCGAAAAACTAGAACGTGAAATGAAAGCGTATAGAATCAAACGTCAAAGCTTATATGACTATGCACAAGAGCAGGGAGCCCTTGAACGCAAAGCACACAACGATCAAAGAGATACCAACGAAGCCTTAGTGCGATCCGATAAGTTACGTAAAGAGCTAAAACGGCTCAAAGAGATGAAAGAACCCCGCTTATCTGACTACTACAAACCCTCAAACAATCAGAAGACTGGCGAGTTGCTCTACGTTGGTGGTGGAATGCTAGGTGTTGGATACGCTATTAGTAAATGGATATAGATACTACTACTAAGCTACTAGTAAGTTACCCTAAGCTACTAGTAAGTTACCCTAAGCTACTAGTAAGCTACTAGTAAGCTACCCTAAGCCACTAGTAAGTTACCCTAAGCTACTAGTAAGTTGCCCTAGGCTACTACTAAAAAAAAGAAAGGAAGAATGAAGAGGGTCACGCAACGACTTTCTTTATTCTTCCTTTTTTTTTTTTATCTGTTGAAGGTTGGGACGTATAGATGTATGATGGATTCTAAACTTGCGAATATCTTCTATGGTCCTATGGGCTATTGGAAAGGTCACTCTGCAATCGGTAAGCTATCGGTAGCAGCGAAAGCATCAGAAGACGTGGCTAGGAGTTGGTTGGAAAAGCAATCTATGTGGCAAATATATCTACCACCACCAAAACACATTCCACGACCACATTGGACTGTATCGAAACCAAATGAAGTCCACCAAGCTGATTTGATATTCCTACCTCATGATCGACCTGGACGTGGAAGGAAACTATATAAGTATGCATTAGTGGTAATCGATGTAGCTTCTCGATACAAAGAAGCCGAACCTTTGGCATCTAAAGATAGTGGTGAAGTTTCTGCGGCATTCGAACGAATCTATAAACGTAGTCCACTAGAATGGCCAAAGACCTTGCAAGTAGATCCTGGTAGAGAATTCATGGGACGTATGTCTGAAACGCTAGAACTACATGGTACGAAAGTTCAACGAGGTGAGGCTGGTAATCATAGAGCGCAAAGTTTTGTTGAAAGAGCAAATAGGACTCTAGCTGAGAGATTGTTTGGGTATCAGTATGCACAAGAGATGGTGCTTACTTCGGAAGGATCAGATGAGCGTAGTAGAGAATGGGTAATTCGTTTACCAATGGTTATCAAAGCCATGAACAGTGAGGTGACTCGGTTGACTGGTAAAGAGCCTTCGAATTCTGTAGTGGCGCAACAAGTAGATCTGAAGACTCCTACGTATTCACGAACCGTTGGATTGAGAGAAGAGCGTCTACCATTCGACGTTCTAGTTCGATATCTTTATGCACCAGGAGAATTGGAAGGAGGTGAAAAACGTAGAGCTACTGATCCTGTGTGGAGTTTGCAGATATACACCATTTCGCGAAGTGTAGTATCTTCGGGACAGCCTGTGCTTTACTACCTTGCAAAGGAGAAGGACGCACCCAAACGTGGATTCGTTCGTGAAGAGCTACAAGTCGTTCCTAGGGATACAGAACTACCACCAAAAGGAATTCTGTTTGTACCTAGACGCTAAACAGCGTACTCTATTGGCTCGGTGTGGATTCCATCGGGAAGAACGCGTCTTTTGTCGTAGTAAGCCGATAGCCCAAGCTTCCATTGGTCGTAGGTTACCACACCTTCTGGCAATAGTCGGAAGCCTCGGTTTTCCGCCATGTCGATACTACCCTGGAGGGCTGCTTTGAATCGATCCCACGAAATGTCATTGTGACGCCTAGACATACCTTTAGCGGAATACTTCTTGCTGCCACCCGTATCGACGTAGTAGGCTTTCGAGCATAGGGCAATGGCGCGCTGTCCTTCGAATTCGAGTTTGAAGAGTCCTGGCGTACGACTGCTCCACTTGTCCCAAGCTAGCCATTCCTTCCTATTGGCTTCGAAATCCTCACGTAGTTCCGGTCTTACAACCTCATCGAGGCTATTTCCCGAGATGGCAATGTACGCACTGTCCGTGTCCATCTGGATGTATTCGAAATCATCTCGGTCGATGTACTTATCGAGGAAGTCGTAGTAGAACTCGAGCATACGCAGCTTTGCGAGCTGGTACACAGCGATACCTACTTGGAAAGGGCGTTTGATTCGGATCTGGTCCTTTCGGCTCTCGAGTTCGTATGCCTCACCAATCTCTTCCAGGTCTTCGAACCAAACACTTCGCAATGCCTTGTCCACAACCTTCTCATCTTTTGTATAGGTGACTTTCGTTTGGCGTCCCAAGTCTTCGAGCAACTTTCCATAGGCGCTGTTTCCTAGCAGCTTGAACACCTCTGCCAGCAAAGCCTCACCTTTATCTTCATCTCCCATACGACGTGCCTCAGTGACTTGGTCCACGAACCATCCGAAGATTTCTTTGGGTTCGTAGTCTATCGTGCGGTAGACAGCAGTGATCACTGCGCCATGATCTACATACCAAAGTAGAAGAGGAGCATAGAGTAGCAACTTCTTTCCAGAGAGACTCCCAACTAGCTTCTTTTCCTCGCTGAGCTTTCTACCTGTCTTTGTGAGGTAGGCCAACATTTCTGGAGGGATTGCTTCTTTGGGGATTTTCTTGTTGTAGAAGAAGGGTGGCATCTCCTCAAATTCCTTCCACAATTTCTTTGGTATCTCGATGTCTACTTCTGCATATCCAAACCACGTTCCACCAAGTAGACATTCAACGAATCCTTCAGTGGCTGGACCTGGATCGTCATAGTGCACAACCTTTTCTTTTCCACAAGGCATTTCGAATTCCATGGTAGAAAGATATAGGGCGTTGGCATCGTATCCAAGAATCTTACGACAAGTCTTAGTTCCTCCCTGATGACTACGAATCTTAGTCACTCCTGCTTCGTGGAGTCTGGTGAACACTATGCTTGGACCTCCCACGACAGCGTCTTTCAGCATGCGGTAGGCTTCCTTACTTGGAGCGTACATCTCAGCTCCCCTTTCTACACTACCTCGAAGTAGGAACTGTAGTGAGACTCCTGGAATGGACACTGCGTCTTTCAGCATGTCTACTCCTTTCTCGTGATAGAAATCTCGCATCTTTTCGAGTGCCTCTAGGAATGGAACTACATCTAGGTCGTTGTAGTATCGTAGCCAGTCTGCAAAGGTTTCCATTCCTTTGTCGAGAAAGGTGCACTCACAGTCTTCGAACTCTGACATAGATAGTAGATGTTCTCTTTTCAACTTCGAACCCCACTCTGGATAGTCTGGTAATCCAATGTGATCCAACTTGTCTGGAGAATCGAACCACTCATATGGGAAGAAACTCTTTTGCAACTCACAGCCATAGGCAGCGACCCAACGTTCATAAGAAGTTCCAGGTCCAAGGTAGTTGATCACATCAAGGAAACGGAAATCTGGGGTCAATAGGAACATAGTGGAATTGGCTTTCTTTGCTACCAGGATCTTTGAACAGGTGTCGGCAATGATTCCTACGAAGTGCTCCCTGATCAGATTAAGATCGTACCTGCCAGAGTTGAATCCCACTACTGGAACTTGGCTGATCCATTCGTCGATCTTCGCTTGTTGTTTCTTTGGTAGGGTGTCAAAAGAGAATTCAGGTGTCTTGGGGCAGAACTGTTCTGCAATGACTTCTTGGATCACTTTCGCTCTTAGCTGGAGTTCTTCGACAAAGGCTTCGATGAGTTCTTTTGGATTGCGTCGACAGATGTGGGTTGACTTTCGATTGTACGTGTCGGCAATTGATACTGATATTGGGACATGGACGTTTTCGATGGTCAGGTGGTCTGTTGGTTGTCTTCCTTTTGTCGTGTCGAGATAGGCTTCGAAATCGTAAACTATGAAGTGTGGGTAGACAGTTTGTGTTGGTGTGGGGACCGGTTTGTTCTTCTTCTTTGTGGAGCAGCCCCAAGCTTCCACTACTGTATAACCAGCTCCTTGTAGCTTTGCCGTTCTTTCACAGGTCTTGAGATAGAGCCTCCTTTCCCTAGGAAAACATTTCGGGCAGCCATGGAAATAGCATCCATGAAATTGAAAGATGGTTTTCGAAATAGGTTCGTAGCCGTCGACCGGCGCTCCTTCGATCCAATGCTCTCCACCATGTCCACAAGCTGCATGATGAATGTGTTGTCCAATCCTTTTGGTTTCGCGTTCCAACCAGCATAAAGCGACTTTGCTAGCGGTGCTCTCTGGCCAGAAGGCTTTTTCGTATGCCGACTGGGGTACTGTGATTACCTTTCCAGGGCAAACAATCTTTGTTTCTCCACGACTGCAACGATCTGCATGGCGGTGAAGGTCTGAGGCTTTCGTGAACCGTTGCTTACAATCGTTACATACGTAGATGTGCCCTAGCTTGTTGATGTTCTTGATGTAGAAGGCATGTCCATCGTATATCCCAATCGTCATCGTATGCTTGTAGTGAGCTGCATGTCGCGTCAGATGCCAAGCGCCGTCCTCCGTGGGTTCATACACCCGAATACCGATTCTAAAGTGCAACTCGACTTCCTCCAGCTGGTCTAAGGAAGTTCTGGGAACGTCTTGTGTGAGCGCTGTCAGGCGATAGAAGGCCTGGGCAAGTTTTCGAGCTGAGGTGTTGCACTTGTCTGCCCGGGCTCCTTCATGCATGGCAAGGCAGCGCCACAGACATAGGTTGTCGCCATATCGATCGAGGGCAAACATTCCTTTTTTCTGGCGAAGCCATTGGGGCAGTGGACCTGTTCCCAACAGAAGCTGACGATCGATCACAACTTTTACATCTACGTAGATCCAACGAACGAAGGCCCATTGGGTATTTGGTCGATTGATGTTGTCGGGATTCAAACGAGCTGTCTCCTTGCTATTGATCCACTCTTCTGCATCTTCTAGGATGTTCACCCATGGAGAGCCTGGGACAGTCTTGGAGAATAGCATCACACGTCCGTCGTTGACATTCCGAATGCGATAGGTGTAGCTGTAGCGAAGGTAGAAGCTGGTGGTTACCTTTGCAACTAACTTTTCCATGATCCTAGGAGTCAAGTCTCCTGCCACACCTTGGAAGAAGCGCCATCGGATAGTACGGCGACCTATCTCCACTCCCTCGAGCATTCCATCTCTCTCCTCTAGAATAGCACCTGCCTCTCGAGCTAGACTCCGTGGAAGCGGTTCACTACGTGGTCTCACCATTCTCCCTTCGATATAACTATGCGTTAGGATAGCTTTAACAGATACTCCAATTTGGATTTTATGTGTAAGGATGTTGCGACGATATAACTATATGTAATTATATCTCTAATAGGATTATCAAGTTGGATTTTACGTACAAGCAATCGATGTCGATATAACTATATGTAATCATATCTCTAATAGGATTATCAAGTTGGATTTTACGTACAAGCAATCGATGTCGATATAACTATATGTAATCATATCTCTAATAGGATTATCAAGTTGGATTTTATGTACAAGAATGTCTAGTGACACTTTGAATGACCCTTAGTTACCCCTAGTAGTAGAGTCGGCGTCAAAACTGATACCCTTTTTTCTTGTGCAAGAAAACTCAAAAATGAATTTCTGAATTCACTTTTTGAGTTTTCTTGTGCAAGAAAAACGGGTATCATTTTGACGCCGACTCTACTACTGAGTCTGACAGAAATACAGAGAAGTCAAAGCTAGAGCAAACTTAAGTCAAAATTCCAAGAAAACGTTGGTCTTGAAATGCTTTGTGAACATTTGTGCTGCTGAGGTCCGATCTCCACGAAATTCAACGTAAAATGAATTCCTCACGTGACTTGATAATATATTTGCTACGCAAAGCATTATAGAAAGGCCTTCCAATCCTCCTGTTCTCCGCGTTCGTCGACGAACTATTGGCTAAGTTTTTCCAGGGATTTTGACGTCAATTTACACTGGCTTTGACCTCTCTGTATACGTATTTCTGGCTAATATTTTATAACGGGAAGCCTTAGAAAAATGAGAAAATGCAGACAATTATCTGTGATTTGAGTGGAAAGTTTTCAATGTTTCAATAACAATTTTCAATAACAATTTACGATAACGTATTAACCTCGAGACTAGGGTTTTTTCGACGCCATCTTTGATTACGGGAACGAGGTTGGTCAGCGGCATCCCAATATATTGCTTAAATAAAACACTTTTTTAGCCAATCAGAGCGCGCATTATATCGTGGTTAATTTATAAAACTCCATATATAGAAACAGAGAAAGTTGTGCGCGCTCTTTAGCTAGTTGGGAGAGTTTACGTTTTGATTATCAAATAAAGCGAGCGTTTTTCGTATTTTTGCTCGTTTAATTTATAAAGGAAATAGAAAACGTTTTTAACAACTCTATTGGCGGAAACCTCTTGTCTCCCCTTCTAAAGACAAAAATCGTGGATGTTCAAGTGATTTCTCCTCCCAAGCCGCGTGGCCTTTATATTCACTGTGTGGGCGGAATTGATCCTTAAAATTCGCACGTTCAGTAGACAAGCCAGCAGTATCTCGATGTTGGTCAGGCTTCGTAAGGGACATCCCAGGTTATTACGATGGGCTATTTATGCGGCTTTGCAGATCGCCTGATATCATTTTCTTTTCTTTTCCTGAAGGTCAGTTTCTGAAATAAAACTCCATCCGTTTGTTTTGATAACTTAAAAGCAGTTGTATGTCAAGGTTCATGATTTCTATAATTTAACTGCGTTGCAGTGATTGACTAAACGGAGTCGGGAAAATGATTCACGACCTTTACATTTAACGGCAAATAAGGAAAGTTCTAACATACTTCTTAATATATTGACACCTCGGAGAACATGGGGTGGTCGGGCGAAGGAACGGCGAACGGGCACTAGGGGCGTGCAGGACAAGTGGACTGATCATAATTTTAGACTTCACTGTTCTGTAGGTCGTATCCTATTGGACTGATAAAGAATCCCATTGTTTTAGGGTTAGGGTTTGTATCGTTTTAGGGAAGAGGTCAAAACAATGGTACTCTAGCGGGACACAATTTTGATGGAAGGGGGGTTGTACCCGGAACCCATCACCTAGTTCGGCAAAATCTATATCTTTAACCACATATATCCTCTTGAATAAAATACTTTTTAAAGAAGTAACTATATTTCTAGTTTCTACAGGCTAAGAACGTGTCTGCATTAAAATCAGGTATCCCTATTTTACAACGCGAGAAAGTCACATTCGAAAAAAGGGGTAGGGGATGCCACCCACCATCTCCCCTGACAAAATTGGGTCCCATTCGAAATCCAGTTTTGACCTCTTCCCTTAGGGGTAAGCTATTGTTTGGGTAACCAATAACATTTCAGGTTGCAAACGGTGAAGTCTGCCCCAGTTACCTCTCTCTAATTACCCGCTGTCGCTTTTCGCCTCATTTGCCTTTCTCAACAATGGGCCTTTAGCAGGTTACGATCACGTAGTTGTACTGGATGGCAAAACAATTTGACTTCATTTGTGTGACATAGTTATCAGTTAGTAAAACCTGTATGTAAATGCTATTTTCCAACGAAAAGAAAAAATGGATCCTGTTTTTATTTTATTTTATTAAATTCTAGGTTTCTCTTAGTCATTTTGTACAAATAAAAATCAATAGGGAGAGCGCGAACATATTTTTCTTTCGTATCGAAGTCAGACGGAATTGTCAAAATCTAGCGACAATTTTTATGCCGTTAAAGATATGGTAATCACATGCATGACGTCACAAGGTGTACTCATTTATATTCGTCTCCATAAATACTACAAAATAAGTGCATTTTTGGCCGGTTTTCTTATTTAAATATGTAATACTTCAAGAAACCTTGAAGATGGCCATATTTTTTTAAATAGAATCCTTGCAGTCGGCTTTGTGAATATAAATGAGTACACCTTGTGACGTCACGCATGTGAACAGCGTAAAAATTGTCGCCAGATTTTGCCAATTCCACCAGACTTCGATACGAAATAAAATTATGTTCGTGCTCTCCAAATTGATTTTTAATTGCACAAAATGGCTATGGGAAGTCTATAATTTAATAAAATAAAATAAAAACGGAATAGATTTTTTCATTTCATTGGCACTTGAACAGCGTTTTTGAAGATTGTTTTCCCTACAGAAAAGCCTTTCCCATGGGATGGATCACGAGCGCAATCCATTGGTAGCCTGCGTAACAGTCACAAGGGGGACAAAGGGCTTATCAGCACGAGACTGTTTCCTGAAAAGATATGTTCAATCAGTCAGTTGAAAATAATCAGTGGTCAACAGGTAATGGCTCCTGGTGGTAAAGTGCTAATAAAACGACAATTGACAACAGGAAACAAATAATTAGGCACCTTAATATTATATTTTGTAAATGTTCAGTTGTAGGACTAGAGTCCCTTCGTGACGTCACAAGGTCATTGTTGCTGATGTTGCGTGGGTGAACAAATGAGCGGGAAACAAGACAAATGTTTTGTTGCCTGGCTGAGGAAACAAATGTTCAAATATTTTTATTTCCACTATATAATATACAGACACACAGAGACAAAACAAGTGCATGAAATACAACCCAAGGGGTTAATAAAGAACCCTAACCCGGAATCCTATGTAATCCGCCGTACCGAAAATATGTTTTGTACTTTTACGAGTTACTGCATACATCCCAGCCACTTTTTGGACAAATTTGAAAGGAAATATAGGCTGTGCAAGTTCTAAATATAGGAAAATATAGGATTTCCCCCAAAAATATAGGCACTTTATAGGAGCTAAAATAGCTTTCAAACAATAAATAGTAAATAAACACAATTTTTAAAACATGTGAACTTGTAATGTGTTTGATCAAACCAGTTTTTTTTTTTTATAGGAAAGAATTTTGCTTTTGTTAATTCACAACAAAAATGCTAAAAAGTGCAAAATATAAATGTATCACTCAGCATACATCCTATTAAAAGGAAATATAGGAGGATCTCTTGAAATATAGGCTCTTTATAGGATCCTATACAAATTATAGGATATATAGGAAATATAGGAGGTCTGGGATGCCTGGTTACTGAGTTATTTGGACAGTTCCCTTGCCAATAAAATGCGATGAACACAAACACACTAAGAAGATGACAAGTATTTTTCGCTTCGTTTTATTTTCCATATTTTAAACGTCGGATGTTATCATAACATGATGTTTAAAATCTCTTGAACGTGATACCATTATAACAGTTAAATTCAACCACAAAAATAGCCTCCCAAAGTTTCAGGCCAGTCTATAATTTAAGATAGAAGATCAATGTTTTACAAGGGAATACCATTTACACAATTAACAATTATAGGACCTTGCAAAACATTCTAACTTCCATCACCATCTCAAAGAGAAGGGATTAACGTATTCCTTATTATTAGTTATTTCCCAGAATAAAATATTTTTTTATTTCGAAGAACCCAGAGAAAAAATAAAAATCCCTTGTAGTTAGCCCGTTTTACTGTTTGTGTTCAGTGGATATTTACAACCTATCATTATTTGGAATATAAATTACGGATCATCCTACGCTGAGCATCCTAAGCTCAAACATAACTAACCATTTATGCTACTGTAGTGAATACAGTACACACAAAAAAAGTGTTTACATGCGACTTTTTACTGTATTTCTTTGGTTACAGTGCCAGAAGAAACATTTGGTACTGTATCTAAACCGAATACGCAAGCAGTTATATTGAACTTAGGTGATATTTTTTATTAAATAGCATCAAACCCATGTTACACTGCAAATTATCGCAGTTACAAACAGTTGCACTATATTTTCCCCAGACAAAAGAATTAAGAACCTTTTATAGAACCTAACACCCTGATTTTTCATTATATATTAGATATATTAGAAAAATGTAGGTTCTTATACGTAGGTTTTTACTGTAATGCACTTTCGAGGTCTTGAAAAGCTGCTAAATGACACTCGCTTTCCGCTCGTGCATCCAGTTTTCAAGACCTCGAACGTGCATTATCTTGTAATAGAAGAAGAACCATCTTTTATTTGTTAAATGGTGCGCCACTACTGAAGGATATGTTCAACTATAATCGAGAGTGAAGACACTAAAGCGGTGCGATCAAGTGATTATAGTAAACCTGCGGTAGATATGCGAGACCAGATTATTGTTTTGTTTCTTTCGGACTAATAAATTAATTCATGCTACAAAAATACTTACTGCCTATTTACAAACCTATAACAAGTGAACAAATTAAGATTGTTGGACAGGTTTACTGTGATCATAAAAAATAAACGAGAAAGGTTGTCCCGGCTGATTGTAATGAAATTATCAAATACACTTTAAATTAACTAAACCTAGGTTAACTTTCTGGTGCAACAGGGGATTACAATAGGGTGGCCGGGAGCAAGGCTGGAACTGAAAAAGTCCTGGACCCGGTTGTTTGAAGCAAGGGTAACTTTATCCCTAGGATAGCGCTAATTGTGTAATTGTAATCTGTACAGTTTACCTTCGGGTAAGCGATTTAACCCTTTCTTCGAACAACCGGACCTAGAAGGATAGTTCTCAAACGCATGGAACAACCTACCTCGCTGTGGTGGATGCCCAAATGCTATTTCTAATCACTGTTTTCCAATAGGCAAGTTGCGAATTCTCACGGACGAGTTGGAACGAGTACTCAATGGAAGCTCCTGCGGGGGCATCTTTTCTAATGCTAAATAGCTTATAGTAAATTCCCCGTATGAGCCTCCATTAAAGGCTCGTTCTAGCAAGTCGCGGTGAGAATATGCAACTTGCCTTTTGCAAGCTCACACCTATTGGATACTACTTATTGCATAGCTTAGCATTTGTGCAATACTGCCAACTGTTGCAATGCACTGTGCACGTACTTAAATGAGCTGTGTCACGGGACCGGAACAAAATCATTTTCAGTGATTTTCAAATAAACTGACGACCCTAGTACACGTGTGGGATGGATGAAATCAAAGGAAATGTGCAGAAGTGATTAACAAACTGCGTAGATCTAGTTTTCAAGGAAAACATTGCACGTTCTTTCAATCAAGCACTAAGGGAGGGGACTAACTGTTTGAAGCCAATTAACAGCCACCAATCGAACATTGATTCCAGACATGCGCAAAACCATGACAGCTAGGTGTGTAGAAGTCGTCTCGTGATAGCCGAGCCGTGTTTTAAGATGATATTTCAGTCCTTGTGTGTTTGTTTTTCTCAGAATATAACATAAATAAAATAGCTAACTGGTCATATATTAGCAGGGGGCGGAAAGTCCGGGAGGGTTATATAATTTGACTTTTTGATTTCCTTCTCCAACCCACACCCCCCCCCCCCCCCACCCTTTTTTTTTAGTGCTAATATTTACCAGTCCCTAACAGGGTGCAACTATTGGAAGCCTCGTGGCTGCTACTATCAGCAAATTTAAAAAGCATTAATAATAATAATAATTCCTCTATACCTGAAGTCATCAGGCTACCAACACCAACAATTCAGTCCCAGAAAACGTGAATTTTCATTAACCTTTGAATAGCATACGACAGCCATGGCTTTCTATTTCACGTGAAAACACAAACCGCTGTAAATAGATTCTCTTGAAAAGTTTTATGCACTTGTTTCGTAAAACATAAGGCCGCGTTTGTGACAACAGCAATGGGCAAATGGGCCTTCTGCAGAAATGCAGTCACGTGGTAATACTAGATAGCAAAACATCTGATTTTTAAAATGGCTCTTGTACGAGATCGGTGGTGTTATTAGCAAAACCTGTTTGTAAATGCTATTTCCACCTCCAATCGATCTTTCTAAAACAGCGTTTTTGAAGATTGTTTGCCATCCAGTAAAGCCTTTCCCATGGGGTCACGAGCGCAATGGACCTTCTGCACGATGATGTCATTATTTTGTGATCACCACCAAGCCTCATTTGACACAACATTCCCTCTCCTGAGAATACCAAGACAATGGTCTAAATTAGAGCAACAACAGAACATTCTGGTAGTGTAGGTATCATACATAAGGCCTATTCTCTCCTCTGAGAATACCAAGACAATGGTCTAAATTAGAGCAACAAAAGAACATTATGGTAGTGTAGGTATCATGCATAAGGTCTATTCTCTCCTCTGAGAATACCAAGACAATGGTCTAAATTAGAGCAACAAAAGAACATTCTGGTAGTGTAAGTATCATGCATAAGGACTATTCTCTCCTCTAAGAATACCAAGACAATGGTAACGAAAGAACATTCTGGTAGTTGTAGGTATCATGCATAAGGTCTATTCTCTCCTCTAAGAATACCAAGACAATGGTAACGAAAGAACATTCTGGTAGTTGTAGGTATCATGCATAAGGTCTATTCTCTCCTCTGAGAATACCAAGACAATGGTCTAAATTAGAGCAACAAAAGAACATTATTAAGGCCTATTCATTGGCTATTGAAGTGACTGTTTCCTGCAAAAGGACTATTGTATACATTGTACCATAAACTGTTAACGCTCTTTTAATGCATTGTTGACCACATATCTGGGCTATGTTCAGCTTTAAACTATTCGAGCTGCTTAATTTTATCAGCTCCATTTTTTGTTTCTCTGAAAGCAATAACAAATACTTACGTTCACTATCCGAATTGATAATCATTCTATGTACATTACAGCCAAGTTTACATCCAGTCCCCTATTGTTCTTATTTACATATCGATTCAATCTATACTCATTTACCTAGACTCAGCCATGCACCTTCTGACATATTTCTCTTAATACAGCATAAAAAGATAAATGAGATTTATTTAGAAATTATTTTGTGTGGGTTAAACTTTCAATATGCCCTAAGCTCAAAGCAAAATTAAAAGAAAGTTCATTTTAAATGACAGCTTAAAAATAATCTACAATAAGTGGGCAGTAACGTGCTTCTTTCTATTCTCGATTGTTCTTCTAGAATTGTAGGTAGAGATAAACCTGTGCATTCCAGGCTTTCCATAGAACTTTGAGGAACTCCAGTCCCTTGCATAGTTAGTAGAAAGTCGTACCTCTTCGTAGTTCTTCGGCGTTCTTCTGTTGTACAGGGGAAGAACCTCACTGGCATCTTCTGACAGAGCCTGATAAAAAAAGGTATTCTGTCATGAGTTACTTTCGTTTGTACGTTTTAATCTAAGAGTTCCTGAGCAATGACTTTGATAAGGTGTGGTCTTGGATGCAAATGTATGTTGTCTAATGCATTAAATAGACATTAATGCGGTCAGGTTAGGATCGGTTTCAGCCGTGAGGTGTGGTTTCTGCAAAGCCTCCCCCCACTCAAGTGGGGAGAGGATCGCAGGCACATCGAAACTCTTGTGGCTGCATTTAATACACAAACCAGAGTTGACTGTGTTCTGTAGTCTGACGAAAACAAGCCTGGAGCTGTAGAACATGAACAAAGCTGCAGAGATCATGTGCCTGAGTACCTGATCATCCAACACAATTATCTTTATTCAATGACAAGTTTCTCTTCAAATCAATTGAACGATGATGAAATATATATACAGCAGAACAACAACTATGTTTTGGACCCTAACAAAACACTCCTAGTATAGAGTTGTGTAACACCTTTTTTATCTGGCTAGTGATTTCTTAAGAACATAGCTCAGTAATATACTACTTGTTCAACAAATTCAATTTTCCTTAAAGTGCCACTACGACGAAAATTTACCATTTCGATTTGCCACTTTTTCAGTGTCTATAGGTCAATCAGTATTAGAAATATCCGAAGTAGTAAAATATATTCCCAAATGGGCATCTTAAACCACAAATTTTAGGAGAGTTTACCGGTAAAATCCTGTCCGCCATTGCTGGAAGCCGTGCCCTTTGTTCAGCTTTAAACAAAGGTTTATTCACCGGAAGTGATGTCATACACTTAACACGACAACCTCGTGGCGCGAAATAGCGTGCATAAAAAAAGTAGCCAACCTCGCAAAGATAAATATAACTTTCTTCTTATGTACGTGAAGACGTTTTTAGTAGAAATATGCCTCCAGGCGTTGTGTTCTGCAGGCGAGCGTTAAGTGTATGACATCACTTCCGGTGAATAAACCTTTGTTTAAAGCTGAACAAAAGGTTACGGTCTCCAGTAATGGCGGACGTGTAGATTCAATATTCGGAGCTAAAAAAATTAGACTTCCTGTCGTTGTATCGAAAAACAATTTGAACTGGTAATAATATATGAACTCTACTTTATGAATATGCAAAAACATTGATATGTCAAAATTTGATCATAAGGGCACTTTAAAGGGAACCTCGGCTGAAAAACAATGTTTGCTCCCAAATGTTCCGTATAATCTAATACAGCATGTGTTGGTCTTATCTCCAGTAAATTGTACACTAGTTTTCAGTTATGGACCGATTCTCCCGTCCACAAAACTCATTTCAATTTCCTGCATGCTGCATTCTTGATCTTAGGATGTTGCCCCTACTGAAACGAAGGCCATTTAGACAAGGAGAACCAATCACATTGCAGAACGACAACAAAGCATTCCAACTTACGGTTATTTGAGCCAATCAGTGTCGGTTACAAGACAATACCATTTCAACTTGCTCACACTTTGATCTGGTAAAAGGAAAATTTGGTCGACGAGTTCTGAAGTCAAAGTCTTTCAAATGAACAAAATCGCATGGATATGCTAGGATTTATAGCTTGGGATGCTTTGTTTTTTTGTTTTTCAATGTGTTTAGTTCTCGTCGTGTAAGTGGCCCCAGTTCCAGTATTTGCACTGTAAGTATATTCAAATGCACTTCTGTCACAATGTTGGTCTTGAGATACAGACTGTTATTGTGGTGCAAAGTCCTGCCATGCAGTTTCCAATCACGAGTGTTTGTTAGTACCACCAGATTACCTGGCTGTTGCACCGAGACAATTTCCTTCTCTTTCACGAAATACCACTACAGGTTCATTTTCTCCCCATTTATTCTGTTTTACCACTCGAAGGTGGACGGAGAACCCCAACAGGCTTAAAGCCCCTCTATGGAGGTCTCCGAGGGCCTACAAGTCATCGTCTTTATCCGAGAAGACGTGAAGGTCTAACCATTTGCAGTTTGATCACAAAGACAGCACCTTCTACTCAGCTATTTTAAGACCCTGAGTGTTGGTCCGGCCGGGGTTTGAACCCGCGACCTCCCGCTCAACAGACCGGAGCTTAAACCATTGAGCTAACAGGGAGGCGGTTCTTTGAGGTCTCCCTGTTGTCTCATTTCTCTTCTAATCTATGACCAACAACAGACCAACACTGCCCAAGGATGCAGCCACAGGGTTTCGAACCCACAACCTCCCGCACTCTAGACCATACTCTACCAACTGAGCTAACCAGTGAGTTGGTTAGAATACCAGTAGCAGAGTTTAACTAACCTTTAGCCATATAACGGCATCTGTTCCATAGCCTTCCATGGAATACAGCTGTAAGTCACCATCAAAGTACTTGGCATAGAGTCTTGATAGTGGAAGACCATAACCATAACCAGCCTATAATACAAACAAAATTGGTCAATACTTTGATTCAAGTAATCATTTAAATTGTGACTTTGAGTTTCATATGATCTGTCAATTATTGTCCTAGCTGGGGCTAGATCAATAGGATAATAGTTTAGTAGGATGGTAATTCAGCACTTTTTACAAACACCTCAAATGGCAGGAAACAGAAGGCGATTGGACCAGTGTCCTGCCATGATGAATGTCTATTGGACATTTTTGCGAGATGATTAGACAACAATCTGAATCCTGGGAAGTTTCAACAATATCCCAAATGTTTTTCCTAACTGTTGTGACATAAAGAGCGGTTTTCAATTGAGTGTCTAAAGTAATAATTATTAGGTAATTGCTTTCGAATTTGATTGGTTAGTTATCTATGATTGTGCTTACTTTCCCCCGTGATTGGTTCAAGTAAAACCAATCCAAATTGCTTCAGTTCGCGATTGATTGACTGATTCATTCATTGGGATTCGATCTGTGGATTAGCCGGGACCTGGCTTTGATCAGCCCCATGGTTGTTTCAGGTCTCGTTAGAAATTCAGAGGGTTTGATTCATTGGGTTTTTACTTACTCGCGTGATTGGCTACTTAGCTCGACTAGCCCTTAGGTTATGCTACATGTAAGTGCGTTTACTCTAATTTTCTTCGTTCGTTTCTCTTTACCTTTACCTACTTATGTAATTTTGTAAGAGTATAAATCATCATCATCTTTATATGGAATCACATTCATTAAAAAGCAATGGTCTTCCAGAGAACCGTATTAATACTACAAGTCTAAAATATCTAATTATGCTCATTAAATAATTATATTAATTATGAATTATAAATCTTATTGTAAAATTCTATGAACTAAGTTATGAATCTTACTAATCAATTATCAGTCTATATAATATTGACCTGTCGGCAAGAGACGCTATAACGGCATTTAAACTCAGAGGTTTTACTCTTGCCTCAGCAGGGATTTTGTTCCAGATGACTCAACCTCTGTAGTTAGGCTACATTTTGCTGCCTCACACTTCGGTCTGGAGATTAATTTCAGCATTTCTCAAATTATGGGAGTGAACATTAGATGTATTATTGAAAATCTTTCTGAAATAGAGTGGCAAAAGGTTATTGTAGATTTTGTATATCATGATCGCTAATTGTCTAATTCTGTTATATTGGAGCTTTTCCCATCCTAGTTCATCCAATAAATCACTAGAGCGTATTCCATAGTTAGACATTGTATTAGACATTGTGTTAGACATATTTTAACCTGAGTATCAGTCCCTCTCCCCCTTCCTTTCCATCACCCCTCCTCCCTCCTCCCTCCCCCCTAAGAAAGGAAGGGAAAGAGGGCCTGACACAATTCTTTGCCTGGCCGCTTGCTAAAAAGCCATATTCTGGCTTTTTCCTTCATTGGTCAGAAAAACAAAAGAAACAGGATCATGACTTTTAATTGACATAAACATCAATCATATTTCTAAATTTTAATTAAAGTGAAACAAATTAGACAAAAACGTCAATCACATGTCTGGATTTTAATTAAAAATCAAACAAATTAGACAAAACCGTCAATCACATGTCTGGATTTTTGTCTTAAAATGGCGCGAGAGGCGGAAGGCGGCCATGCAAAGAATTGTGTCAGGCCCTCTTTCCCTTCCTTCCTTAGAGGGGAGGGGTGGTGAAAAGGAAGGGAGAGAGGGACTGATACTCAGGTTAGACATTTTTGGATCCCTACCCACTCCCATTGTTCAAAGACATGGCCAACAGCTTTCATGTCCCTGTAATATGACCAGGACTTATTTACCTACATGTACAATGTAGATTGGACTCGATTAAAGTGCATGCATGAGTAAGGGGGGTGTTCGACTGACCACATTCTGGAATAATACAGATATTTTTTTCGCCACTGGAATACTAAATGTATCCTGAATATGATGTCGGCAAGTGTTTGTAGCTTATAGCGCAAAATGTGTCTGAACCAGTGATTTTCACAGACTATTCCATCTGTTATTATGCTGGAATATGGTCAATCGAACACACCCTAAATGTAGCAATTATCTATGCTTACCAGTGGTGCAACAGTCTCAGATGTGGATGGTTCTGGTGCAGTGGAGTAGTGATATTCAAATACATCATCTATCACACTCTTTGGTATACCACCGCCACGATCTGAAATCTTATGGGAAATACAGGAAATGTGTCTTAAGTTACATTGTACTATAGATACATTTGGCTCTTATACTCAATACTTCCTCCCTCATCCAAATTGACTAGTCCAATGGTCCACTTGGACAAGTGAAAGTTGGCAATGGAATTTAATTTGAAGAAAAGTGAAATCCATTGCACTGGAATTTCCTTTGTTTTCAATGAGTGAACAAACGCCAGAGACTTCATTAGAAGCCAGTTACGGGTGGTAAACTGCTGGTTACTTTGTCACCTACTGCCAGTTACTAACACTTGCATCTCAAAATGTAAGCCATATTATTATTTCAAAAACATAGTTACATGTACAAGTAATACAAGTATCTCTCTTAACACAATATAGAACCCATGAGATTGCAACACTGTTAAATTAATATTAAAAGTCTCTTTTAGGATCTTGATTTAAAAAAAAAATCCTTGATCATCATTTTGCAACTAACAAGTAAAATCTAGTCGCCAGGTAATAAATGTTAGTCCCCAAAGTATTGTGACAAGGTTTATAAAAACCTGTTGCTAAGCCACAACTGATTGTTAACTTTTAGTCAGCAAACAATGGTTTTTTAGTCGCATTTGCAACCACATTAGTCACAATTTAGAGCCCTGTCCTTAAATCTAGACCAATTTATTCACAGTTAAGAGCAGACAACCATATGATTCATTAAATCGGTCTATTAACTACTGTTTTTCTTGCAATGCAAACAATGAAAAGATGCTTTGCTTGAGTGTTGCAGTAGACAATATTTTATTGCATTTACAACTACTGCCATGATTGATGAAAATCCTATCACAACATTTCAGTGCCCCCCCCCCCCCCCCCCCGCAAATCCTTTACCTCATTTAGTGAATGGTTAAGGTAGGACTGGAGGCTGTTTTTGACAATTTGATGCAATTATTTTCCGTAATGGGAGAGACGTGTTTACCCTTTAAAGTGCATATGAATCGAAATTTTTTTTTTGCTCTTTCGGTAATTGAATAACTAAGCAAATGGACCATGTAGTTTGTTTTTCCTTTGTCGCTTATTTCATGCTATTTTTCGTCGGTCAAACTGTGGCCATAGTAGTTTCAAAATGGATCAATTCCCGCGCGGCTAAAATTCCGGATGTGACGTCACACGGTTTGCACATTGGTTGAGCTTCAGTAGTGTTTATCATGGCGGGCGCTCGACCATCGAAGAGAGGAGGGAAATTCTGTGTGGCTGGCGGCCCGAATAACGTCAGCTGCCAGAACACTAGTTACACGGAGGGAGTGTCGATGCATTATTTTCCAACTGACCCGGTTATTCGACAAAAATGGACGCGATTTGTCCGCATCCATCGAGCGAACTACAAGCCAGTCAAGACATCTGTTCTTTGTTCGGCTCACTTTGAGCCTAGTTGTTTTACAAAGCGGTTCCTCTTTGCCAGCAAAGATCCGAAAGATATCCCTAAGAGAGTACTTGCCAAGGGAGCTATACCAACCAGAGATACGGTTGTTCCTGCTGATCCAGTTCCCGATCTGACAAATCGAAGAAAGAGACAGGTAAGCTTACATGTTTATTCGAGTAAACACTGCATAGCATACGACATGACCATACATTTGTAGCTGCTCTGCCATAATTGCATGTCTCAGAAAAGAGTGTCAACAGGAAAAATAAATTACAGTGAGTTTCTAGTGCCCCTCTATTAAACTTTTCAGATTGTTTAATATTTCTTGACGAGATTTACAGAGGATTATTTACAGATCACGACTCGTGAATTATTAAAGCGAGCGCAGCACATGACAATTGACAAGCACCTAAACTAGGCTAAAGAGTAAAGGCTAAACAGTAAGCCCTTCGCCATTTGATTTTTAATGTGCTCCTGGTCCTGTTTTAATAAATCGTATTTTTTTCACCAGATCAAACGAAGCACTCTTCCAGTTTCCCGCCCAGCTAAAAGGAGAAAGCAACGTACTGCAGTCGGCCATTCACACAGTCCTGCTTCTTCACTGGAAGTCGTGGAAGACTCTACTTCGGCCTGCTCCCCAGGACTAGCCACTCCACGGGAACTCAGACCCTACAGATGAGCACTTCTGAAAAGGCCAGTCAGCTGTGCACCAAGTGTTCCTACCAGACCCGAAGGAGGAGAAACTTTCAACGGAGATTTAACCGTCTAAAAAGACAGTATTCCGAGTTGAAACTAAAATTTACGGTAAGTTTATTTCATGCTTTTCCTTTGTTCCACTCATATCGATGCTCATGAAGTATAAATAGGGTATTTGTATATGTAGATTATAACAACGCATTTTATTTGACATAATTTTGTTCTACATCTACACAAAGCTTAAAGTTTCAATCCACATCCCATATAGAATTTAAAAACTAACAATAATTAGCAATATAAATAACATGTGCTTGTATTATTATACAGACAGATGATGGGATAGAGACTGAGGAAGAAGAACTGGCCAACCTACCTGAGGAGACTGACACCACGACCACATGCACAGAGTCCAGCCAAGGCGAGACCTCGGATGCAGAATGGTCTTCAATGCACCAGACAGCAGAGGAGGCCCTAGGACATGTGTCAGCTGATGATGATGATGATGATGATGAAGAATTAGAGGATGATATCTCCAGAAATAATATCAGGTAAGATGAGTTTGCCAGTATGAGTATTTTATTCAATCATCAGAGATGCAAATCATGAACTTGTATATGCTCATTTTAATCTACTTTTTTCATTCTAAGTGTTGATGCAGAAACCCCATCATATCAGGAGCCAAAGTTTGTTGTGTTTTACACTATGTTACTGAGCCTGTTCAGCATGTTCTGCTACAAGTGTCAGAAGGCCAACCCGAAAGTCACCATGAAAGCCAATGGCACAATGGTTACAGCCTCTCAGCATTGTGAGAAATGTGGAGACAGTGCATTTGTGTGGCGGTCACAGCCATTGGTGTTAGGAAGATATCCTGCTGGTAACATGATGCTAAGTTTTGCTGTATTGATGGCTGGGGCATCCATTAGCAAAATAGCCCTGGTATTCAAGCACATGGGACTGTCCATGCATGGTGTCCGAACCTATTTCAAGCACCAGAAAGTGTTCCTCTTCCCTGTAGTGCTGCACCACTGGGAGACCTACAGGGCAAAGTTACTGAGCAAGCTGAAGGACCTAAAAGATGTGGTGTGGAGTGGAGATGGCAGGTTTGACTCAATGGGTCACTCAGCAAAGTATGGAGCATACACAATGTTCTGCTGTACCCTAATGAAAGTGATACACTTTGAACTCCTGTCAGGCATGGGAATTGCCATTTGTACTTTTATTTCTGACCGTCACCGTGGGATTGCCAAGTGGATTAGGGAATGCCAGCCTAACACAAGGCATTTCTACGATATCTGGCACATTGCAAGGTCCATTGGAAAGGCAATGCTGAAGGCCAGCAAGTTCAAGGGCTGTGAGCGAATCAGTGCATGGATCAAGGGTGTCCGCAACCACCTGTACTGGTGTGCCATCTCGACCAAAGAGGGGTTTGAAGGGATGATTGTTGCCAAATGGAAGTCCATTATGCAGCATGTGACTAACAGACACAGCAATCACCCTGATCCCCTCTTCTCAAAGTGTGCACATGGAGAAGATATTGAGACCCGACAGTGGATAAAACTTGGTTTGTAATGCAAATTCCTTATTCATTTTGTTAAAGTGCATATAATGCTAAATTAGTTTTATTCATGAATTTAAACTAGACTTAGAGAAAATAAGTATGCAATTTTCCATTCTTCAATATCTCTTTTTGTTCAGGAGATATTAAAGTTTTTAACTTATGCAAATTAGATAATTAGTGAGTTCAGACAGGTAACTAAATGAATTAGAAACTAATTTGCCATTATATACACTTTAACAATCTAGTGAACTTATACTATGATGATCCTTTGACAATCATGGTGATCCTAAGTGTGATTTTTATAAGTTGTACCTGTTTAATGGACTCTCACCATTGGCTTATAAAATAATTACACTAATAAATAATTGTGTACAATTGTGACACCATTGTGAAGTGCTAAATGCTGTGCTTGATCTTGCCATTATAAGAACCTACTCTAAACAAATAAAACGATTTTAGGGCTCTTGGAAGAATCCGAGTTTTGTGTATATTTCTGATTCATGGCTGTCCTGAACAATGCAATTTCCCCAGAAGTCAAACAAAGCCTTTTATTTGGACAGATAAATACAGTTGGATTTTAACTAAATGGTTGCCTCTAAAAATCTTCAGGGATTCTTAGATATTCACTTGCATCCTATTGGGAGTTCAAATCACTTCACTGCCAACACAAATCACACACATATGTAAATATTACAATGTACTTATCAATAAATATTGGCAGGAACATTCACATACATTTTATTGAGTGCTGTATCTTTTGCTTCTGAAATTAATTTCAGGGACTTGTGCATATACGAAACTGAACAATGTGTTGACCAACACACGAATCCTAAATGATGTGAAGAAGCTCTCCCCTGAAGCCCAGACAAGCTGTCTGGAGGGTTTTCACTCCACTTTGAACCACTGGCATCCGAAAATGATAGGCTTTTCCTGGTTAGGCACATATTGCAGGTTAATAAATTATGCATTATTGTTACTAAGTAACACATTGTATTTGTTTACAGAATCTACAGCATTACTTAATTGAATAATATCCCCTTCAACATAAATGAAAACTTGTTAGTTATAATTCTACAGAAAAACTATATTATTTAGTACTGGTATGTAATGCCCAGGTTCATGCCCGAGGGTCCAGCAATTTTTTTACTCAGACTCCAAAAGTCCACCAGAAGCACTTTTTATTTATCTTTATAGGCATGTCTTGGCAAGCCTTCATTTTAATGAAAATCTGAGACGAGATACAGAGACTACCAAGGATGGGAAAGTGTTTCAGAGGGTCCATTTCCCAAAGTACAAGTTAGGAGAGGAAGTTGTGAGGGATGTTGCGGTCCCTCCAACATACAGTGAGTACTTACATGTATGAATAAAGTTGAATGTTTTTTTTTATGAAAATGGAAATGCAGAGGGGATGTTCTATTTTCTGTGGTATCTACCGAGTCAAGCATGTGGTTCTCCTTGAATCACTGTCAATTAGAGTTCCACAGTGAAAAAGGTGATTTAAATTATTATTGGAGGTTGTTTCACAGGTTAAAGTAAAATCAATATATTTAACCTGTGAAACAACTTCCAGTTGGTATCTAATAGAAAATGGTTATTACTCTATTTATTTCTTGGCTAAGGTAAAATCACAATTCATGTTGCTGAAGCCAAAAGCAAGTTTCCTGTAAACACTTGGTAATGTATAGGCTGTTGTCTGTTAGGTTATGTTGATGAAATGAAGAGGCTGTTGTTCAGTATGGACAAGTCTCAAATCCAGGCAGTCTCTAACAAGTACAGTGCCCTAGCACCACCACCACTCAACACCCAATTCCCTGACCGATTGAGCAAGGAGGAGGCTGTAAAGAGGAATGCCCAGAAACAACAGAGGGAGAAAATAACCCTTTTTCCATCAGGTACATATTGATAAATGAAGTAAGGCTCCAAATAAGAAAACAATGGATAAATTATTGATAGGGAACCGTGTATTTAGGCCACCTTATAATCAAAGCCTCTTTTCGTTGGCCCAAATAGGTAAAAGCTCAGTGATTTTCTTATTTGAAAACCACAGCCACCCCTGGGATACGGGTATGTCCATCTTTATTAACCGATTTGTGCCTACAATAACAGGGCTTTCACTGTGTTTGGCAGTTAAGGCTCAATTAAATCAGAGAATAGGAATTTAACCTTAAAAACACTCATCACTGAACTGTCTTGCACTATTTTCGTGTTTTAATTTTTTTCATAACTTTTGTCATTATAGCTGAAGAACAAGATCTCTTACAGGCCACAAGCAGTGACAGACAAACAGGTGCTGCAGGCATTTCGGGGGAATCAGAGGTGCATGTGAGGAGGACCTGTATGTGCCGAAGCTGTCACAAGCCAATGAAAGGACATCCAAGAAATCAATGCAAAGACTAACTACATGTATTAGAAGAACACAGAACTGAGGATGTGATACAAATTGAATCATTACGGCATTCGTGGACCAGTACTGTCCTGGCTAACAGAAAGAGCACAGAAAGTTGTAGTTGATGGAGAATCATCAGATGAAGTCACTGTGACCTCAGGAGTACCACAAGGAACAGTGTTGGGACCCTTGATGTTCCTCTTATACATCAATGACATTGAGGATGGAATAAGTTCTAACATCCGACTCTATGCTGATGATTGCCTATTATTTAGAAATATTGATGAGGAAGAAGATGCTCTAAAACTTCAGGAAGATCTCAAAACCCTAATTAAATGGTCTGAATCCTGGCAAATGAATTTCAATACCAAAAAGTGTTATAACCTTAGCATCCACCGTAAAACACAACCCATACTGTATAACTACACAATTGGAGAGAAGAAATTACAACCAGTGGCTGACCACCCTTATCTAGGTGTGCATCTTCAATCCAACCTGAAATGGAATCATCATATCAATGAAAAAGTGGCCAAAGCTTACAAAACACTTGGCTTTCTTAAAAGAAATTTAAGTTACTGCCCAGAAACCGTTAAAGAGCAAGCATATACTGCCTTGGTCAGACCTCATCTGGAATATGCTAGTTCTGCATGGGACCCCTATTTGAAAAAGGATGTCAACAATATTGAAATGGTGCAACGACAAGCTGCTCGCTTTGTTAAACACAATTACATAAGGGAGCCCGGAACAGTTACTCAAATTCTGAACGACCTTCATTGGCCTACCCTAGAATTAAGACGAAAAGAGGCACGGTTATCCATCATGTATCAGGCAGCCCATGGTACAATAGCAGTTACTTTACCAGATCACATTACACCTATGAACCCCCGGACAAGACAATACCACCCATTACGGAGGACTCAACCAAGTACCTCGTCTGACAGTGACATACAAATACAGCTTTTGGCCCAGAACTATTAAAGATTGGAATTCACTACCTATACAGATTATAAAAAAAACCAATCTAAAAGCCTATAAAATAGCTATGAAAGATAACTTTTTAATGGAACAGAAGTAATTACATTTTATAATAATAATATTTTATTACTTTTTATTATTACTTTTTATTATTTTTATTTTCTAAATCCATTTTACATGTCTATAATTTATATATATATATTTATTTTATCTCTGCGTGGTACTCACAAGGTGTTGCAGAGTATTATCATAGAAATAGAAATAGATACATGGATTGCTTTCACATTTTGATGCATTTACATACATGTACATAACTTTTTTTTTTTAACTTTGAACCACCCTAGGGTAGTTTCAGAAAATATCTGTACCACAGCCATGGGTAGCATTAATATTTTAGCCCCCCCCCCCCCCCCCCAAAAAAAAAGTGCATTAGGTAATCCTGAAATTAATGCTCTTTCACCCATGCATTCAGAACCCCCCTACCATTCAGAATTCCAAAGTGCCACATGTGGTAGGATTCTGGAAATACCCATTATTTTGATCTCGCTGGACAAGTTCCACAGAACTGTGGTGTTCCATTGGAGAACCAAACGGTCAGATGAGCCAGTGTGAGTAAATGAAAAGTGCCCCAAGACTAAGCCCTTCAGTGTAGATATTTGGAGAAATTACAGTGTTATGAAATCAACCAGGGAAGCCACAAATGTTATCTAAAGGGAAATACATGTGTAGGATGTTATAGTTACTGAAGCCACTATCATTGCTTGGAATGTTTGATGAAACTTTACAAATATTTATACCATTTTAATAAAGAAAGAGTTGATATATATTAATGCCAATATAAAATTGTCTTTGTGCCTAAAAAACATATATGTATACCACGTTAATGATAATGAAGAAAGAGTGTAACATTGATGACTATATATATAACATTGTTTTTGTGACCCAAAAAAGATTCAGATTCATTTATTTTGCAATCAGATAATACGATTAATTATTGAAATGCAACATAAATGTGTGGAAGTACAAGCATGAAAATTAAAGCCCAGTCCTCACTCGCGACATAAGTATAAGAACATATGCATGCATATTAAATTTTGGTAAAATTTTCTTACCACCTCTCAACAAGAAAACAAATCGTCCTGGAGGTGTTTCATTGCATGTGTATTTTCTTATGCTTATGTCGCGGCTGTCCTCACAACCTAACACTTATGTTGTGCACTGCCTCCTGGTTAGCTCAGTGGTTAAGCGGTGGTCTGTTGTGTGGGAGGTCACGGGTTCAAACCCCGGCTGGACCAAAACTTGGGGTCTTAAAATAACTGAGTAGAAGGTGCTGCCTTTACATAATCCAACAGTAAATGGTTAGACCTCAGATCAGGATGTAAAACCATTATACTAAGTAAAGAGGGGGCCACGTGTTAGATTACTGAACTACATGTTAGGTAGTAAACATATTGAATACCCTCTATAAATAAAGCAACTTTACTTTTTTGTCCTCCCAAGGAAAAACAGTGACATAAATAAGCATAACAGAATGTTTTGATTTTCGTGTGCTTTTGCTTATGTTGCAGCTGACCTCACTACAACATAATGTGTTTTTCTAAAATCTGAATATCTAACGAGACCTGAAACATGCTGCTAAAGAGGACAGGACTTATAAGGTTATGGAGGAATGCTTGTACACCAGATTACATTATTTAAAACTAATATAAATTATTACTGTCAAAAATGAGGCTGATTCATTTTACTCTCTTTGTTGGGTTGTTTTGTAGCCTTTATTTTGTTGTGATGGAAACCTTTGCCTGATTTCCCGGTAAATACAGGCTGGCAGTGGTCTTGTGTTTTCCCAGCCCATATACCCACATATCCACCTGATCACCCATCGGTAAGCAACAGCTCTGTTGTATCTGTCAGGAAATTAGGAAAAAGTGTACACACGATTACACACAAACGGTAATTAATATTCAACAGCTCAATCTGTCTTTAAATATACTACATGCATAAGATGAAAATAGAATGCTCTATTGATCGTTCTGATACACATCGTAATTAATAAAGTTCTTGGTTTCACAAAATTCGACCCTGGTTATTCTGGAATTTATATTTAAAAATTATAGAACAATTCATTAAATACAAAACCTGTTATGTTTTGATTTGCTGTCTGCTGATTATAGACCCAACCGATTCACAATTTTCTTTGTTTATATTTGACTCTTGCATGTCTCATATTTATTACGCTTGTAGGCCTATAATCGAACTTTTACTTAGCTCAAATTTAGCCTTAATACCTAAGATAGGTATAACATGGGAGCCATAACATGAATTGTTGGCAAAGCTTACTCATTTTCCGACTGGCCAGCACGACGACGATAGCCATGGCCATTGCGGTCCTTCAGCAGCGGGCCTACTTGGGTCAGCACTGCCCTGTGTGTTAATGCGCTGTAGTCTTCGTGTTCTGTTATGCAGGAAATCCGCTCAATACTCGCATCGAATGTAAGCTTTCCGATAGCTTGTTGAACCTCTCTACAACAACGAAACTCCAAAGCGTCCTCCAGAGAATCCTCACTGCAGTGTTCGCACTTACACCTACAGGTAAAAGAGTACAAGTTGTTATGACTTATGAATGAAATGGCAAAAGCTCAAAGGCCATTTGGTCCAAAGCAAATAATTCAGACAGGCTTACCAAGAATTCACGGGTACTGTCCCTTCATAACGAGCTGCCAGAATAGCCGGTGTCAACCCATCTTCATCTGCCTCGTTGTCTTGCACTTCTTCATCGCTCGATCGACCGAGTGGTTCGTCTTGGTAGGGTTCGAAATCCCCCAGTAGTAACTCTAACTCTTCATCGCCACTCGAGTTTCCACTGCTCCAGGTTTCCTGCGTCCCCTCCTGCTCACTGCCTGATATATCTGTACCAGCTGACGAGCTGCACGTTGTAAAACTTTCATTGTCTGACATGCTTTTCACAAGTATTTGTTGGTCGAAACACTGTAAACAGAGAGTATCGCACTTCGCGTGCAAACCGTGTGACGTCACAAATAACAAACTCGTTCCCAGGCTCCTATGTCAGTTTTTTGTCGTGTTTAGAGCGAAAAAAAACAGAGAAATTGTACTCTACTTAAAAAAAATATTTTGCTTTCCTATTTGATATAATGTTTACAAGATATTGAGCAAAAATTTTTTTTCGATTCATATGCACTTTAATTACATATTAATTTTAGAACCATTAAAGATCATGGAATTGGTGAAAAAAGCTTTTGAGTTCAGATTGTGGGAAAAAATGAAATTTGATCCACCTACATGTACGTTATACACCGTATGTCATCAGCAAACCACAACTCCATTGTATCCAGTTTCAACTTTCCGTTTTAGCGCGAAAATCCTCTCATAGAAACAAAACTGCATATAATAAATATAAAACGTCCCAATGTAAAACTTTACAAACAGAGAAGCTTTTAAATACTAATACATATTATTTCGACTGGTAAAAAATAGTTAAAGTGCAAGTAAAGCCATAAAACAACATGAACACGTTTTGCCCCAAATTCTATTTCTGACATACTTCAGTAATGTTGTCTAACTTAGTTTTCTTTGAGAGGCAGGAGCAGAAGTTAAACTAGAATAAACGCTACCCGAATTGCGGGATTGATTCATCTTGTGATGTCACAAAGAAAACCTACGGGATTCTATTGTAGTAGTTTTCTCTAGGGAGGAAGTTGATTCATCTTATGACGTCACATGAAAAGTAATCAAAGTTAGGGATTAAAAAGCCAGAAATGTTACAAAATTCGCAAGATTAATACCTTTTTGTGAGAAACAAATACAATAGCACAATATTTTTTGGACATGATACTTTAACACTGACAAAGTTCACATTAGCCTTCAGTCCTACCTTAAATCAAAGAAAGCAGTTCTGGAATATGATTTCAGTCATTTTTCAGTACCTTGATTGTGAGGTCTTCCTTTCCTTTAGTGATCATGACTTGTATTGGTGGCATATCCACACTGGTTGGGGAATTTTCTGTTACTGCTCTCATAGCATTCTATACAACACAAGTTTTACACAGCATTAATAATAACTCACAACTCGACTCCAAGCTCTTTCAGCCAACACTGTTTTGTCTGGCCAGTCAACATGTGGATATTCTAGGGATGTCATTAAGATTTTAAGTTGCTGGACAACTGTCAAATTAAAAATAGCTGGAGTTTTCTGTGCCATTTTGTGTCATTAAGTAGCCGACAATCATCATCATAGTTGCTGGCAATAATCGTTGGTGTTGTGTTTAAAGACAGCACTGGGCATTCAAATATAACATGGGTCCTAAATTGTGCCTTATTTGGCACCAATGCAACTACATTTTGAGTGTTGATGGCCAAAATTTCAGAGTTAGTTCCCAGCTGGCAACTTACCTAAAGTCTTCACAATATCCCTAAGTCACACAATGTTCTAAGTAAATTTAGCCAATAAAACATGCCAGCAAATGTTCTTTGTCGTGTGTCGCTTGAAACTTGAGATGTGGCGACCACAATTGGTTATTTTGGCAACTAAAAAAATGTATGTAGCTGTACTGGTTACTATGAATGCCACATGCACAAACAACAAACAGCATACCTTCAGCAGTTCAAACAGCATGTGATAGAGATGAGCTGGCAAGTAGGCAAACTTTATGTCATTGACAGGTTCACAAGCTACAAGGAAAAAAAAACTATTTTTATTGCCATACATGCAGGTTTTCTGTTAAAAAAATGTGAACTCTTAAATAATCCCTTTACAAGTAGTTGAATATTGTTGATCTCAATATATTCTGTGTACCATGTCAGTAAAACCCCAGTGTGTTATGATATCAATTACATATTATACGTAAACATGTACATACCATTGTGTTCGGTGAGTACTAAATCAGGTGAAGCACAGTAGTACTGTTCACATAGAAATCTGGCATTGTTAGCAGCATCTGAAAATGAAAGTAGTTGATTGGTTGGTTTAGGGTTCATATGCTATAGAATATAACAGTTGCAGTTTCACTGAATTTTTATCAAAATAATATTTTCTCAATTTAAAAACTTTAAGTTGCAATTACAGTAGAATCCTGATAACTTCAACCCTCAGGAGAAACAAAAAACAGTTCAAGTTATCGGGAGTTTGAGTTATTGAATATGGGTCTAAATTTTAGAACATTGCCAGAACTGTGTTAGAACACTATGTGATCATTCGATAGGATTGAAGAGCATCTAGATTTTCGAAACTCTGACTAGAATGAACAACATTTTGGATTTGGCAATAACCAATACTCCAACATCTGTACATGTAGCATCTCTTAAAACTGGACCTCAGCCATAGCAATGTCAGCAAGGTACTTTGTTCTATTAGTGCAGATCCAGTTCTTTATATGCTGCCTGAATTTGCAAAAGTTATTCCTACTGTTCAGATTCGTGGAAATTGTTTTATTCACCTCCACATTGACTTTTTCTTGTTTATCGTTTTAGCAAGTTCACCACTAATCCATGGAGGTTGATTACAACTTCTACATATAGTTTATTGCAGCGAAAACCAAGTCATTCCATAATTCCCAGGCTATCAAATTCCTCAATGCAATGGATGCCATCATCTAGTGGAAGCAGCAACAATGCGTCATTCAAAGAGTTTAAATCAGCATTTTTGAAGTCATAACGATGTAATGACTTGTTTCTTTGAAATGTGCAGAAACTGCAATGTCAAATATCACAGGGTAAGTGATCCAAAGGAAGACCAGTCTCAGTCATGGTCCCTCAGTCATAATGAAGTCCATTCTAACACCAAACACTTTCGGTCCTACTTCATTTAAAAACAAGAACAAGCCAGCACCCCACAAAGTTACATGTATCTACAAAGGTGTTACTCTGTGTGATGATTGTGCTCGTGCAGAGGCATTCAATGACTATTTTTAGTCTGTTTATAAAGATCACTCTGGCTGTGAAGTGACTGATGATTACACTCTTCATCCATTTAGCCTCGTAATTTGATCCAGGTTACTATAGATGAAGTATTCAAGAACTTTACTGAGCTCTTTAGATGTAAACAAATCCATTGGACCAGATCAATTACCCACTGCTGTTCTAAAGGAGTGTGCTGAGACTTTAGCCCAGTGTAAAATAAACTGCGGTTAGTAATTACGGCCTATGAAAACTCAGTAGAAACGTGCCAACATTCCTCTGATTCACAAAGGCAAAGGAGAGGAAGTTGTAAACTTTCGACCAGTTTCTTTGCTGGTGATTGTTTCTTAGTAAAGTCCAGGAACAATATGTGGCTGTTCGCCTTGCTCCTCACATTTCAGATATGCTATGGCACTTTCAACTTGGCTTTCAAAAAAGGAAAATCATGTGTTTCTCAGTAATTGGAGGTGTTCCATATAATTGGCTTCCTCTTTGAATAAAACAAAATTCCCTAATTTCTCCTTTGTTAAACACAATTTTTTGCTTTGGGTCCAACAAAAGATTTGTAACAATGTAGGCATTGTATCAGGGCTCGAAATTGTACCCGATACAGGCGTAAATACACCTAGATTTTTTCGTTTTACGCCTAACGTTTTCCACTTAGGCGTAAAATTACGCCGAGATCCTCTTAGAAAGGTAAAAATTATCGGAAGACAAGTCTCATTTCCAAATCTCTAAAACTACAGTATCTGATTTTTTTTTTTAATTACTACTATTTGCAAGCAAGCGTTTAGTGTAAACTTTTTTGTCTGTTGTTTCAAGTTTGAAACGCATAGTTTACTAATTACGCGGCAACGTTTGGCATGTGAAGTCTGGACTTTTAACCGCAAAATGTCAAAGTTTGACAGCTCCTGTAATGTAAACTATTTTCCCGGGTGAAACAAGTTGTTTTGAATGACAAAAGGCTATGTTTTGCATGACAAAACCTATAGATAGGAGCTGTCAAACTTTGACATTTTGCGGTTAAAAGTTCAGACTTCACACGCCAAACGTCGCCGCGTAATTAGTAAACTATGCGTTTCATACTTGAAACAACAGACAAAAAAGTTTACACTAAACGCTTGCTTGCAAATGGTAGTAAAATGCAAACAATTTTTGGTAGAAAGAAGAGAGAAATCGTCTCTGCTTGCCGCTCTATTTGTCTCAAAGCCGGTGCGATACATCTGTTTTAACAGCCTAGCTCAGCCTAGACACTTAAACACTTGCATGACTTCCTGCGAAACTTTGCGTGACCGCATGGAAAAAAGGCTGCCACGGCTTTGTCTTTCTCTGTCTTGTTTAAAAAAGCGATATTGAACTCAATGAGTATAAAGTCGAATGTTTATTACAAAAAAAGCAAATGATTTGCAACATAAATTTTTTTTTTACCCTTTTCCCATGACATACAAATTTCAGCTACTAATGCACAATTATTTTCGCCTAAATTTTGGAGAATTATGCCTAAAAATTTTAAGCTGGGCGTAAAATTACGCCTCCTTTTTCCCCTTAATTTCGAGCCCTGTGTATGTGAGTGGTTTAAGGAAATTATTTTGTATAATGGGGACATAAATTGGAATTTTATCGAGACTAAATGTAATTTAGGCATGGTTAAAGAACCAGCGACTACTGGGGGCCCTGTGTTTGCTCGCGCGGCCCTGGGGCTCGCATCCGGGACTTGCGCTTTGTGTTGTTGTCTTGATCGTGGCTCGGTTTCCCGCTTGTCAGTTTCACGTCGCTGTGATCGCTCGCGGTTTTCCCTTTGTAGGTTGGCGAATTAGTGGTTCAAGTTGGGTTATTGAAGTATTGGTTCAGTGGATCTTTTTGACTTATTTGATCAGCGAGTATGGTTCATTAATCCTGTAATTCCGTGAAGTTAAAATCCTTCGGTCAAGTGTGCCGATCCACAAGCATGGCTGATCAAGATCACTCTGCCCCTACAGCTAGCCCTTTGGGTTCAGAAAGTGGAGCGATCGTGTCTTCAGCTTCGGATTTCCAGGGTTTGTTTGCTGCTCTATATCAGGCCGGATTTCGTCCAACTTGTCAACCGTCGGTAGCGGGATTGGGTGGCGGTTTATCGGAGGTTTCGGGCCCTCGATTCGTCGCGGCTGTCACTTCGTCTGCTAGTGGTTTGGTTCCAAGTTCGGGGATCGCCGCTGTTCCTGTCCCGCCTCAGTATTCTTCGGCGGCCAGCAATCTAGGTACGTATCATCCTGTTTGGTCGGCGCCCTCATTTTTGCGTACTGTTGATTCTGCACCATTTCCGATCCCGTCGGTGCCTTCAGCTTTCGTTCCGGGGCCTGCTCTACCGTTATGGTCTTCGGTTTCACAACCGTCAGCTTCGCTCCCTTCAGCTTCTCGTCCTTTTCTGGTAGCCGACTCGCTGCCTCCGATCCCGTCCAAATTGGTGGACCGAGCTGTTTCGGGACAGTTTGTAGATTTAACGGAATTTCTTCCAGCCAACCTGTCATCTCTCCCTGACCCTGCTAGGCCAGCTACTCTGCGGTTTTCATCGACTTCAACTGCAGCTCCATACTTGGAACTGGCCCCTAGCAAGCCTAGACACAAAGCGGTTTTGAACTTTCATGATTGGATTGAGTCGTTCTGCATGTATGCAGCAGTCATCCTGGCAGCTCAGCCTCACCGTTCTGCAGAGATGTTAGCATATATGTTACTCATCTGTCGTGCTTCTCGGGAATACCAGGCTCCTCATTGGTTTGCCTACGACCGAGGGTTTAGATCTCTTGCGGCCAACAAGCCATCTATACCGTGGGGGGATCCTCATCCCAGCTTGTGGAGTTTAAGTTTCACGAGTGCAAATCGCATCACAAGTTCCTGCCAAAGCTGTCACTCGTTGGACCATACAGTCGAGTTTTGTCCGTGGACGTCCCCGATTTTATCTGCTCGGCGATTGTCTTCTACGGAAGCGACTGGCTCCCCTTCAGGTTTGGCGACTTGCCATTCTTGGAACAGTGGTCTCTGTGCTGCGAAGCAGGCAGTTTGCCGCTACCGCCATTGGTGTAGTAATGCTGATTGCAGTGTGAATCATAGAGCTCGGGATTGCCCTTTACAGCCTACATCGTCTTCTAAGCGTAATGCTTCGAGTTCGACTACTCAGCCCTTTCGCAAGCAGAGGAGGAAGTGATAAATTCGCTTCCTCCTCGCATCTTCACAGTCCTGAAATTGCCTGTCCGGTTGTGTCTGCGGTATCTCCACTTCGTGTTCAACGCTGGGCCGCTTACTTAGCTAATCATCCTGATAAGACTTTAGCAGCATTTGTCGTGTCTGGTATCTCGGCAGGCTTCCATTGCGGTTTCTCAGGCTCCTCATTGAGATCTGCTCCACATAACATGCTATCCGCTCTGTCTCAGCCTAGCGTCATCGACAATTATTTGTCTCAAGAGTGCTCTCTTGGTCGGGTGGCTGGCCCTTTTCCTTCTTCTCCTCTCTCTCACCTTCACGTCAACCGGTTTGGGGTGATTCCGAAGAAGGGTCAACCTGGCAGGTGGAGACTTATTTTGGACTTGTCCTTCCCAGCCGGCAGGAGCGTTAATGATGGCATTTCAAAGGATGACTTTCCCGTTCACTACACTTCTATCGATGAGGCTATTGCTCTTATTTTTTCTATGGGTCGTGGGGCCTTAATGGCTAAGTTAGACATTGAGAGCGCTTACCGTATTATCCCAATTCATCCCGAGGACCGTGTGCTGTTGGGTATGCGTTGGAGAAATAGCTACTATATTGATCTGGCTCTTCCCTTCGGGCTTCGGTCAGCCCCTTCGATATTTAACCGCGTAGCAGATGCCCTCCAATGGATAGCTCAACAACATTTTGGAGTGGGCGCAATGATTCACTATTTGGACGACTTCTTCACGATCGGTCCACCTCAGTCTTCGGTGTGTCAGGAGAACATGGACGCCTTTTCCAGTACGTGCAGAGATTTGGGGGTTCCCATTGCCTCTCATAAGACTGAAGGCCCTTCACCCCAGCTTTGCTTTTTGGGGATATGTCTCGACTCCGACGTTATGGAAGCCAGGTTGCCTCAAGAGAAGTTATCTAGGGTCCGCTCCGTAGTCCACTCGTGGCTTTTACGTCGTTCTTGCACCCTCAAAGAATTACAGTCACTGATAGGACTTCTGCATCATTGCTGTCAGGTTGTCATACCTGGCCGTACCTTCCTCCGAAGGCTGATAGATCTGACCTTAGGCGTTTCCTCTGCGCATCGTTTTATTCGCCTTAATGCTGCTATTAAAGCAGATCTTCGGTGGTGGGACATTTTTTTGGAGGACTGGAACGGTCGCAGCTTCTTTCTCATGCCAAGTTGGCTCCCTTCACCTGATGTTCAGGTTTGCAGCGATGCATCTGGTTCTATTGGATACGGTGCTTACTTTCAGGGCCACTGGTTACAAGGTCATTGGTCGCCCCAGTCCTTTGAATTATCCATTACATTTAAGGAGCTTTTTCCTATTGTGGTCGCTGCTCACATTTGGGGCTCTCAGTGGTCATCGAAGCGTATCCTTTGCCAGCTGGACAATGAAGCAGTGGTGGCTATCCTCCGAACTGGTACCTCTCGTTCGCCATGTGTTATGCACCTGCTGCGTTGTTTATTTCTTGCTTCGGCTAAACATTCCTTTACTGTGATTGCATCTCACATTCCTGGTGTGACCAATTCTGTTGCTGATGCTCTTTCTCGGTTTCAGATGGATCGATTCCGCCAGCTCGTCCCAGACACAGATGCTTCCCCCGTCTCCATTCCAGCCTACCTTTTACCGTGGCTGACAAAGTGGGATTGACAGAGAAGAGTTCCTTGCTTTTGTCTGCTGGTTTGGCAAAAAATACTCACAAAACTTACTCATCTGGCCAAAAACTTTTCCTTTCGTTTTGCCAGCGTTCTGGCTATACTTTCACTTCTGACCATCCAGCATCCGAGGATTGTCTTATAAGCTTCGTGGCTTTTATGGCGGGTAATAACCTTTCATCAGCAACCATTAAGGTGTACCTCAGGGCCGTGCGCTCGCTCCACATAGACTTGGGGCTGTCCGATCCTCTGGTGAACTGTCTTCGTTTGCAAAGGGTGGTTCGGGGTGCCCGGAGAACTATCGGTTCTTCCCGGGACACTAGACTCCCAATAACTCCAGCTGTCTTGGCCTCACTTTGGTCAGTTTTGAGTAGATCTAACCAGGACGACATCATGTTTTGGGCTGCATTTTGTTTAGCTTTCTTCGGCTTCCTCCGCTGTAGTGAATTCACTTCTCCAGCCACAGAGTCTTTCAACCCATCCATTCATCTTGCTGTGGACGACGTCGTGACTGACTCACAGGTGCAGCCAAGACTCCTTTACATCTACCTCAAAACCTCGAAAACGGACCCGTTTCGTCAGGGTACAACCATTGTGGTTGGTCGGTCCTACACACCAATTTGCGCAGTAGACGCGATGTTGTCATACTTGCAGCTGAGAGGTCCAACGCCAGGTCCTTTATTTTTGCTTCAGAATGGGTCTTCCCTCACTAAAGAAAAATTGATCCATCGACTAAACAAGGCTTTGACGGATGCAAAGATTGTGGGCCACTACACTTCTCATAGCTTCCGTATTGGCGCAGCTTCAGCAGCTTCATTGGCGGGTCTGTCAGAATCATTGATCAAAATCCTTGGTAGATGGTCCAGCGATGCTTATCAATCCTACATTCGCTTAGCTCCAGAAGACTTGGCTGCAGTTGCTCCTCAGCTACTACAACCACAGAGTTAATTATTTTCGTTGGTTTGGGCTGGACAGTTTGTGTGTTCCAGTAATTCCTGCTGCCATGGCTTCGTGGCAGTTGTTTAAGAGTGGCGTGGTTGGATTGGGGCATACCAATCTGACTGTTTCTGTGTGTTATGGATTACGGTTTCCACTGTAACTCGAACTGGTCGATTCGTGTGCACCAGTACGTCAGTGTTGCCTGCCGTGGTGGCCTCTGCTACATTTGTACATGGCATTACCTTGGCCGAGTGGTAGTTATTTTAGGCGTGAAGTGGTTTGTTTCAGGATGCCCCACTCATCTAGTTGTGTGACTGTGATTATTGTTCTCTCCAACACAGCTTGGGCTGGACATCGGAGTCCTCCGTACAATGGTTATCTGGGTTGCTGTGATGCTGTCCCCAGTGCAACTCTGTCTCGGTCGGTGTAGCTGTTTTGGGTGATGTTACAAACCAGGATCCATATTTCACTATTCGGTGAGACTGTAGACACATTGCCTTCTCCCGCAGCCGGGGTTGGAGAGTCCTAATACATGTAGGTGGTGGTGCTGCTGTGCTGTATGATGCTCCACTTCCGTCCCAACGGCGTAGCTGTTTATATGTGCAGAATGGTTGGACCAGTTCCTTCCAGGTTGGGACTTTCACCTAGCCCCCACTCGCCGCTTGCCTTGTCTGGGAGGGGGCCGGGGCCATTCCCAGCGATTGGTCAGGTCACTTGGTTCGGGTTAGCTGTGGCCTAGTTCCTTCCAAGGTCGTGACCAACACCGATTGGTCAGGTCACTTGGTTCGGGTTAGCTAGTGGCCTAGTTCCTTCCAAGGTCGTGACCAACACCGGCCCCCAACTTGCCCACCTACGAATCGGTTCTTGGTTCGGGTTAGCTAGATGCCTAGTTCCTTCCAAGGCCATAACTATTGCCTAGTCACCCATTTTTTCGCATCAGGCAACATTTGTGTATTGGAGGTGTCAACTATGTGCCAATTATGTGCCAAGCTCGATTGCCAAGGTCTGGCAGCCGAGCTCTCAAGCACTGTTGCAGCCTTGGGCACTGAACTTCCAACTTAGAATATTATCATAAGGTCATTGTTCCATTTTGATTTAGCTGGGTATTTAATGTTTAAGTAATAGTCCGGCCAAGAACAAGGCAGTCCAACAGCACTGAAAAAAAAAACACCTGAATTTCTAATGTTACCTGAAACAACCACAAGAGGCTGGTCAAAGCCAGGACCCAGCTAATTCACAGGTTGAATTTAGCATGTTGGTTTTTGTAGAGGGAGGAAAACTGGAGAAAAACCCTTGGAGCAAGGTCGAGATACCAAGAAACTCAGCTCACATATGGCACCATGTCCAGGGACCGAACCTGGGCCACAGAGGTGAGAGGCAAAGCGCTTAACCACTGCACCACCCTGGCTCCCGAAAGCAAGGAATGCAGAAAGGTGCTAATTGTGGTATTGTTTCTATCGTCCACCTCATTGGCTTAAACATCAAAACCTGAAGAAGAATATTATTTTATCTATTTTTTAAACAGATTTCAATTGCATCAAGTGAAAACTAACTTTAAATATGACGAAAATTCAACATGGTGAAAAGTTTTAAAATTGAAAGCTTTCTTGGTTATTGTTTTGTACTCTTCTGATTGGACAAATGTTTTCACACAAAACAAAAGTAGTTTTAAAACACAGTTTCATTGGATTTGATTTAAGAATGTTTTTATTTAAAGAATGCCAATCATGATTAATGCTTTGCAAGCCAGTGTTTACATTTCGTACTGTACGAAAATGGCGATTGTAATGGTTTTCTATTGTTCAAGCTCGCATTAGCATTAATCCTGATTGGCATTCTTTAAGGGTTGATGTGTGCACAATATGAAAAACAGAACCTTGTTATATGCCAAAAGCCTATTGACGCTGAACAATAGAATCTTGCCTAGTTTTTACATGCATTGTTACTTAAGGTGAAAGGTGCGTGGGTCCAAGAGTGTTTCCATGTCAACACCACAATTTACACAGTGATGTGTATTTTACTTTATAGTATAGATACGATAGTACGCGCGCTCTGATTGGCTAAGAAGCCATGTTTTATCAGAGTATATAACATGGTTAGCCGTGTTATATAGTTTTCAACAGGCGGTTTCCTTTCATCGCGCGCGTAAATCTATATTATAAAACAGATAAAGAAGCCTTAAATCCATGTTTTATACTATCATAAAACACTCTGGTCATTTGAGAACACTCGAGAAATGTGGAAAGCACGCGCCTTCGGCTTGTGCTTTAACATTTCTCTCATGTTCTCAAATGCCCATCGTGTTTTATGATAGTATAAAACATGGCTAAGGCTTCTTTATTTGTTAAATACGTGTGCAAAGTATCAGTAATTTTTATTCTATTTTGCAGAGATATTCTTCATTTTGTGATTTGTCTCCAAGGCTGTGCAACCAACATGACATCATAGGTCTGACATCTCATTTGCATATTACAAAAACCTGAATATCTCTGGAACGAGATGAGATGTTGACAAACAGAAGATGCCATTCTTCCTCATTTCGAAAGCATTTTCAAATGAGAGCAACTTAGCTTAAATGTTTGTCATATACACTTTAATCACACAATAATAATCTACCTGTTACCCAGTTCCCTAATTGCGTGAAATATTTCCCCACCCCTCACTTATTAGCTTGATCACAAAATGCAGTTATTACACAGACATTATTACATGGACAACCAAATTTCACTTGCTCGCTGTCTTTCCAAAATACTTGAAGGTCTCGAGTTCTTCCCGTAGCTAATACCAATACAATGCGATTCACTTCAGATTCCCTTCGGACTCAACATGGCCTGAAAATAATCATGGGTACAGAAGAAACTTTTCGACAGCGAGGATCCTCGAGGGAATCATAATCTTGTTTGAGTTAGCAAAAGGTTAGAGTTATCTGAGTTCAAGTTACCCTGGGTTAACTTACTGTAAACAGTGATCAGCAAATCCAGGGAAAACTGCCTTTTGTCCGAGTTTAATAACAAAAAGTTTGAGTTATCCGGGGGTTCAAGTTATCAGGATTCTACTGTATTGTAATAAATCAGACAAACCTTCAACAATGGATGCCACATGACACTCGGGATTAAAACACCCAACATAGTCACTTTTAGAACTGCTTGCAGCCTCATGACCAAACAACAGCACTGTTAACAAATACAAAATGACTTCATTTAGGTCAGTCTATAAATGAATTTCTACACAACATACTGTAAGTGTGAACTTAAATTGAGATATGATTGACACCACCAAACACACACATTTGTATACAGCTATTTCAATTGATGTTGTTCAGGAGATAGGGAATAGGGCATTAAATAGGGAATATAGCATTAGGATATTCCCAGATCGAAATGAATCAAAGTTATAAGTTATACATTGTACATGTAGGTCTTGGACGACTTAGTTGACTTAGCTTACAGTTTATTTAATATCCATTTTTAGCCTGTATAAATACAGCTAGCTGTCCAACATTTTAAAAATGCCTATATAATTCCCTTAAACCATAAATTATTTCCTAATGCCCTATTCCCTATCTCCTAGACAACATTAATTAAAATAGCTGTATACAACTGAATAATTAAAAGCAATACAGAAAGCCATGTACTTACAATGTTGAGTTATTAGGATTCGAATACTAATCCTGTTCATGTAGAAGCGATCTGTAACAATTTGAAAACAAAAACAGTAGCATTCAGTATACATTCACGACATGGGGGCAACCAACTAAACAGATAATCAGAGCACTGCATGCATAGAGCTTTCAATGGCAGATGCTCAGGCTCTTTTTAGTCATAACTGCACAGTCATTTACCACTTATTAGATCGAGTTGAATGCAAAGATATTGTGATAAAACACACATTTATTCAGTTTTTTTTTATTACTACAGTCAACTCTCTCTTACGCAACCACCCTTGGTGCACAGACAAAGTGGTCACTTACAAGAGGTGGTCGCTTATGGGAAAAAGCAACACAGGTAGCCCAAATGCTTGCTAAACAGATAAGACTTCTAGCATACAATGTAGCTCTAGCGCACTGTCACCATAACAACGTACTGTAGCTAAGCACAGGAGTTCTAGCTCAAATTTTTCCAATCTTTTTCAGTTTCTTATCTGTCAGCACCATTAAAAAATTGTGGTATTTGAGTAATGATTTTCTAAAAATACAGTACAACTACTTTGGTGGTCGCTTATCGGAAACAAAAACAATAGAAAATATCAAGTGTTGAGACTAAAAAGTGGTCGCGGTCACTTACAATTTTTTACAACAGAATTTGACTGAAAAAAAAAAGTTATTGGTAAAGTGGTCACTTATGGGAGGTGGTCGCTTACAGGAAGTGGTCACAGGAGAGAGTTGACTGTAGTTAAAACACCAGTTTGCCATTGAACTTAGCAACAGCCATGCAATGGGTTGGTCATTTTTTCCATTCATGGATCCCATTCATCTGGAATGAAGGGAAAAGAAGCACAATCCTACCCCACAGTCTTCATTTTATGGTATGATGCCCAACTTTCAGTCATACATGTACAAACATCCAGTCTTCAAAAGTGGGACGTCATTTTCAATACAGCAATTACAGTTTGTATGCAGTTGCTGCACCATACCCCAATTTGGCATGTTTTGCATATTCATAATACTTCTCTCCTTACCAAGAAAGTATTGGATGGATGGATGAAAGGCAGATTCTCCTTCTGTTTGTCTGAGTTGCATGATGCCCTGGAAAACAAACCAACAATAAGCTAATGAGATACTCTTTCCTTACATATATCAAAATAATGTATGAATGCCAGTGTCACATACATGCAGGCATAATGCACATAATTTTATAAGAACAGAGATGGTTGCCTACCTGTGCCAATGTCTCAACAACATTATTGTGTCTCTGCTTTATGTGTGCCAATATTTCTGTAAACCTGGAGAACAGAAATTGGAGGGCATCGAATTAGAATAATTACCAGAGTTTCATCAGTTTGCAAAAATGTTGAATTCCAACTCAGAATACAGCTTTGCAGTTTAGTGTCTTGGACTGATATTTATACATTTTAATGTCGCTCTTCACTCAATTTCTACCCATACCATTTATGCACCAAAACAGAAAATGATTCTGTGTTTGTGGCGTAACTGGGGGAGGCATGCCCAGCTGATAGCGCGATAAGACTGACGTGATGACTTTGTTGAGCTCCTGTTACGATAACATTGTAATGCAACACATTGCGCTTTTAAAGCTCACTCATCTCCCTCAGCTCACTGCATGCTGGATTGGATAAGGGTATTGGCAGGTCAATAAATGGCCTGAGAAAACAGCCGACCCTTATTGCTCTCCCCGCGAAAGAGACGTCTGGGCAACGAGCCGGAAAATTCCATACTGATGACATAGCAGATAGCCGTTTCACAATGCATAAATTAGTTGCAAACTCATAAGCTGAAGAGGCTAGAGGCGAACTACGGTTAGTTTGTTTTCAAGGTACATAACTACCGATGCTGCTCTTTGCTTGGCAGTGGATCACAATCAGTAACAACCACAAAATTCAAGCCTAATTTTAGCATATGTCAGTGCTGTCTGTGGCTCCTTTACTTCGTTCTTTCAGTGGTGAGAAAAGCGAATATGTCCTATGTCATATGACCAGACAGGTTCCAGTCATACGATTTTTACTAACCAATACTACAGCCCATACTATATGGACTGCAGACTTCATGTGAATGGAAAGGTGACATGCATGCTTTATTGATATGCTGTACAGAACAACACCCAATTACCTCTCACCTTAGCAGGGATTGAGCCATAAATTGAGCCAGAAGGGACAATTTGGCCCTATTGCAAGTGATCTGGCATTTCCTTTCCTTTGGAAGCGGACAAAGTGGGTCAATTTGACCATTATTGTATTATTTTCAAGGGACAAATTTTTTTTTTAAGCGGGAATGGTGCAATGGTGCAGCCTCAGGCTCGTTCCCTGCCTTGGAAGAGGAACAACACGACCTAGGATGGCTGGCTATGGCTCCCGTTAACTGAATTTACTGACCCAGGTACAGCTAGCTAGGCCATGTAATTTAACATTTATTTATTTTAATAAGTAAAAAGTTGTCATTACGAATAACTGCATATTTTAGCATTTACCAGCAATTCATCACATTCACAGTACTTGTAACTTGAATAGGAATTAAAGAAAATACTAATTCTGTACTTGCCTGTTGGCTGATTCTTCATCACCATCCTCATCTTCAAAGTCAAGTAACTCTGAAAAACTCTGTACATACCTATATTGTATAAGGAATGAGTTTGTTTAATGTTAAAGCAATACCCGAGTACAAAATACTTACATTGTATGGTCTCAAAATGATATTTGGACTGCCCTGAAAACTGAAATTGCTCTAAATAGGATTTCTTTAATTTGTGATGCAAGCATGTAGGATTTGTTTTGAAAATGTAGTGCACAATAGTTTTGAAGACGTCACTAAGTTGACGAGATCATAACTATTTAAATAAAATTCCTACATGTTGGCATTACAAAATAAATTGTTTTTATTGCGAATTCAGTTTTTAAGACAATCTAAATATCATTTGGAGATTATAAGTGGTTTGTACTCACTGACAGGTATCCTTTTAAAAATCATTATTTCACTTAGATTGATATTTACAAGGTATTACTGTTATATAAAATATTAAGTTATTTCACTTTGAGAAACAGGGTCCAAGCCAGTGGTTTTTGTTTAAGTATTCAATGAATTCCTGGTTCGAATTGGAATTTAGGTTGATTTTTAGGAAGTTGGAAAACCAGAGAACCCCCCAAAAAAAACCTTGGAGCAACATACAAACTCGATACCAACAATGAAACTCAACTCGCATATATATGGTGGTGAGAGGTGAAGCGCTTACCACCGTATAACCTGCAATCATGCCCTCCTTTACTATGTGCAGCTGAATTACAGTTTGATTGACTTGGATGGCTTGCGCAAAATTTGTGACATGATTCGTGAGAGGGGACCGAAAACGGCTCAACAAGCATTTGTATCAAGCTCTCCTTTTCCTCTCCCCCTTCTTTTATTTATTTAATTAATATTTAGTGGAAAAGAGAGAGCCTAATCGCATGTTAACCACTGCACTACTCTGGCTCTTTTGTTCCAGGTTGTCATTTCTATAGTTTCAGGCCTCGAAATAAAATAAAAACTCTTAGTCACCAGGCAGAAAAATATTAGTAAAATGTACATGAGCTGATTTGGCGACTTATCAATAAGTTTTAGTTACCAAACATAATGTTTTAGTCGCAATGACAACTCAGTATTGGTTGCAATTTCAAGCCCTGAGTTTTGTTTTAGCCAATTTTAACCTCAATGATATCATTTCATTAAAGGAAAGGAGCCTGGTCAAGGTACAAATGTAGTTTATATATTTATTAATTTTTATACTCGGATTTTAGGATTATTAGTCCTCCAGCTTACCAGTACATGTATGTTATTATTTATCTAATTTGCTGAGATCAACTCAATTCTGCCAATGATATGACTGTAATATTTTGCTCAAGGAATTGACAACCATTTAACATGATTTGTCTAAAACAAGGCCATTAAACCACATACATACCATGCAATACATGTATGTACATTTTGTAAATACGTGTATGTACTTCAAAATTTGCAACAAACTCTTTAAAATCAATATTAGGTCTCTGCAGATTCCAAACTTGGAGTCCTTTAGAGTGTCTGTATCAACAAAATGTTGATATCAGCAAGGTTAAATATGTTAAGGAAATAGCTTCAATTTTTTTAATCCAGTCGAGTCTTTAACCCCTTTCTCCCCCCTACCCCACCAAAATGATAGGGATGATTGGTGGTCATTTTGAAAATGACCCCTAAAAGGTACACAAAAATTAATTCATAAAGTGATTCCTTATACATGTGCACATTATAAAAGTACCTTAAAATTCTAATTCTGAACCCATAAAAGGTATGACTCAGGTTGTGTATCATAACTAACTCTTGCAAACAGGACCCTCTAAAAGGTACAGTTACGAGTGTAAAGCATCCCTATCAGGACCGTGAATATAGGGAGTCGCCCCCCCCCCCCCAGCTTTAACCTTTACCTACCATTAAAGGTAATGAGCTTCTGGGGTCTTATACATGTATTAGCTAACTTTGATAATAAATTGCCAAATATATAACTAGGTTTAATGTGGATTACAATTCAGTATTTTCATCTCGTCATAAGTATTTTTCTTTGAAACACAAGCAGTGATACTCACCAACTCCTGACTATCTCGACAGATGGTGTTCTAAGGAGGTTCTTTGGTAAAAGGTCCATTTCTCTAATCATGTGTGCCAGTCGCACAGGTAATTCATGCTTGCCAAATCTGAAGGAGTCCACATGCTTAGCTTTTTTGCCTGGTAAAAAAAGGAAATTACTTAATAAATTATTTTGTGAAGTTAGTGGCTTTGATAGAGAAAGAAAATCATATGTCCATCCCAATAATTATCACCCTCTCTCTCGTGATGGTGAGTCAGTCGGTTGGACCAAATAAAAGTAAAAAAAATTACATCAGGGGATCTGGAATCAAGCTGCAGAAGGGCTGTGTGCCACAAGGGCCTAAGTGACTCTAGCCTGTTCCAGGCTCTCAGATAGTGGGAAACGGAGCGAAACCAAAAACGCAGGCGAAAAAGAGAAGAGGGGGACTGGGAGAGAGAAAGCGGAAAAGGAGAGCCTGTGGAACTACTCAGAACGACATCGTTCCAGTATACCAGCTCCTGGTATACCCTCTGATTGGTCAATTTTGACAGCTCGCATCACACGGTGATGACAAAATATTCTGACAGTTGGCGCGTTGCGTTGCCCAGTACTAGTTTATAGAAGAGATCATTTCTACTTCAAATTCGCTGTACTCATTCTGTATGGATGTGTAGTTAATTTAATCCTTCTTCATTTAAAATATCTGGGTCTACCCCAAGTGGTTTTCGTAGTAAAAGCCGATGAAATGATTGTCCTACATGTAGCTCAAGCTGTACCATCATTTTGTATATTCTGCTGGGGACTTGACTACTGGCGCGCGCACTCTGTTAAAAAATGGTGTGATAATGACGTCAACAGCGTGCACGAACAAAAATTGAAACTTTTACTAACTGTATCACAGGAAAATTTCTGCAGTTTCCCCCCTTTCTCTGTTGCTTTCCTGATCAAATATTTGCAAGAAACACCGGGTATTTAATACAAAGGTACATTTACGTCAAAATCTCGTTCGACTACTTTCTTTTGGCAGCTGACATGTTCACTCGATATCGTGTTATGACAACAATGAGGTCTTCCACAAATTTACCCATGATACTGTGCCAGATCGTGATGCACACTGCCAGAAATGGGAGGAACAATGTCGTTCTGAGTAGTTCCACAGGCTCTCCTTTTCCGCTTTCCCCTTTCTCTCTCCCAGTCCCCTCTTCTTTTTTGGCCTGCGTTATTCTTTTGCTCCCTTTCCAACCCCATTCCCACTATATGAGAGCCTGGAACAGGCTAAAGTGACTCCCGATCATGTTCTAGTGACAAAGCATGACTGCTTTGAAAGAGCCAGCATTGTCTATAACTTTCGTGTCAGCACCATTGTCTGGACTCTCATTTACCAATGCACATCGACCAATCAGATCGCGAGATTACTGGCAATTGTGGTAAAAAGCACACTTTCCAATTTCTTCAGAAGGTTCAAATGTTTGGTAAAAATGTATCCTCGATAGAGGGGTGCAGATTTTTAATGGAATAGCCTGGGCCAGAGTTGGGTTGAGGCTTACATGCGAATACACTGTACAAGCATATTATCACAAAGTACCAAAGACAACATTCTCTGCAGGCCACGAAAATCCAAGATGGTGGACAACAGAAACACATGCGCATATTAGTTCTGCCAGAAAACCTCACCCCCACCCTATAGAAGTTTATATTATCGACTACGTGAGAGTCTCCAAACATCTAACTACTATGAAACCACTTGTCAGTGATTCGCATTTTCGTGACAAGAAAACTTTTCTACTTTCGACACACGGTCGCTAAACTGTACGAAATCTCCAAGGATGTATCCCTAATGTCCAAACTAATGGGGAAAACTGAAAGAGGAAATCATTGTGACCAATCAACATACATATGAGCTCCAGAAGTAATAGTATTATTGAATACATGAGAACCCATAGAGCAAACTGATAATAATGAATGCACTATTAGTTTCACTGACATTTGTGGAACTCCCATTTGTGACAACTGAACTCGCGCTACAGCATAGCTCGAAATACTGTACGATAACTCCTGTTTAAAAAATTTCTGATGTCGAAAGGACTGTAGCATCTTAAACAATATATCCTTCTGACCAATTGACATACATGTACATATTAAGCTGTGAAAGTAAGTGTCCAGTCCATAACAGCCGATAGTGCACACTAGTAAACTGCCACTAGTAATTAACCTTGCATACTTCCGCAAGTACTGAACTTTCTAGCGTCAAATGCAAGTGTTATGTTTGCAAACTTTAGGACAATAAATTTTCCATAGAAGTTCTAGTTATTTTACAGCAGAGAACTGTATTATTAAACATGTAGAAATAAAACAATGGTGCCATTTGAAGAATTATATCACGTCAAAAGTGCATAACGAAGAAATATATATTTACGGACGAGAGCAGCTCATTTCACTTTGGTCAAATTTGGACTGGAAACAGCAAAAAATACAAGCAAGTAATGAAAATAATATAGATACCATTCTTTACTCAATGCTGTTTACCTTGGATGTAGGAAGAATAAAATCCTTGTAAATCTCACCATATACTGTGTAAAACTACAATCTGTGAATCACGGCAGTGTTGCGAACAGTGTGATGTTTCCGGCAATTTATTTTTATTGATTCTCATTGGATGTTACATAATACAGCTGTCAATTCAATGTCTGGAGACTGTGACATGCACAGTACCCTGACACAGCGCCTTTAAGTGTATAATCTTCTAGCTGACTACAAGTGGTCTACTAATAGAACAGGCAGTTAATTCCAACATTTTGAAAGGGGTGCAAACATGGTGCGAAATACAGTATTTGTATGGGAATCCAATGTCAAATCCAAGTCTGTGGGAAAAATTACAGTCGAATGTATGGAAAACTGAAAACACCATTGCATGTTTCCCAGCACAGCTATATCCCTCAAATTTTGGTCAGTTAATCTTTTACCTGGTATTTTAAATTTGCAGATGGTGAATATTTCAGAAATTTGATTTCACAAATTTTATTTGGCATTAGATTCCCATACAAATACTGTATTTTGCTTCATGTTTGCACCCCTTTCAAAATGTCAGAATTAACTGTGAACTGGTCTATTGGGGACACTATAAAATAAAAGCTCTGTTGTATGCAATGGAAAGGTGTATGCATGAGGTAAATTAATAGATAGGTAGGTAATAACAAGTTAAAACCTACATATATACATGTACATCAAGTAGTTTATGTAATGACTAATTCTAAAAATAATGTACATCTAGATTAAATAGATAAATAAATAAGCATGCTGAGACGCATTCTAATGTAAGCCTATAAGATATATACAATGTAGTTAGGTGATGTCCAATTCTAAAATGCCTGCTATCAATTTACATAATCTATTTAACAATTAGACTATGAGCTCGAAATTTCTATCGGCTGATATCTGCCATAGAAGCTGAGAGCAAGTAGTCTAATTGTTTTAGTAGAAACCAACTAGTAGTTCAATCTTAAACAGAAGCGAGATTTTTTAACATTTTGATGACTTCGCAGCCATTGTTTCGCTTTTTGAAAACTATTTTTTCGCTACTCACTATCTATCACTGAATAGATAGTGAGTAGCTTAACCAATCAGATTGCAGGATTGGTGATAGAACACCAGTTTGTTTCTACTAATGTCTATTATTATGATAATGTCCTCAGGTGTTGCAGAGATAACACTCTTTGCTTAAATTATTGTTAATTACACTGGTAAGGTCTCTCCTATAAATGCTAGTTTTAAAGTTCATTTCTGATGTTAAAATATTACAGGTACAATATATTTGTGCTCCCTTTATCTGATAATATAACTAAACAACTGAGTTACATTTCCATAACTGAATGCGTACGTGGCAATATTTATAAAGGTAAATAACAAATTAAAAATATTCACCAAACGAATCATTGAATGCACTAAACCACGAACAATAATATTTACAGTAAAAAGCTATAAAAATACAACCAAGCCAGATAATGATCTAGCAAGGAAACTAGCCGGACGATCTGGCCAAGAATTGTGGTATTTCCTTTACAAGGAAAGTTTTCGTTCTTCGTCTTGTGGGCGGTTTGGGGGGCGGTGGTTGCAACGTCACAATCGAGTCGACCAATTTGGACTTCGAACCCTCGCAAAACGCTTACAACTTCGCGTAAAATCCCTTTAGTTAAAATATAGCATTTCAACACAACAATCATATGTAGTATGAGAGAATAGTCTACAATAAAGTTATTTTCTTTATAAAAACGAAGTTGCTGTAACGTGTTCGTGACGAATCCGAAAAAGTTAGGTTCGTGTCAATGACAATGAAAACTAATGAACCCTGACTGAGCCAGACTCGGATCTCGCTGATTTTACTTTATATAGGTATAAAAGATTAGCAGCGAAGTATAATGTGAAACTAGATACATCATTTTTATAACAACTTTGCTACGCAATGAGAAAGGGGTAAATAAACTCACTCAAGAGTCAAGGTTATACCATTCTTTGGAGTTTGGTCGCGTGTGTTCGGTTCTAGGTTGAGCTGCGCGCCAAAATCATAACAATCAGTTTTAGAAAAACTATGTGACCTTGGAAACAGCACCAAATCTACTGTAAATTTAGTTGAGTGTCGTATTTATCCATCCTTGAGCTAATAATATATGAAACACTAGTATAAGATAGCAAAATAAACTCACCAAACGTCGTGTACTGCTCAATGGATAAACATGACTGTTGGTAGCGACTGTATCGTTGAATGAGATTACCAATATCTTTGAAGAAAACTCGCGTAAGCCTCATGGCTGAGATTGCAAATATCCACTAAAGTATTACTCCGTCTTCTTCGTGGTTTCATAAGAAAGGTTTTAAGTAAACTAGCTAAAGATACCGGTATCAACAGGAACGCCAAAGCTGCCCTCTGCCTCTGGGTCACTGGTACGATATCGCCGACACACAACACGTGACAATCAAACACATTTAGACCAATGACGTGCGAATGTAAGGCAGCCTGACACCCGCCACGTTCCCGTTGGAGAGCCGAATATTTAACGAATGTTTTACGACACTGGCCGAAGTTCGTAGATCCCAGAAACTGGTGATTACATCATTTTGGTTTCCAATGATCGCAGTTGCGGGGCATGAATGATTAGAAGTAAAGCTCTTGTTAAATGTAAACCAATGCGTTGTTTTTCATTAAAAACCGCAAACGTATACTATACGTAAACAAGGAAGATTCTGATGCTCTTGATAAACTACAACTGAATAATTAACTAATTTATAACATGAAGTAGAAGACGCTGCTAAATAATCTATGATGTCTAAATTTGTCAAAAATATTAGAGAAGAACCATTGATCTTTTCTCGGGTCTTGTTTTTTACTTTAGGTCGATGTATAAATGACGGTTTGGCCAAAAAAAATATGGCAAGCCAAGACAAGTAAAGATGAAAAGTGGCTGGATCGAGTGCCAAATATTTATACCAAAGTTTCAGTTTTTGTTCCAACTGAAACAGTTTTTCTTTCGCAACGACATAATGCCAAACTATCATTCATGAATAAGTAATTACGATACGACTCATATAATCAGCTAGCTAGCCGGTTTCATAAACTGTATGTCTCCTCAAAATACTCAGAACATCAAAGTTATAGACAGAATAGCAAAAATATAATACGCACAGTGAAGAATTTTTCATGCGTGATATTTCGAGACTTACATATGTACAAAATTCATAACATTCTAGATACTTTCTATAGTTGGCCAGGCTCCGTTAGCTATGACGCTGTTGTAACAATTTATGCTACGATCATAAAAGCATAAGAAAATATACAGCAGGAAAACATAAAAATGTAATGTACTGGATGCAAGGACCAATTCGGACGAAGTGCAGGAACCGGTGTACCAGCGATTCCCCCCCCCCCCCCCGTGAATTCGCCCCCCCCTTCCTCGCCCCCCTCTAGCGATTTCGCCCCCCCCCCCCTCCCCTCCAACCTTTTAAAAGGTTATAAATACATATGTTTTCCTTATTATTATTACTGTAATGTATTGGACGTGGAGAATAGTAATGCAAAAAGCTATCAGTAATGTGTAAGGCATTCAATTCAATTCTATTTTAAAATTCACGCTTCGTTTTTCTTTGACAAAATTCGTGTTGGTAAGCTACGGTAAATGCTGCAATTTTCATTCGCGCGAGCTGTGCAACAAGAAACTCGACAAGGGATTCTGCAATCCACCTACAATCTTTGTCAATCTTCGAATGATTAGTTGTTAGTATTTCTTACCTGAAGCCAACAGGTAGATGATGTAATTATTGTGGTTTTGATAACCCGTAAATCCGCCTAATTTGAAAAGACTTTGCCGAATAAAGGAAGTTTTACCGACTCGCGTGCTTTGTTCTATTTTCAATTGAAAACCTTCTGAATAAACAAGCTAATGAACTAATTAAGATCGAAAACGGCGGGAAGTTTTAAAACTTAGTGGATCGAGCTCATATTTGGAAACAACTGCCAAATAGCCTGATGATTTTTATGAAAACCATACGGTCCGCCAAGTCGTATAAGACTAAAACTAGTAATGCTCGCATCGATCCATCTATTTTGAAAGAACTTTGCCGAATAAAGGAGCGTTATCGACTTGAGTGCTTTGTTCTATATTCAATTGAGCTAACGGCACTTGTTAATTTGGTAATTAGATCAGTTCAAACTAGGAAGACCTTTCTGGATAAACAGCTTATTACTCTAATGATAAAACGGCGGTAAGTTTTGAAAGTTTCTAGTAGTGTAATTAACTCAAATTCGGAAAGAATTTGAAATGACCTTCCGAAGAAAAGGAGTGTTACCGACTCGCATATTTTTGTAGTCAGTAGTAGAAATAGTAGCTAAAGAGGTCTTAAACTTAATTTTATTAAAAAAAAAGACAAAACTTTGTATTCATTGCGTTAACATGTACTGTCTCTATTTTCTGAGGCGGGGCGATTTCTATAAGAACTATGAGTACAATTCACTAGCGATTTCGCCCCCCCCCCCCTAGGGTGGGCGAATTCACTGAGGGGGGGGGGGGGGGGGGGGGGAGGGGCGAAATCGCTGTGACACCGGATCACCTTGGATGGGATCTAATCAGCAAATATATACGAATATCAAGGCAAGATGAAAGGCTGATTGTACGGTTACTGGGAAATATATATAATTACTACCGATATTTCGGTTGGCACGTCCAACCTTCCTCAGGGTACACAAGTATATGGCAAGAAACCGTTAGTTACAAATTAAAACATAGCCGGATCTCGGTTACGGTCAGGTGTAGCCATCTCACCAAGCAAGGAGAAATCTTGGAAATCTTGAAAAGTCAGTCTAGAAATTTTAGTTCTTGACAAATGATAATCATGTTTCGTGTTTGTGACCGGACATTACGTATTTTTTACATCAGTGCAAATCAAGTAACACGTGTGTTTATCTCGAGTTGAGGCCGCATTTCGGAGTATATAATAATAATAATAATAATAATAATAGTCTTTATTAACAAATATACCACATCAAACGTGCAATATTTACAAACAAAATATGTAAAAGAAAAAAGATATATATATTTATATATATATAAATATATTTAAAAAATGAATCTAATAACAGTAAATTATGTTTTTCACAAAGTGAAAAGGCATCTATTAATAAAAGCGGACTTGAATCTTTCAGTTTTTACACAAGGCAAGATATAGTTATGCCCTCTATCACGGAGTTGTCTGGATCTCTGTGGTGGAAACAGATCGTCAAGGGCAGTATGTTTAGAGTTCTGTTCCATAATTTCTTATCCCTAGAGTTTAAAATACTGCAAATACTGTATTACTCCAAACAATACCCTGATCTAAAAGCTCTAGCAAACATGCTATATAGAGTGAGAAAAAAAAATTGGAACAAGGACGATCGATCTTCTTACAGATGTGGCTAGCCGGCTGGAAAAATGGATAAAGATGATCTATGCGAGTAGATATTTAGACAGATACCGTAAAAAATCGATTTAGCGTCCCCCTTCCAATAAGCGCCACGCGCGCCCCTCTCTAATAAGTCCCCCCCCCCCCCCCCCGACCGTATTTTTTAATAAACTCCCCCTTTCCAATTAAGCGCCCCCGTCCTTGGTCCTCTTCTGTTTACCTTGTATGTTGCTCCCTTAGTAGACGTGATTAAAGCCCATGGTCTCAATTGTATTATATACGCTGACGATTCCCAATTATACATCACCATGAACACGGCAATCAAAGGGATATGGCACTATTGCGGCTTGAAAACTGCTAGCTTGAAGGATATTAAAGCATGGAATTCCAACAACCTGCTGATGTGTAATCCTGACAAGTCTGAAATCATCCATTTCTCATCACGTTTTTCGAAAGATGACATTATCGAGTCCATGTCATTTGGTCACCTAGCCATAGCTCCTGTTGATGAAGCTCGCAATCTTGGTGTTGTACTTGATCGTCACCCTTAACTTGTCTTCCCATGTATACGTAAATAACATCTGCCGATCAGCATCACTGAGTATTAGGAATATAGGCAGTATACGGAAATACCTTACCCAATCAACAACTGAGCGTCTTGTCCATGCTTTTATTATTTCTAAGTTAGATAACTTTAATAGTATGTTTTATGGTTTACCTTCCAATCAAGTCCAGAAACTTCAACGCCTTCAAAATACTGCAGCCAGGCTTGTGGTTAAAGCTAAACGTTCTGCACATATCTCTCCTATCCTCCGATCCAACAAACTATATTGGCTTCCTCTTAGTGAACGTGTCCAGTTTAAAGTTCTACTGACGCTACCGGAGCCGTGCGGGAGTTTAGTATGGCACCGGTAAAGAGTATACTAAACTCGCCCACAGCTCTTTGCTGGTTTTACCTGTAGCATACGAAACTCCCTCACGAGCTCTTTGCTTTCTTTACTGGTAGCATACAGCTCTTTGCTGTATTTACTGGTAGCATACTAAACTCCCTCACAGCTACGGTAGCATACTAAACTCCCGCACAACTCCGGTACCATACTAACCTGAAGCACAGCTGTGCGGGAGGTTAGAATGGTACCGGATTTGTGAGGGAGTTTAGTATGCTACCGGAGCCGTGCGGCAGTTTAGTATGCTACCAGTAAAGACAGCAAAGAGCTGTGCGGGAGGTTAGTATTGTACCACACCGCGGCAAAACGTTACGCGCATGCGTATTTGCTATTTCTTATCGGCGCGCGGCCGCCCCCAGTTTCCCGCGAAACTGAAATGAAACAACAGGCACATACCCGTGATTTTAAAATTTCTGCGTAAAAGTACTATTTGTGAACTGTTTTGTCAAAAAATAAGAAAACTACTTAAAAGATAAGCCTAAGACTTTAACAGGTTGAAGTTTTCTTAATTTATAATTCACTGTGAGTTTACTAAGTTATAAAATTATTTACTAAAAAAGTTGAAACCCTCGGTAATTTGTATTTGATAGCAGAGCCTTCGTTCTTTTGGCCAGCGGAGCATACCGTTTTGCCGCGGTGTGGTATTGTACCGGAGTTGTGCAGGAGTTTAGTATGCTACCTGAGCCGTGCGGGAGTTTCGTATGCTACCAGTAAAGGCAGCAAAGAGCTGTGAGGGAGTTTAGTAAGCTACCGGAGCCGTGCGCGAGTTTAGTATGCTACCAGTAAATACAGCAAAGAGCTGTGAGGGAGTTTACTATGCTACCGGTAAAACCAGCAAAGAGCTGTGGGCGAGTTTAGTATACTCTTTACCGGTGCCATACTAAACTCCCGCACGGCTCCGGTAGCGTACTAAACTCGCGCACAGCTCTTTGCTGTATTTACTGGTAGCATACTAAACTCCCTCACAGCTACGGTAGCTTACTAAACTCGAGCATAGCTCCGGTAGCATACTAAACTCCCGCACAGCTCTTTGCTGTCTTTACTGGTAGCATACTAAACTCGCCCACAGCTCCGTTGGCATACTGAACTCCCGCACAGCTCCGGTAGCATACTAAACTCCCGCACAGCACTTTGCTGTCTTTACTGGTAGCATACTAAACATGATTTAACAAAAACAGACAAGATCGGCAACTAAAGAGAACCGACGGAACACTTGACAGTAAACAGCAGCCAAAAATCCAATTAGTTTAACTACTACTTCAGCACCGTTGCCGAGAAATTACTTGACCCCGGTGGAGCAAAATTACGGTGAAAACACAGATGGTGAGTCCCACTCTTACTGGCCCGGGGAGGGGGGGAGGGTACTTCCTATAATGGACTATACGGGGATGACGTCTAGGCTGATAGGGATTAATAAGTTCTCGTATATACGTAGGCGATAAAACTTTAGTAGTCAGTAGAACTTTAAACTGGACACGTTCACTAAGAGGAAGCCAATGTAGTTGTTGGATCGGAGGATAGGAGAGATATGTGCAGAACGTTTAGCTTTAACCACAAGCCTGGCTGCAGTATTTTGAAGGCGTTGAAGTTTCTGGACTTGATTGGAAGGTAAACCATAAAACATACTATTAAAGTTATCTAACTTAGAAATAATAAAAGCATGGACAAGACGCTCAGTTGTTGATTGGGTAAGGTATTTCCGTATACTGCCTATATTCCTAATACTCAGTGATGCTGATCGGCAGATGTTATTTACGTATACATGGGAAGACAAGTTAAGGTGACGATCAAGTACAACACCAAGATTGCGAGCTTCATCAACAGGAGCTATGGCTAGGTGACCAAATGACATGGACTCGATAATGTCATCTTTCGAAAAACGTGATGAGAAATGGATGATTTCAGACTTGTCAGGATTACACATCAGCAGGTTGTTGGAATTCCATGCTTTAATATCCTTCAAGCTAGCAGTTTTCAAGCCGCAATAGTGCCATATCCCTTTGATTGCCGTGTTCATGGTGATGTATAATTGGGAATCGTCAGCGTATATAATACAATTGAGACCATGGGCTTTAATCACGTCTACTAAGGGAGCAACATACAAGGTAAACAGAAGAGGACCAAGGACGGGGGCGCTTAATTGGAAAGGGGGAGTTTATTAAAAAAATACGGTCGGGGGGGGGGGGGGGGGGGGGGGGACTTATTAGAGAGGGGCGCGCGTGGCGCTTATTGGAAGGGGGACGCTAAATCGATTTTTTACGGTATCTGTCTAAATATCTACTCGCATAGATCATCTTTATCCATTTTTCCAGCCGGCTAGCCACATCTGTAAGAAGATCGATCGTCCTTGTTCCAATTTTTTTTTTCTCACTCTATATAGCATGTTTGCTAGAGCTTTTAGATCAGGGTATTGTTTAGACTGATTATCAGACTGTCGAGGTCGTCCGCTCACTTCCTCCCACCTCCCAGTCTGATGGACTTTGGCAGAGACCGTGTTCCTGACGTCATTTCATTTCGACCAATCGGAGCGAAGGTTTTGTTTTTAGAGAACTGAGGTATGTGTGGAATGTCAAGTGGAGCCTGCATGAAGGACAAGCCAAATGGCGGACGATACGAACGGGCTTGATATGGCTTTGGAGAAAGCGTGCGAAACTTTCGGCATTTCTGAACTATTTCCCGAACAGCGAAAGGTATTATTATACTTCGTTTCCCGGAAGGACCTTTGCTACCACAGCTGCATCTATAAGGCGACGACCAGGTCGATAATCGAGAGAAGAGAAATTATGTAGTCTTTTACAACTTCTACAGATCGTCAGAATCACGGCTCTTTCATTCACTGCAGAATATGTTCTACAGCTTCAAACTTATAGAAACAGAACGTGGAGAAACATGTTGTCCTCAGACGTGTACCGGGAAAATCTGATAGGAAGCGCTATCGATATCGCGATGTTTATGAATCTACTAGCTAAGGGCTTTGGAAATTAATAATTATCTTCCTCGACCGCTTTGTATTAAAATGTGATGTCTCCTAGAATGTTGGCATTTAGAAGACCAAATATTTCATGAAATGTAATGATTTTTTTACAGCAGTGAACACACATACTGAGTATGTTATGGTAATAATTATGTAGTTATGATATGAAATCATGTTTGCCGCGTAGCACTAGTAAGTGTAAAGAATGTGATGTAAAGTGGTAAGCTGTAGTGCTAAGTGTGCACGCCCTACGAGGGAAAGAGAAAAAATCTCTGACCCAAGTGCGACTTGAACCCAACGACCTCCAGGTTGCATGTCTGGCGCTCTACCAACTGAGCTATCAAGTCAGATGAGAGCAATCGTGGGTATTGGTGCGTTTTATGGGGTCACGGCGATTATATATGTATAATTATGTAGTTATGATATGAAATCATGTTTGCCGCGTAGCACTAGTAAGTGTAAAGAATGTGATGTAAAGTGGTAAGCTGTAGTGCTAAGTGTGCACGCCCTACGAGGGAAAGAGAAAAAATCTCTGACCCAAGTGGGACTTGAACCCAACGACCTCCAGGTTGCATGTCTGGCGCTCTACCAACTGAGCTATCAAGTCAGATGAGAGCAATCGTGGGTATTGGTGCGTTTTATGGGGTCACCGCGATTATATATGTATAATTATGTATTACTTATGGTAATAGTTTCACGACATTTGGGCAGTTATTTATGTTTGCAAAATTTTTAACGCACTTTATTTTGACAATTTTGCTGTCATGAAATTTTTACAAGAGTGAACACATATAGTGAATATGTCATGGTAAAAGTTGGATTACATTTGCCTAAATATTTATGTTATCAGAATTTTGAACAGTCTTGATTTTGACAAGTACAACAAATCCGGTAGTTAGATCAGTGTTGTGACCATGCGCTTGAAATACTGTACGGTAAATCCTATTTAAAAAGTTCCTGCTGCCCAAAAAACCATAGCAGCTCAAACAGGATATGGTTAGGGTTAGTTCTGAGAAATCGACATAAGTTTGAAGCTGTAAAACATAAGAATTCTGCAGTGCAGGAAAGTGCGTGATTCTGGCGAGCCGTACTAGAAGGCTACATAATTTCTCCTCTCTCGATTCTCTACCTGGTCGTCGCCTATAGATGCAGCTGTGATGGCCAAGGTCCTTCCGGGAAACGAGGGGTAATATTGCCTTTCGCTGTTCGGGAAATAATTCAGAAATGCCGAAAGTTTCGCACGCTTTCTCCAAAGCCATATCAAGCCCGTTCGTATCGTCCGCCATTTGGCTAGTCCTTCATGCAGGCTTCACTTGACATTCCACACATACCTCAGTTCTCTAAAAATAAAACCTTCGCTCTGATTGGTCGAAATGAAATGACGTCAGGAACACGGTCTCTGCCTAAGTCCATCAGACTGGGAGGTGGGAGGAAGTGAGCGGACGACCTCGACAGTCTGATAATCAGGCTAGGTATTGTTTGGAGTAATACAGTATTTGCAGTATTTTAAACTCTAGGGATAAGAAATTATGGAACAGAACTCTAAAAATCATACTGCCCTTGACGATCTGTTTCCACCACAGAGATCCAGACAACTCCGTGATAGAGGGCATAACTATATCTTGCCTTGTGTAAAAACTGAAAGATTCAAGTCCGCTTTTATTAATAGATGCCTTTTCACTTTGTGAAAACATACTTTACGGTGGCCCATAAGTGCAAAACACAATACACACAGCGAAAACACAATACACTAACTGAAAACACAATACACTAACTGAAAACACAACACACACAGCGAAAAAAAATACACTAAACTGAAAACACAATACACTAAAATGAAAACACCACACAAAGCGAAAACACAATACACTAACTGAAAACACAATACACACAGCGAAAACACAATACACAAAGCATGGCAAGTAGCCGAGGACTGGGCACTAATGTTATTACCGATCAACTATGATTTTGAGTTTCTTGAAAAATGTCATGGAATAAGGATTTCGAAAAGAACACTTTTGAATCGTTTAAATCAATATGGTCTATGCAGGCGAGGGCAGAGTGTGGATGGAGATATTGTTCGGGAATCGGGAATAGAATATACAAGAGAGCTGGGTGGTCCGGCTTTACGGGTAGTATACTGAACTCGCACACAGCTCCGGTAGCATACAGCAAAGAGCTGTGAGGGAGTTTAGTATGCTACCAGTAAATACAGCAAAGAGCTGTGAGGGAGTTTAGTATGCTACCGGAGCCGTGAGGGAGTTTAGTATGCTACCGGAGCCGTGCGGGAGTTTAGTATGCTACCGGAGCCGTGCGGGAGTTTAGTATGCTACCGGAGCCGTGCGGGAGTTTAGTATGCTACCGGAGCCGTGCGAAAGTTTAGTATGCTACCGGTAAAGACAGCAAAGAGCCGTGCGGGAGTTTGGTATGCTACCGGAGCTGTGCGCGAGTTTAGTATGCTACCGGTAGCATGCTCAACTCGCACACAGCTCTTTGCTATCTTTACCAGTAGCATACTAAACTCGCGCACAGCTCCGGTAGCATACTAAACTCCCGCACAGCTCCGGTAGCATACTAAACTCGCGCATAGTCTTTGCTGTCTCTATTTGTCTTCAAACCATTGAAATCGGCCTTGGAAACTCGGTCACATATGACCCGTTGCCGTGAGGCAGTTGATTCAAATCTTCTAATAATCTTGTTGCCTGAAGAAAAAACCCTTGTTTGTACTAATTTTAAGAACTGGAATTTCATTTCCAGCTGCGATAGTTGCGTTCAGTTTTCTAGTTTTCGATTGTAAAGTTTATTCTTGGAGATGTATAACAGTTAGTGTCTTTAATAAAACAGCAAAGTGACAACTGTTTCATTGTTTGATTGTGCTTGATGAACTGCCTGAAATCAAACTTCCCTTCTTGCTAGTGTTAAGTGTACCAGAAATGGACTTTTTTCACAGTTTATAGCTATTTTCTTTCAGTTCCAGTCGATTATTAAGCCTTGCTTGGAGATTTGCCGGGCTGTTCTTTCATCTGCCAAACGCAAATTACTTACAGGATGTTCAAATGTTCACTTGAGCTCAAACTCAAAGTAAACAAACTCGGTGCACTTAATTACTCTTGAGAGAACATATGATTGTCTTTTTCAGTACATTTCTTAGGTCATATTATAAACAAAAATAGCATGATTTGTATGTGATATTTATCACTTGCTGTATTTATGCCAAATATCACTACAAAAATCTGTGTTTATGAATCAAAAGACAAAACTCAGCTTCGTTTTGTATACATCACACATGTGCTGTAAACACGAAGTCTGAAACGGATGAAACGGGAAAATAAAAGGTTACAATGTTCTGGTTTATAATGGTCTTTCCTGAACATGTGGTGCTCACCAGTTCTTAAATTGCCTGTTATAAATGAGAAATAGCTGATTATCAAGAAGTTTCTACACTAGCAAGTAGTATAGCATTCGCTCGCCTTGTCCGCCAAAATTTTGTCGCATATATAATTAGCTGTACAATATTACAAACAAAGGAAATCGCTGTATTAGCCAATCAGGTATTGCTGATAAATTTTCGAAGAATATGATTGGCTGCGAGATGGCGGGAAAAGCTTTCTATAAATAGACTACTCTGTAAACTGATGGGCCAAACCCTATATATAGGGTTTGGCCCATCAGTTTACAGGTTAGTCTATTTATAGAAAGCTTTTCCCGCCATCTCCTATAGTGGGAGATGGACACTTCTGGTTATGGACTTCTGGTGCAAACCATCTATTAGAACACATTACAGCAGTGGTAGGGGCAGGAGCGAACTCTCCCCAGAACTGAACTTTACGAGATGAGATAATGAGTATGCGGTGAGGAAATGTTACTAACTAATGGCTAACTAGAATCCTGTATCAAATGATACAGAATACTAACTAATGGACTAACTAGAATCCCGTGTGTCAATTTACAGATACCTAGAATGGGCTATTATCGCAGTTCGGCAATCTTGGATAATTTGGATAATTTGGATAAAACAATAGTTTTGGCCCCGGTAGCCTCGAACTGGTTGGTTTCAGAACGAGTTTACCGGACAAAAACAAAGGTTTTTATTCTCCTGGGACTCAACATGGCCGCCGTGCGATAAAAGCCCATACTAACTAATGGCTAACTAGATTATCACGACCGATCAATGACGTATCCCGGGTCCAGTAAAGTGACACCGTCTCTCCCATGTGGGATCTGTTTTGGTGCACGCTGCGCATGTCCGTGACGCAAACTTTATAGCGCCAAACTCTTATTTTACGCTTTTCATCTAAATTTCTGAAATGTTTTCAATTTCGTATTGTTCATATATCGTACTGAAGTACATTACAATATTCGCGTCCGAATTAACTGTATCAGGTGCAGGGCAGCGTTTTCACTGGGAAAAGTACTCGAGGAATACATGAACATTCAAGACTTCAAGCCGACTTGGTTCCAAACCCCATAATTAACGTAACGTTTTAAAAAAAAAAAAATATTGTTTTACCGACCGACCCATGCACTGATACCAGTTATTTTTTTTGTTTTTATCTTTGTTTTCAGGTCGTTAGGCCATCCCAATACCCCTCGGTACACGGCCTTCAATAACCGTGAGCAAAGAGGAGACTGGACTCATGTTTCGTAAGAAATCGAGGAAGGAGACGATATACGCGATAAGGACTCCATAAATACGGGCTATTTCCCCGTGTTACTATGGCCAATCTCAAACATTTGATCTCTAAACACTCTAAAGATGTAACCGGCTGTTGTTTTTCGGCAAATAGCCGCGTAATTGCCTCGTCGTCGGGTGACAAAACCGCTCGCCTTTGGGATGTTGAAGGAGGCAATGAATTCCCCCATTCACCATTGGATCAACATAGCTACCATGTAAACTCTTGTTGCTTTTCTCCCTTTGGAACTCTCCTAGCTACTGCTTCCACTGACTCTAACCTTATGCTATGGGATGTTAACACGGGGGTACGTTTAGCCGTTCTTGAAGGACACAAGGGAGCTGTAAGAGTTTGCCGTTTCTCGCCAGATTCTCAGTTCCTTATTTCGGGATCCGCTGATGAAACGCTCTGTATTTGGGATGTTGCTTCAAAGAAACTCATAAAATGCGTGGATAAGCTTGAGAGTAGCGTCAATGCCTGTACTTTTACCCCGGATGGACTCTATATTGTTACGGGAACAAGCGTTGGTGATCTATCGATTTGGGAGACTCAAAAAGGCAAATTTATGAAGTACATTGTGGGACATGATTTGGGAGTCTCGGCCTGTGTTTTCTCTCCAACATTTGGCTCGGCAGGTAATTATTTGTAACAGCTTGATTTTTAAGATGCTTATATATTTTAAAGATATTGGTTGCTTATCTCTTTCGTTTTATTGTTCTTGTCGACGAGTTTACTGAGAATTAATGTAATTTTTATCTGTGATTCAACTCGACTCAATAGACAATAGGCAATAATCACAGCTAAATCGTTCGTACATACTATTTCGTGCTATTTAATCACGGCCAGAAGCGAATAATCGTTCAGAAAACCCTCACATTGGATGAATTATTACCGAATTATTCACATTGAAATGACGTTTTACTTCGAAATGAGATTAGATCTGTAACAATTACATGTTTATTGTTTGCCATACGTTGAGAAATATCAACATTTTATTTGACAACTCACATTCTTTTTCGGCCAAACTTGCTCGTATTCAACATTGTTTGATAGTTTGTCATCTGGGCCGGGTTGTTCAAAGCCCGATTAGTGCTAATCCAGGGTTAATTTCCATGACAACCAATAGGTTTTGAACAACCCGGCCCTGATGATGTTTTGCATGATCAAATGGTGGGTGAACATTCTTTTATTTGATCGAAATAAGCCGTCATGCCAACACTTTGTTGGATCATGCAGTCCAACAATTATTATGTTCGAAAGTTGGACCAAGGCTTTAGAATTCATATTATGAATATTATATATATGCAAATGAATTATGGTTAATTGAATTCAATAGTTTTGGTATTCTCAGAGGAGAGGAAATTTTGTGTCAGGTGATCACAAAAGCATGACATCATGATCGTAAGGCCTTTGCATTTGACACGGCAGAAATTTGTCATTTGAACCAGGCTTAGTGAGTAGTCACAATAATATAATATGAATGCCACATATTATATTTTTTTCGAGACATTTTGGATTGAAACATTTTGTTGTGACTGATTGAATGATTGATTGCCAAGATATCATGGAGATGTCCTTTGTTGTTTTTATTTGCTGCTATTGATGTAGACAAAAAACAGATTTGTTATCCACTTTTTATTTTGACAAACCACATAGACCTGTATCTTCTTGTGTGGTATTTAGTTACAAATTAAAAAGCTATATTTAGCACTGCGACTCCATATGGGATACATTGTATTTGAATAACAAAAATTCAATTTTGTTTTGTTAACCAAAGGATGTCATAAATTATTATTTATTTACATAACTTACACCATGGAGAAAACCCGAAGTAATAGAGGATGGCAAAGATAATTAAAGTGGATTTACAAAAGCTTATTCTAGAAATTTGATTTTGGTTACAGTGAACTGATTTCATGTTGCTCAACTTCTCTTAAAAGCAGTATTTTGCATCCACTTGAATCTTTGCCATCCTTCATCAAAATTCACTCCAATTTTCTCCAATATACCTGGAAAGCATACTCTGCTAATCTTAGCAGTTATTTTTGCAAGTTGCCTATCATCATGTTCTGAAAATAATATAAGTATAGGTATCCCATGATGTTATATATATATATATTTATATATGTTGGTTTGGGGGGGGGGGGGGGGGGGGGTTGGCACAGTGGTTAAGCACTTTGCCTCTCACCTATGGTGCTCAGGCTCAATTCCCGATCAAGCCATCCCACATGTTGGTATCTCTCCCTTGCTCCGAGGGTTTTTCTCTGGTTTTCCTCCCTCCACAAAAACCAACACGTTAAATTCCAATTTAATATGTGGTTTGTCTGAAAGGTCTTATACAATGTGCCTTATACAATGTGCATGATAAGATATGGTATATCTACATGCATATGTATCTTATGTTGCAGTTTATTTTTGTTTTCAGTTAATTTTTTTCTAACTAGTTAATTTGTTCTAACTAGTTTTTTTTTTCTAACTAGGAATTATTTTAGGGTACTAACTAGTTAGAAATAAATATTAACTAGTTAGAAATACAAATTAACTGAAAACAAAAATTAACTGCAACATATTATACAACCAATATACATGGCTTATGTAGGAACCAATAGCATATACAGTAACACCTGAAACTATAGGTACATTTGATCGCGATCAAGTCGCAATCAAATTGCATGCACTGACCACGATCTGCTCGCACCTTGCTTGCGATCTGCTCGCACCTGCTCATGATCTGAATGCACCTTGCTTGCTCACAATCAGAACGCACTTAGCTTGCGATCTGACTGCGATCACTATGGATGATCGTGATAATCAGTCGAATCTACAGGGAAACAAAATGCCTGCTTGTGAAATTTTCCATAAACCTTTTGGATCTAATTTGACTTCAACACAGTGACTTGATGATATTTTAGTAGGTCACATGAGTTTTCTAATCTCAATCACTTAAAGTGCCTATCACCCTTTTGTAATTGTGATAGCTTATGAACCTCCGAAAAGGTTTGAGTACTTCTGTGAAGAAAGTTTTGGTTTAAAGTGAATACTTTATGTTCTACGCCTGTTTGAAATCACGTAAATGTGACCTTTCCTGACCCATGACCGCGTACGTAAAAGCCTGGGTCGAAACCTGGGTAGACGTCATCTTGACGTCATATAATTAATTCGGCTTTGCAATCATTTGAAGAAATACTTAAGACGTTGACTAAAATGACTTTTTTCTTTACTAACAACTCAAAAACTGTGTATATTTTCTATGCATCGATGTTGTTGTGATAAAAAGGCGGCATGGAGAATAATGCTTTAATGAGATGACGTCTACCCAGGTTTCGACCCAGGCTTTTACTTACGCGGTTTTGGGTCAGGAAAGGTCGCATTTACGTGATTTCAAACAGGCATAGAACATAAAGTATTCACTTTAAACCAAAACTTTCTTCACAGAAGTACTCGAAACTTTTCGGAGGTTCATAAGCTATCAAAATTGCAAAAGGGTGATAGGCACTTTAATCTTGAGCTGTATAGTATTTGCCAACAAACAGTAATTGGGCCTTAAAGTGCCACTACAATCAAATTTTGGCATATCAATGTTTTCTCATATTCATAAAGTAGAGTTGCTATGTTATTACCAGTTCAAACCGTTTATCAATGCGACGATGGGAAGTCTTATTTTTTGGGACTCCGAATCCTTAATTTTACGTCCGCCATTATGCAAACGTTTCCTGTTGGTGAGGAATGCCTAGTCATATTTTTAGCGTATGTGACGTCAAACTCTCAACACAACAACATGTGGGGTAACTGTTCTCATACAAACCTTCACACGAACTAACATACATGTATGTACCAAGAAATTATACCATTTTTCCGCAAAGAAATGCAAAGAAAGCATTTTGAATAGAAATACTTCAATGCCTTCAAGTGTGTGCATTGAACAGGACTGTAGCAATTTAACGAACCACAAAGCTGGCATTTCAATACGAGCAGCCGTGATAATCAGTAACATTAATAAGGTTTGTAATTATCTTCAAGCCTGAAAGGTTGGTTTGTACATGTATATATTTTGTGGGTCATTTTGCAATTTGAGGACAGAAGCTTCTCCAGAATTGTTTATATCACATGGAATAGCCAGTAAGATCATACCAGAGCCATTATAACAGTTCGGAAGAAGGCCAAAACAGCAGAACCAACTGACAGAATGTCTAGTACAAATTAACCGAAAAATAACTAAAGCTGAAAACATGGTTTGCTGAGAACATAGTTTGTCATATTGCTGTTTCCTATAAACAGATAAACCTAGCGATGTAGTATGCCTTTTACTTTACTGCTAATTTTATTTCAAGACAATAAACCACAGAAGAAATGACCAATATTATTTCAAACACAGTACCTTGTTTGTGTCTCAAACAGCGACAGGGCGCACGAAGTTTGGTTCTGTTATCACCACTGTAAGCTGCAGATCAGTCAGTTTCAATACCTTTTTTCAGTCTCTAGTAAATTCTTATCACTCACAATTTCATGTTAGACAACATAGCAATTTAATTTTATAGCAAAATTTTACATTGTATTTTAGAATGTAGATTCGCCTGAAAATATGTTGCCGGGACACAGACAATTCTCATTTATACGAGCTAGCAATCCGTGTTTCACTATAAAAAAATCTTAGAACTTTATATAAACTGATTGCCTTAGTGATTTCTCCGCTGAATTCTCCCTGTAGCCCGGATAACAGCACAACCTGAAAGCCGAACCAGGGAAAATACCCTGGAAATGACCCTAGCCCAAACAAGATGAGAAACAGCAGGCCACTTCCCAAGCGAATTTAGCATTTCAACTCGGTTGCCAGCGGCTCTGTTCCTCTAAATCATCTACATCCGGCAATAAATTAAAACAGAAAGACACATTATTATGTTCTGAAGAATCTGGTACAGATTATCTGTTGTTATTTACTAAACCACAGCAATGCAGACTGTGTTAGTTTGTAGCCATATTATAAGAAGAAATGTATGGGTTCGAAGCAACTTGAGAACAATGCGTTGAGTGTATGACATCACTTAGGCTCAAAAATTACTAGGCATTCCTCGCTTACGGGAACCAGTTTCGCGTAATGGTGGATGTGATTTTGACGAAAAACTCTCTTTAAATGTGTGGTCAAAGTTCCCCCTTTGCAAACTTTTTTCACTGATTTTAATATTTCTGCCACTGTTTGTTCTTATGGAATACAAAAAAGTGGTAAAAGAAATGGTCCAATTTCGTCGTAGTGGCACTTTAAGTGGTGGTAATTAGGGTCTGCTTTAATAAAAAAAGGGTAGGCAATTAAATGAATAGCTGTGTACACAATACACCTGAAAGGATGTGACATTTAAGTAAATAATGTTACATATGCATATAATATTATTGTCAATGGTTGGTTGTTAACCTCAAGCTTGTTACTAAAATATTATGATTGAAATTTGCACCTGTCTGCAGGGTTCTCAGAGAAGCCGGCAACCAGCAGCTTTCTGATCTGCCATCTGTTTGGATGAAAATAGCTGTTTGTTCTTTAGCTTGACAATACAAGACTCCTGATTTATCTTTTTATGAAGACAGCTTGTTATGAAAATGTACCCACTTGTTGCCAATCCACCACACAGAAAAATAAGGCAGTATGTACTTTTGCCCACAATCCTTTGGAGGGTTGTCCAATACTCTGACAAATTTATGCATAGCATTGTATTGTATTACATGTATATGTATATCAACTTAACGATAGCTTAACAATACAATACAATAGTAGAACAAAGCAATACAATAAAATACAAAACAATGCTATGCATAAATTTGTCAGAGTATTAAATCTGTTATAAAATTGTGGTAGTGAGTTTTTAAATACTAAAAACAAGTCAGTACAAGAACTGTTGCCAATATGCTGTCATTGAAGAGACTAAGTACAATGGATTTTTGGCTGCCTGACCAAATAAAATAATACTAAATAGAAGTATAAACATTTTCCATTTGTAAACAGGGCAAAAATAAAAACAAAAATAAACACAATATTAAAATTTAACAATAGTTTGAAAATATAAATTCACCATATGGAAAACTATCATTGGCAGTTTTACAGTTGACCATAAACCTTGTAAACCTAGCAGAATGTCCAAATAACACACACCAATCCTCTTCTCTTAAATGACTCTGTATTGGCAACTGCACTTGCCACATTTTTAAACAGATTTAAAGTTTTTTTGTATGCAAACGATTGTGGGTAAAAGTACGAGCCACAATCATGTCAAATAATTGCTAATCATGAGTAGCTACATTCATTGCCCTCCCCTCTGGGAATCATACGGCTCTGAGAATCTGAGAAATAATCTTATGTTTAAATTGAACTACATGTTGGCTGTTTTTAAAATAATATTTTATATGTGACCATAACAGAACACACAACTTCCTTTTTACAATGTAACATTCTCTCTATACAGTCTGTAATTTTTCATCTACAGAAACCTGTAATATTGGCTCAGAGCAATCAACTTCTGATCTCATAACAGCTTCTCTCTCTCTTCAGGCCATCAGTAAGCATAGACATTATACATTAAAAACTAAACTTAGTATATATCTCACATGTGCTACTGCTACATACTAGTTAGAAAAGCACAATTGTGGTAAATATTATTACATAATAACACATCCATCACTTCAACTGTATTGTATGATCCTGACAGCTTACTAAGAAATCACTATGATGATTTGAGAACAAATAACCCTAAAGAAATATTACTATACATATGCATAAACACCCCCATGAGGTCAAAAGTGATGTGGATTTGTAATTTACCTACCTCTGGGCTATTGAAGAAATAACTATTGGCAACTAAAATATCCAATTTAAAAAATAAAGAGATGAATAAATGTACATTTTTTATATTTATGTACAGATGAGATTTGGTCTTTTTCATGATATTGTGGCTATTTGAAAATATTACACTTTGGATGCCAAACAGAAGTAATGAGATTCAAGTAATAGTATGGCTAAGAATTTGCTAATTATGGTATTATTTTATTCATCCAGCACATTGACTTAGACATAAAAATCTATCCAAACTTGAAAAAGAATATTATTTTCTCTCAGTTTTGTTAACAGATTTGAATTGCATCTAGTGTAAACACCCAGACCTTTTAATATGACGAAAATGCAATGTTGGGAACATTTTAATCTTGAAAGATTAATAAAAAATTGTTGGTTATTGTTGTGGACTCTTCTGATCATGATTGGAGGTAACATTTTCACACAAGGAACTTAGTTTTAAAACACAGTTTCAGTGGATAATATTTCATTTTTTTTATATTTAAAGGTGGAGTTTGTGTGCTCAAAATGAAAAACTGATAATAAATTCTACCATTCCAAAAGCCTATAAAATTTGCACTGAACACCAATAGAAATTTGCTAAGCTTTTGCATACATTGTTACTTTAATGATTCAGAAGTATTTGAGTCTGAAAAAAATTCATACAATTTAAATAATAATAATTATTATTATTGTCATAGCATGATTAGTTTGCACAAGCTCATCTTTCTCTTTAGAAGTAAACTACTGTGTCTAAATAGTTAAATGTGACTGCAAACCAACTAAATTTGAGCTTGATGTCCATTTTGAAAGAAAATTATGTTAAAAAATAAAAGTAAAATAAGAAAAATTACAGCAAGAACACAAAATTAGGTACAGAGGAGTCAAAACTCAAAGAAACTAAATTTACCAATTAGACCGGAAATTCAAGGTTTCTATTGGTAGATAAGTCAACGAGGGGTGCAGCTCCAAGTCAGCTATCAAAGTTGATGTAAACCAAGAGTGAGCAAGTCTGATTGTTAGTGTTTAATCAAGACACTGTTCTATCAACTTAGTGATTGAGAAAACAGTAAAAAAACGTGAGGAAAATGCATTTTTCTAAGTGATTTTTGTCTGCAGTGCATGCACAGTTGATTGATAGATGGCCCCTGGCTAGCCAATTAGATGGCAAGTTTGCCAATAGACAGTGACTGGGTCACTATCATATTCTAATAATATTTATTAGTGTTAGTAGTAACCATTGTTTGCTGGTCCTGTTTCAGTTCCAGTGATGACAGACACTAGTGGTAGTGCTCCACACTTTCTGTTGGCTTCAGGTGGAAATGACAACCTTGTTAGGTTGTGGGATGTTTATACTGCATCAGGTTAGGTCATGCATACAAGTCATGTACAATGTACTTAAGTGATTTTGTTTCTTTGAGGTCTCAATAAATTGGAAACATGCTCAATCTTGCAGCATTGCAATTAAAGCCACATACATGTAGATATTACTACTACCAATATATTATAATATACTGTTTTAAAGGTCTTGAATTGAAGTTCAAAGTACATATTTAATCCGTTTTGATAAAAAAATTAAAAAGCATAGATCAGGTATGTGTTGTAGATTTTTCAATGCAAAATTACTTTTTCTGGCAAAAGGAGTTCAGCCCTTAGCGTTTTGAAAATATATTTGTTTTAATAATTATTATTATCCTTTCAAATCCCAGCTAAGTTGTCTAAAATATATTGTCATGGATTTTTATAATTCTTTTTCATTCAGGTTTTATGTCCTGGTTTGTATCAAAATAGGATGAAAAGCTACTTTTTCGACAGACTTTGAGAAGAGATAAAATCTGTAATATGCTACTTATAAAAAATCCCTGTATAAATAAAGCTTTGTTAGATTTGCGTTACTTCCATCAAAAATATTACATTTACTTCAGTGTTTTCAATAACAGGTTGAGAAATTTTGAATTTAGAAATGCAACATGTACAAATGTACAATGTAAATAACATTTATAAATGTGCATATTTTCACAGCCTTCTCTGAGGAGTGTCACATCAGTGGGCGCTGTGTGTTAGACAAACACCAAGGACAGGTGTGGGACTGCAATTTTTCCCCTAATGGCAAGATACTTGCATCAGCGTAAGTAACTGCACACAAAAGGAAATGACATCACTTGGTTAATAGAAAGAGCACCAAAGTAACAGACCATTATTTTGTTGACTGTATAAATGGTAAACAATTATTTGAAATGTAATAAGTCCAAAATTAATAAATATAAAAAAATGCAATGTTTTCCAGTTGGTGATGGACCCGTTCAGTTTTTTCTCATCCGGACTGGCTAATGACGAGATTCTTACATAAATGTACCCTGGCTAGCACTGAACATCTTGTGTTGAAAGCCTTGGAAAAAGGAAAACAAATACAGAAAATTGCAGAAAATTGCCAGTAATTTGAGTGAAACAAAGAGTGCATGTTCATGACTGACAAATGTATAGCTTTTGCAAGAGCACACAACTGAATTAACAAAAGCAAATGAAATGAATTGATATGGAAAATATAAAAACATTATTTGCTGGCTTTAGTCCATTATTTGCTGGCTTTAGTCCATTATTTTGTATCGAGAGAAAATTGCCCTTGGTCTTGAATTAAACATTATTTATTGGCTACTTACATGTACATGTAACTCTGAATGTCCTGCACTATTCACTGTTTTTAGTGTCACACAGGCAAAGTATTCACTCGTTAATGGCTTTTTGAACTTATGACAGAAAATAAAATACTGGTAGCTAATTTGAGGCTGGTTACATTGTATTTCACTTGTGTATTATACACTAAAACATTCACAAACACCGAGGGGAATTGTTAATTATTGTATGACCTGTATGCTTTCCTTTCAAAACCATAAATTATTTACAGAAGCCCTGTGATGGGGGGATATTTGGCTCTCTGTCATTTTGTATGGACAGTGTCCGAAATTGTGCCTTATTTGGCACCAATGCGACTAAATTTTGAGTGTTGGCAACCAAAATTTCAAAGTTAGTCGCCAGCTGCCGACTTACCTAAAGTCTTCACAATGTTTTCATAATGACAGTCCGTTCTAAGTAAATTTTGCCAATAAAACATGCCAGCAAATGTTAAATATTTTAACAAAATATTTTAAATATTTCAAATGCAAAATATTTTTTGGCAGGTCACCAGGTGGTGCCTATGTGAAAAAGTCAATTTCAGCCCCTGATGGACCGAGTGCAAATGCAAAATGACCAAGAGGCAAATATTTTCCCATCTGACCTCCCACTCAGTCAGTATAAAGTACATGTACCTATAGATATAAATTATTATGACAGGTGGAAAGCCATACATGTAATCATTCATTTCAATCTAGGGGAGAACCTTTTATCAGTCTACATGTAGGATTCTGTTTGGCTCTGTTTTCAGGTCTGCGCTCAGAGATTGATTATTATTTTTTTGCTTCATAATACAGGTCAGGCGATAAGACTGTGATTCTCTGGGATCCTGTGAGTAAAAATACTAAGATAAAAGCTTGAATGTTTTAAAAATTGATTGCATCGTGAACAATCTGTTCCATGAATTGGTGGTTGGAGAGTGGTTGGTATGTAAGTGGTCTGTGAGTGGTTTGTAGGTGGTTGTTAAAAGGTTGGTGATTGCTTGGTACATTGTAGCTGCTTGTAACTGTTGACACAATCCCAAATACCACTTAAGAATGGTAAAAAGCTTACTTAAAATAATGTAAGATAGTTCCCTAACTTCTTAGTTTGGTTTTTCCAACTTTGTGACATTTACTCAGCAGACTGTATGGGCCATACTTAACTTGTTTGGGGGGGGGGGGGGGGAAGGGAGCAAACAATGGTCACATTGAAAGAAGGTATTGCTAAGGTATTTGTAATGTCGTGATTTAAAACTGTCACATTCAAGCAGTGTGGTTGGATAAAACATGCTTTCTGGTTGCTTCAGAAGAAAACCATTATTTTGAGAGTCACAGTACCATAAGCTTATAGAACTCAATTGTAGATATGAAATCTGTTGTAATATCCAGACATTAATGCCATCTGGTAGTTTGTTAGATATGATGGATCATATGTATTATAGGGACATGCGGCTGAGTGTTGGCCGATAATAATTATCGCAGTTGATATGTTAATTGGTTGACATTCGACTGAGTTTCAGTTGACATATTGGTTGAATGTTGCCTGATTTTGAGTGTTGCTCGACATGTTGACAGATACTCTGTCGCCACTGGACTGATTCTTGCCCGAGAGTCTATAGAACCTGTGTTGACCGACACTTGACAAGACAGTTTATATTGTGATTGTTTATATCGTGGTTCTGATCTCACTCATATAATGTCTAATTTTAGGTAAGCTGGACATAAAGTAAATACATTTTGTAAACTAGACTGGGGCTGGCTGATTAGAACCAATTTCACTGCATATGTGCTTGTGTGTTGATCTTAAAGGAGCTCATTCAACCAAGATGCATTGCAAGCTCAAATTTCTTGATCCGCCATTTTCGGGGCCCCCGATAATGGCTCTGGAGAGCTTCTTGAAGCAAATCCTATTCCATCGGTCTCACAGGGGCATACCAGTTGATTACTTATAGGGGAAAATGTTCCTTATTTATTAGATTTTGTGTTCAGTCACATATTTCCGGATTTTTACCTGCCAGGGGAAGTATTTAACATACTCTGGAGTCGCCTTTGGTCAGTGAAATTATTACTAGAGCCTGTACTGGAGTTAGCCCACTGTTTGATCGTAATTCCTACAGTTTATCCAAACCAGGACCTTTCTACATTGGCTTGATCGGACTGCTGGACCTAAATGACATGAAATTAAAGGTCAAAAGAGCTGAGCCTTTTGCTAATCATCCTCGCACACACATACAACATTTAAAAGCAAATTGCTTTGACTGAAGACTCAAGTACGCGGTACACGCGCGGTACATCATGTGCAAGATTACAAATCTCGCAGTTTCTCTCTTAGTCTTATAGTCTTGGTTTTCGCTCAATGTACATAGACAATTAAAGTAAGTAAAAGTGAAATGTTGTGTTAACTCTGCATGAGCGGATGTAAAGTGGAAACCTATTTTATAAATGTTTCTTTGCTGATGAATGAATTATTCAAGTGCCGCTGGGCGCTCAGAAAACTGATTGATCGGTATTTTTTTACCCAGCATATCCAATTTACGATTAACTGAAGTCAAGGGGCTTTTAAAATGACACAAACCGGCTGAAATTCAAGCTAACAAACAATAACATTATAATGGCTTCGATTCTTCAAATTTGATTTCAAATTTGCATATTGCATTGGCGAGTCAAAATGTGACCTTGAACACAAATAGAATGTGGCAAATAGTACTTCAACATTTCAAACCAGCATTTTGGCAGGGACAACCTAGCTCCTTTCTTTCGACTACATGTTCTTGCATGCACAAGCCTAGAAAGGAAATAACTCTAAATGTATAACGCTATCGTAGAATTGATTAATTTCCTTGCCACAAGATCTGCATCACTGGAACTTGGTCCAGAAGTTGTACAAATTGGTTCGCTAAATTGAGCATGAGATCGATTGCTAGCCGTAGTAATTCCGCTCATTCTTTTGTATTTCTTCAAGTTAAAGGCAGCCGATCTCCCCGTCGATCTCGGCCATTTCAGTTCAACTCGTAAACTCTATTTATAAACAGCCCGATATCACATTTTCTGATTGGCAGCTGTCCGATTTCAAGTAGTTTCCCGTATGAAAACAATAACAGTGACTCGCAATGCATCTTGGTTGAATGAGCTCCTTTAAGATTAGGAACATGTTTTTAAGAAAAAAGTTAAAAGACCAGTTACCATTTAAATTAACCACCAATAGTTGACTATGGTTCACATTGTTCACTTTAACCATTTAGGATTAGGATTCTGAGCAATATCTAATTCACTTGTTGTTCTGTTTCAGCTGAGTGGAGTAGCATTGTACACCATAACAGGACATGCACGGTATGGAGAATAAACATCTGATTCTTGTAGGGGTGTAGTGGGGTTCCTATGTGTATGGAAGCACAAAAAGGATGAGCCTTAAGCTAAGGGCATGCCTACTAGTTATGTTAGTCTGTTATTTACAACAATACATTTGTATGTCTTAACTGGCCCTGACATACATGTACATGTACATTGTAAATAAGCCTCTTGCTAAAAGAGGATTTTAATCTAAGATTGGGAGTAATAATAATAACAATAAAGTCTTTATTTAAAGAGGGTAGCACTAAATAGCAAAGCTAACAAACTTGTGGCCCTCATAATAACTGGCACTGTAACTCATCCCAGCCCAAATTTTACTATTCACTTGTCAAGGTGCATGTGTGTTGCACAATGGGTTAGTGCATGGTGCATTGGCCAATGATGCAGTCTCGAGTGTGATTCCTGCCATGGGTCGATCGCCACATCTGTATCGACTCTTCTCTGATCTGAGTACCTTATTACATGAAATTTTGGCGACACTTAAATTTAGCGAATTTAGTGATTTTTCTAAAAATCGCTAAATTAAAATGCACCAAAATTAAGTGTCGCTAAATTTAAATCGTCGCTAAATTAAAGTGAGTACAATATGAAATTCCGCCATACGGTCGTGAAAATGTAAATATGAGTGAGGACAGCATTAAGATATGACATTACAGTTGCAGTTTCGTTTGTTTCGTACAAAATTAAGTTTCAGAACGTTGTATGATTTTGTTTTTATCGCATTAAAGTGATTTAAATGAAGCTATTGACGTTTATGATTTTATCACATAAATGTTCTATTATCGTCGTAAAAGTTTTGAATAAATTCGCCAAAGTTTCAGTTCGTGAAATCGCGAAAATAAAGTGACTTATGTCCCAAAATTTACGAAAAGTCGCTAAATTAAAGTGCCGCTAAATATGGATTTTTCAAAATCGCTAAATTAACGTGTCGCCAAAATTTCATGTAATAAGGTAGCTTGTATAGCTTTGAATTCCCTTAATCGGGAGCTCTGTCCGAAAAGGCGGTACAGTTGTGCACTGTCTGCCTCCTGGAAGAGCAGTCGGTTAGACAAGGGGCTACCAATGTTAAATATAAATTATTATTATTATTATTTATTTATTTATTTATTTATTATTGTCACGCACAAAGGTTTCAATATGAGGTTCTGGGGTAATTATATTAATTATTTTATTCTATTCCACTTAGAAATAATACATTTAATTTACCCCAGAGCCTCATGAATATTGAAACCTTTGTGCACGGCTAGTGAAGCATACTTGTACATGTACAAGGGCCCATGTACAATTATCGAAAGTGGGCTATTGCATAACATACATGTAACTTTTGGTAATGTGTCTGTATTAACTAGTATGACATATCCCTACTCATACTGTAGGTATGTGACATGCTGTTGCTTCTCACCTGATGGCAAGTGGTTAGCTACAGGATCTGGTGACTGGACGTTGAGGGTGTGGCATATTACTCTGACAGAACAAGGTTAGTATCTACTGAATGTGAATAGCACAATACTGGAAATTCCAAGCATTTTAAAATCTAGCTAATAGTCATAGGGTTCTTTGTTATCAGGGGAACTGGATACTGGAGCTGTTTTAACACAACAGGAGCAAGTGGCTTTGCCTGCAGTGGCCAAGGTGAGAAAGAGAAAGTTGTTCTTTGACTCTTTGCCTGCTAAAATTTATTTATTAGTATTTGGGTGTTAGATTTATAAAATTACTTGGACTTAAGTATTCCGATCTTTGCATTAGCTCAAGGTTTGATAATAAAAAAATTATAATCTCACATGCTCACCCTGCCCTAGATCTTATTAAATACATTATACAGTGTACCAGAAAAATGCTTTGTACAGAGTCGTCTTTGTCTCTTGCCATTAACAAAAGGAAATGAACAATCTGAAATCTACAATGTTTACAGTTTTGTTTTTCTCGGCCAATGGAAATCGAGATACAGTTTATTCAAAATGATGCCGGAACATGATTAACGCCAGTTTAGCACAGACCCTTCCAGAGTTTTGAGGGGAGACGGACAGCTGTACACAGGCCATTTTTGTGATGCCACATGTAGATTAGCGCTTTTTTATTTAGAATTTGCGAAAAAACGCATTTTCGAAACTTGTCCATTTTGAACCTTTGTCAAGACTTTAAATAATTTTATGCCCTCTTAACATCAGGCTGACTGATCCACATGATTCGCCTTAATTTCTGCTCTTTCATCTTTCAACGTAAACAAGGTCATTTCAGTCCCATGTGCTCATTGTTTTGCAAGCCAGACGAAAAACCAGTTACCCTTCAAGAGTGAACAGTCTATTGAAAATACAAAATGCAACAATACACTAGCTTATTTTTCACAATGGCAAGGTTTTTCATTGCATCATTGTAATAATGGGATTGTTTAGGAAGCATTGTTTCCCGGATTTATTGATGTGAAAATATGAGATAATTATGTTCCCAGTTCTGTACTGTGCCCAGGGCCTATACATGTACATGTACATGGGAATCTACAGTAATCCATCCACAAGTTCACCATTGATGTCGATAGTTATGCACTGATGTTTGATTTTGGCTTGGTTTGATATGCTTTTCAAGGAATTTTGGTGATTTTGGTGATTTTGGTTATTAGAAATGAAAATGTTTACCAACTGGTTTTCATAAAAAGTAATTACATGTATATGGCTGTTTGGAGATACATAATTTATCTTCTCATGTTTAACTTGATAACTCTCACATACATTGCACTCACTCATGAGTTATAAAGCTAAACATTCGAAGACAAATTCTGTATCTCTGTGTGGCCTGATGTAATATCCTCTATAAAAAAATACCTTCATGTGACAAGATCTCACTTAATTTAGAAATAAATAAATACTGATATTTCGTTGATAATTATAGATTAAAAGTGTTTATACTATAGTAGCACTTAATATGTAATAATTAAAAACATTTTATAGCAAATTAATGTCATATGCTTGTAGGCAGCAAAAAAGAAGCGTCTTGTGTCATGGACTTCAGATGAGGTGTGTACGTGGCTATTGTCTATTGGCTTGGACCAATACAGTGAGGTGTTCAGAGAGAATGCCATTGATGGTACTGAGCTGTCAAACATGTCAGGAGATGTGCTTGTTGGGGGGTTGGGAATTGGTAAGTAAGCTACCGTATGTGTAATTAGTAACCTTTGATCAACAGGTTTTTTCTTCTTGTGAATAGGCAATATTCGTATTCTCACGGACGAGCTGGAACGAGCACTCAATGGAGGCTCATGCGGGGGAATCTTTTCTAATGCTAAATAGTTTTTAGCGAATTCCCCCGCACGAGCCTCCATTGAGTGTTCGTTCCAGCTCGTCCGTGAGAATACGAATATTGCCTATTGCTGCTACAAATGAGATTATCAATAATCAAAGTTGACAGGGAGATAAGCTACTGCCCAGCAGATATTTCCCGTTAGCACATGACTTGTGTATATACAACATAGGTGGCATTACCATGTTCCTTCAAAATGCCAGAATGGGGTTTAATTTGTCCCACCAACTTTAATTTACAGCTGTCAACTTCTATGCCCTAGCTTTACAACCAGTGCTGTGCCTGTAAAAGGACTGCGTGCTTGCAGTTTACTTTGCCTTTGTGATCTGGCAGTTTTTGCTCCACCCCTATCTCCATTATTAAGGACAAGTTAGAGTGATTGGGAGAGGAAATATTTGTCTAAAAATCCTTTTTTATATGTACATAATCAGTTTAAACTTTTTACGAAATATATAAAAAACGAGAGCTTACCAGGGGATCCAAACACTGAGAAAGATGAAAGCACGAGCCCGCCTCGGCCGAGTACTTTTATTGTTTCGAGGTGTTTGGATTCCCTGGTGAAACACGAAGCTCGAGTTTTTGATATGACTTCTCAATCGAAAACAATACCTGCATTCATAAATCATTAGAAAGTATTGTTTGCATGCAATTATAGACTACAAGGGTTGTGATCGTTATTTTGTCATGGTCATTTCAACAAACGGCCTGATAGCATAATGGGCAAGACAGCGAACTAGTAGTCAAGAGCAGCTATGAGGATGATGGTTCGAGTCACACTCTGGACACCGATTTTTATTTCCGTCTTATCCTTCACTTCTCCATGTAAAGTCATACTTATGCTGTAATCCTTGTAGCTTAATTAGGTCCAACACATGCATGAATGATACCTAATGAGAACACAGATGAACATCACTAGTGATTTGGATATCCATTGGGTATCATTGGGTATCCAGATTCATGCATGTGACCAAATGCAGCCCTCATGAATTATTAATGAGTTTGAGAAATACAGGTAAACTTTTTATCCTTTGTGTTGTGTCATTGTGTCAAGGTAATTTGATAATTTTACAGCTGTAATAGTTTTTTTTATATTTAAACTTTGAGAAATTACTGTAGTCTGCCATAGGTCATGCTTCTTTTATTCATTGTACCCTGTCTGATGTTATGACTTGTCAATCAAAAGGTCCAGTTGGTCATCGCAACAAGATCTTGAGAAGTATCAAGAACATTAAAAAGGAAGAGGTAGATGACAACATTCCTGATGAATACCTATGTCCCATATCGAGGGATGTCATGCATGATCCTGTCATAGCTGCAGGTAAACACTCTTCTAAACCTCATTAATAGTCAATTATAGCCTCCTGCGCAGGCCGCTCTATCCATCACCAAGTCTCAGCTCAAATCCGTGTTCTGGGAGTGATAAAAGAAGGTGGGGAGAGTTCCAGTTCTCCCTCGTCCATTTCTCCACAGGGAGAATTAGAGTGACCAAGGGAGACTCATATAGAGTAATGCCTGCAGAGGAGGCTAAGTCAATGGACCTTTCACAGTTAAGCAATAACGTGGTTGAACTGTATGGCAAAACAATATCTGACTTCATTATTTAAAGACACTTGAGATCGAGATTGGCAGTGTTATTAGCAAAACCTCTTTGTGATTGCTATTTTCCACCTCCAATCGACTGTTGATCTTCCTAAAACAGCATTTTAAAGTTTGTTTGCCATCCAGTAAAGCCTTTCTCATGGGATCACAAGGGCAATGCATTTGTTATTGAAGTGATATAACAGCATGTGATTCTTTCCTGCAAACAGCCTATTTGGCAGCCAGATAATTCTTTCATTACCACATAATGGCCTCTGTATATGCTCCAGTACAGAACTGATTAGATACATGTATTCAGTTTGCACTTACATTTAGATAGACACTAGTATTTGTTGGATACAGAACTGATTAATTAATATAACATTGATGACTTGCTTGTATCACTTTTACAAATATTATTTAGTGCTTGTTTGATAGAGTGCTGATCAAATTAGTTATGTATTCAATAAACGCTATGCTAGTGTCTATATGAGGGAGGTCTCAACTGATCACTGACTTGCCCCAAGGGTAAAACTCCTGTCTTGATGCATACATCTCACCATGTCCATGATGCAAACTATTATATAGTACTGAACTCTAATTTTTATACTTTTCATTAAAATTAATTTTTAGAAAATTTGTTAAATTTTAGATACAATGTACATGTATGTACTATTTATTTACACAATGAGCAGCCATGCTGTATTGGTAGATACAGATCCAAGCTGCAGCCAAGAATCTGTAGATCCAGTGTAACACAGATGCAAATCTGTAATGTACTTCTAAACCCTTACTTCTTAAACTACATGTACATCACAGCTGCTATTCTGTAAATAATACATGCAGTCAGAAGTTTCAATAGAAGCTGCCTACTTGACTTTGTACTGCTGGGCCCGGTTCCTGAAAGCCCGATTAGCGCTAATCCTGGATTAACTCTCAACAAAACATATTTGTTGTCATGGTAATTAACTCTGGATTAGCGCTAATCTGGCTTTCAGGAACCGGGCCCTGGTGACTTCTTCTGTGGGTTACCTCTGTCATTGCACTGTGATTTAAGGGCTCAATATGAAAACAACCTATGGTACCTGTAAGTGACATTTTGGTTATAGACCCCTTGCACTTGATGTCACTATTGCTACATGTATGTAAAGTGCCCTCCCCCCTCCCCCCAGAAGGTAACTGGATAAAAAAACAAAATAATGGCACAATGAAGGTGTATTTCTGGTGGGGGACAAGGATACATGTACATGTAGGCAAACAGTGAACTAATGATGTTAGTGCAAGGGGATGGTTGGTAAGTGGTAGATTTTCTAGTGCAAATTGTTCACAATAAATACTTTTGGGGGGCTTTTCAGAAAATGATCGGCAGATTCACGAAAAACACGAAACCAATTTAACCGTTTTTCTGGCTTTCTTGTACAGGAAATTGAGCGGAGGAGGGGCATAATACCATGTACTTAAAAATAAAACATTTCTAGATATTGTGCCAATCATTTGCTGAACACCTTGTCTTCTGTGTTTTAATTAATTAAAGTGCCTGTAACATTTATTTTGTTTTCACAAATATTGATTCTACAACAAGTGAATAGTGGAATATTTCTTGATTTGAGTGTTACATCTATGAGTTATAGAGGTTTATATCTCCAAAATGTTAATGAATGTGATGTCAACCCAGGAATAATTTATTATACAAAAACATGCTGGTAGAGATAAATGACGATTTGTAAACATCTATGAATGATTATAGCCAATATCAGTAATAATATTTTACCAAATATTTTATAAAAATCAAATAATAGTTTCATCCACAAGGAGAAAGACATTACAGTATATTTTTGGGTTGATGTCATAGTCTTTAGCATTTTGGAAAGATAAACACCTTTATAACTCATGGACACCACACTAAAATCAAGAAATATTCTACCATTTACTTGATGTAGACTCGATAATTGGGAAAACAAAATAAGCGTCAGAGGCATTTTATGGTTGTGTTGTGTATCTTGGTAATGAGTTTTTCCCAATCCAAATCAAATCAATTTTGGTACAGGAAAATTACAGGACACTAGTTTTGATTCATAAGCCCTGCACTCCATCTTTATACCATATTTCTATTTCACTTGTACAAAATCTGCTCTATGGTCCTTCCAATCTACTTGTGTGTTGCTTTCAGATGGCTACTCATACGAACGCAGTGAAATCGAGTCCTGGCTGAGGTCAGGTCGCCTTACAAGTCCAATGACTAATGGTCCACTCAGGAATTCTACCTTGACTCCCAACAGAATGCTGAAAACAATAATCCTCAGGCACTTCGGAGGGCAGCTTGAAAAATCTGTATAATAATCATGGTAAATAATGAAATAATGTCTTAGAGACCAACCATTTAACATAAATTGTGTTTGGGGGAGGGGGCTTTTGTTAAAATAATATCCTGCAACCTGTTTTGTATGAAAATTATTCTTTCACAAAGATGCAAACAAGGAAACAAAATAAATGCGTGTTCTATGCAAGAAATTTGCAAGTAATGAACATCCAGTTGCAGGTATGAATTTTGACTAATTGTGGTCATGCTCAAGGATCTATAGGGTTGGATATTCACCATCTTGATATAATTAGACACTTGTTTCGTTACAAGTAAGAGTTTCATACCGAGAGCCAAGGTTCTAAGCCCTAAACATCCCGAGGGCCGTAGGGATTAGAACCGAAGGTTCGAGGTATGAAACTGACATATCACATTTGGCGAGGTTTAAAACTGAGTTATAATAATTAACCTCCCTGTAACAGTTATAAAGCTCTCTGTAACAGGCTGTTGTTGAACGGGTTTATACCAGAGTTTCACCACTACGAAGAACAAAGAAAACCGTGTCAAGTGTGATATAAGTGGAATTAAATGCTTTTTTCATGAGACTAATTGCATGTGAAAACTGTGTGAAAATCTGTAGTGTTTTATCTTCTCATCAACCATTTGCAGTTCGAGAACAAAATTGTTTCACAAAGGCAGCACCTTCTACTCTGTTATTTTGAGACACTGAGTGTTGGTCCGACTGGGGTTTGAACCCGCGACCTCCTGCACGACCTGAGCTTAACCACTGAGCTAACTGAGGAGCAAGTATTTTTTCACCTTTCAATCACTGATAAGATTTATCAATATGAAATACATAGAGGATCATACATGGCTGAGCGGAGATACAGTTGAAGGGCTGTGTGCCACAAGGGCGTAAGTGACTCCTGATCACATTCTAAATTCTCCTTCAAGTTCTTTGTTTTCTAAGGGAGAATTTAGAACGTGATCAGGAGTCATCATTGAGTGGTGAATGTTGTAATATACAAGTGAGCAGAGCGAACATTGAAGTTAATTACAACAAATCCACCCTAGACTTTCACATCTTCTCAGATAAGAACAATAAATTGTAGGCCCTCGGAGACCACCATAGAGGTGCTTTAAGTCTGTTGAGGTTCTCTGTCCATCTTCCAGTGGTAAAACAGAATAAATGTTCAATGTTTAGCCCCTAATGTCACAAGATTGGAATGGCAGGTCAAGATTAACATTCTAGTATATGTATTCTTATTTCAAGTGCCTGTAATCCAGCTAGTCCACACAGTGGTCAATGTCTATGCATGCGTCATATCTAATTGATTTTTAGAGATGTCTTTTTAGAAAGGTTGAAATGTCCAATGCTTATATTGTATAATATATTAATCAGCACATTCAACATTGGGACTCACACAAATATTTTTTTTAAAGAAAAAAAGTATCTTTTACCGATATTTCAATGGAAAACAGTTTAAATTCCTCTATTAAACGAGGTTTTTCCCCCTGACATCATGGCCAATGTGCAAAGCACGTTGGCCCAAAAAAAGGAGTTTAAGATGCTTGTCATAATTATTTTATGGCTTAAAAGTATTCAAAGCCAGGCCATCCCTTCATGTAGGACGACACGAATTGCTACCAAATTGTATTGTATTGTGTTGCGTTCTATTGTTGTATTGAATTGTATTGTGTTGTATTCTATTGTATTTTTGGTAAAAATTCGTGTCGTCCTACATAAAGGGATTGCCCAAAGCCAGCTTTGCTTCATTTTGTGGTCCGTACGGGATGTTATGGACCTTAAACCGACCAACCAATCATAGCTCACGAAGTTAACTAGCCATAAAACAATCGAGTTGACAGTACTTTCCTGCACCCAGTCAATGATATCTGGCAAGGGCTTATACACGTAGGCTTTTTAAAAGTGATAATATTTATTGGAATTGGTTAAAGGCTTGATGTTATGTAAAGTTCGATACATTTGTGTTGCATAAAATGCCATGGTCAGTTCCCAGCAGCCTCCAGTGGAAAGTTAAAAAACAATAGGCATTTGAAAATCTCATAATGTTAAATTATGTCACAATTTAGCTTTGTGATCACAGTTAAAAGCGATAAATCTCTTATTTTGAAAGAGAATCCATCACGATGAGACATACTAATCTTTAAAGGGAACCTCAGTTGAAAAACAATATTTTATCTCCAATTCCTTATGGATGACTAAATATGTTGCTGTGTTTGTGTCCTGTAAATTGCACACTAGATGTCACTTATGGACCAATAGTATTCTCCTGTCCAGTCCATTGAACTCATTTGAGTTTCCCGCGTGCCGCCATCTTGGATTTTATGACGTCACAGTGTTGCCCCTATTGTTACACAATAAAAGAGCTATTGTTTTCTGACAATAGAGGCAACACTGTGACGTCATAAGATTCAAGATGGCGGCATGCGGGAACTTCAAATGAGATTTGTGGACAGGAAAATCAGTCCATAACTGACCTAGTGTACAATATACAAACAGCAATAGATTTAGACATCCATAAGGAACGTTTGGGAGCAAGCATTGTTTTTCAGCCGAGGTTTCCTTTAAATATTGACATAAAGTGATACCTCATGTTTATAAACATTCCAGTTGTTATTGCTGGGTTGCACGTGACGTTATCGCCGCCATCTTGGTTGACGTTAACAAAAGATTCCTCTTTCGATCAACCATGAAACCAAAAGGTTTCTTTGTTTGATTCGCCACGTCTTTGTTATTTGAATCTCTGGGGATTGATTGCAAACCAGCAATACTAATGTGTCAACCATGATTTCAAAAGGCCACTTTGTGTCGGGAACCAGTGACTGTTTGGTTGGTACATTAATGACAATTACATGTATGGATGACGTAGCAGTGAACATCCCTATAGATACACTGTAGTACTCACAGACAAAATATATGCGTAAAATAGCCACTTGCATAATATAACAAATTCAAGAAAGGTTGATGGTTGGATATGATAAGCAAATTATCGAAGGAATTATGGATAGGAAAGTAACGAAGGACAATGAAATCACGAGAGTGGTTAGATGAGACTGCAGTGTCACTAGATCAGTCAGGGGAAAGCGTGTAATTACTGTTTTTGGCGTTTAACGTTCATAGAACAGTTTTCGATTGAGTGTAGTAAAACCAAAACCAAAGTAATCACAGAACCAATCACGGTATCGAGTAAAAACACAATGAGCCAATCACGAACTGAAGTAATTCACGATTGGTTTTACTTGAACCACTGCAGTCGTGAAGAAAAGTAAACGCAATCGTGGATGGCGTGTGATTGATGGCGTGATGGAAAAACACGTTTGGTTTTAGTTTAGCACTTGATTGGCTGATAATCACAAAACATTTTCCACAGCCAATAGGAAAACTGAGCAAACGCAAAACCGAAGCAATCGAAATCCGCTCTATAAGCTCTAGCCAGTACATGTATCATTGATTGAAAGGTCAAACTGGATAACAAAATGACGGCGAATAACGCCTGCCATTTTCGTTCAGTAAAGAATCAAATTTCACGATGAGAATTTACCCGTTTTTTTTTTACCTGTTGGTACTTTTACCTGTTATTCGTGTTAGTATTTCTGTTTGACGTTAATAAAAGATTCATTGACGTTCGATCAACCATGAAACCAAAATATTTATTTGTTTGATTCAACCATGAAACCAAAATATTTAGTTGGTTGATTTAACCAACATGACCGCCACGCTTTGTTATTTGAATCTCTTGGGATTGATTGCAAACCAGCAATATTGTATAGTATTTATCTGGCAACAAAGGTAATAAGTAATTGAGCTTTCCTACAGGTAACGATTCTGACCTGAGATCGAGTGTTTCATCAGCCGTTCCAAATACCAAGAAAGCAATGAAACCCAAGGCTCTATTGTTTTTGAGGAGTTATTGTTTTCGCTGATGAAACACGAGAATCGAGTTTTTGAAATGACTTCTGAATGCAATGACAATATAAACCAAGAGAGCATGTAAAGTAACGGAGGGAATCTCTAATACGCGTGTCTCTACCATGACGATGTCGAATAAAATCTATTGTTAGTAACCGGAAGCAGTTGAAGCAAAGTGGGCGCGCGCGCCCGAGAACTAGAATAATGGCGCGAAAATATTTTGCCGGTTTTGACGGCCAATATTTTCGCGCCATATTTTAGTTGTCGCGCTCGCGCCCATTTTGCTTCAACTGCTTCCGGTTACTAATAATTAACAATTATTCACCGAAGTGGAGGTGAATAGTGGTGGATATTTACTGAGCCGCTTCGGCGAGTTAAATATCCACCACTATTCACCAACACTAAGGTGAATAATTGTTTTAGTATATACCACACTCCAGGTGAATAGCCAGCACCAAATAGTTATTTTATTTTCTGTCAAATGGACAAAAACTCGCGCGAGATGATCGCTGCTTTGCTCGGAGGTGAATATGATATCATATTCACTGTTTGAGTAGCCAATCAGAGCGCGCGAAAAGTGATTTCACTGGTGTGGTATATACTAATAGATTTTATTCGACATTATCATCGCACGCCACACACCATGAGATTCCCTCTCTTATTTATACTCTCTTGCAATAACACAATAGCTGTATTCATAGATCATTAGGACTGATTGGTTGTCTGGTGTTTTGCTTAACACAATTATTGATCACAACGGTTATCATTTTTACTTTCTCCTGATCGTTTCAACAAATCACCAGATGTGCAGAAGACAGTAGACTAGAACTCGGGAGCATTCATGAGGTCGATAGTTCGAGACCTTCATACGCTGATTTTTATTTCTAGCTTTCTTTCACTTTTCACCTAAAGTCGTACTTATGATGCAGTCTTTGTTGATTAGTTAAAGCACAAGTGTTTGATGTATAAATCTTGATGTCCAATGAGAAGCCAGTTTAAAATCACAAGATTAAAATGTGTTTTCAACACACTTGGTTTTCAGTCAACTCTTGTTTCATTGCGTTTCTACACCCGGCTTATAACCTAATTAATTATTAATGAGTTTGCGAAGTATTATGTAACATGCATGTATATATGTATTATTATCCTATAAATATATCTCGGCCAATCAGAGCTCAGCTTTACTATGCAATACAGGGCGGTATTTCATGTTTTTTTTCTAAGAAATACATACCACTTATTAGACGTTTTTCCAGGAATTACGTGCTGATATTTTACGAGTTGTGAATGTATTTATCCGAGCAATGAGTTAATAAGGGATTTATTATACGATAGCTTTCTTAATTCATGGGTTTCTGTTCCATTTAAAACGTATTTTTATCGGGGAGCCCGTTCTAGCCAGGAAAATAGAATCTGTAAGGAAATCAATGATGACGAATCACGCGCGGAAACCAATTACATGCTTTAATGTGATTGGGTAAAATGAAAGAATTGTGACAATTGAAGGGAACTTGATAAACCAGTTTATAGTGTCAGATCATAAGGCATCGGCATGGAATATCAAACAGGTATTCTGCAGAGCAATATAGTCTAGTGGTATTACGGCTCCATATTTGCTTTCAAATTTGACCTTATATGGTAAAATTACGTCGGCGTATAATAATGAGCGGTATTTCATGGCTAGATCAGGCCAATCGAAATGTAGGGAATTTCGCGCCATTTATCAACCAATAAGAATTTAAAAACAAATGAATACATAATTAGTCTGCAGACGCTTCCTCCACTCGAAACTTGTTGTTTATAGGATAATATGGTTATTTCATGGTTTCTTAATTAAATACTCGCGAAAATTTCACTCGAAATTTGTATTATTTTGGTATACAATTTCAATGTCACGGCATGACGTGCAGTAACCATACCGTAAGTCGAAGTAAAGTAAAGTATTAGCAACCTTATTTAATGTCGGTAACTCGTGACAGTCTCGTAAGAGCCTGATAAACTTGAGACTGACGGTGCACTCACACTTTACCCCTTCCCCATCAGACCTCCCGATTAAGGGAATTCAAAGCTGTACAAGCTACTCTGATCAGAGAATAGTCTGAACAGATGAACCGGTCCACAGAAATCGAACTCGAGACCTCATGCTCAGTGCGTCGTGCATATTGTGCCACACACCTGCATTCCGTAACTTGCCCACTCGTACGAAATCTGCTCTATCTACATATGTAACTGCATGTGTGTAAATATGTATCAATATACAGTGAATGTCAAAAAAGTTATCCAGTAAAATTATGCTTTGCAAGTGTATAGCTATTGTTGCTTACCTTCTGGGAATACTACAACATTTTACAGTCTTTGTAAATTGTCTGTAAATGTACAAATTTACATTTTACTGAAACATTTTAAATAGTAAATTTAGAGAATTTTACAAAAATTCTACATGATTTTACAAAAATATGTAAAAGGTATTACACCGGCTGTTAAAATGTTCTGTAAATATGCCTGTAAATTTGTACAGTTACACATTTTACAAACATGTTACAAAGTATAAAACACACATTTTTCAGACATTTTACTTAAATGGTTAGATTTTTAGTGTTCATGTACGAACTTTGTAAAGGGTGGAAAACCGCAACCGAGGGTTCGTTTCGCATTTGTGTCAATCTGTGAAATGAGAATTTGAGTTAAAAGTGCCTATGACCCTAAACAATTATTTTTTTACATCGATTCTGTTTAGCGCCTTGACTAAGAATCCGAAAAGAAAAAGGGAAAAAAATAAACTTAGGGAAAACATCCGTTTGGGCTCCCTGTTTCCAGTTGGAAGTCAGCGCGAGTCTTGGTGAGGGCCTGGAGTTGTGACGTCAAACGGACATCATTTTACTACAACTACCAGAATCCGGCCTTTGCACGGTTTCTTTTGTTCCTATAATTTAGACCATTGTATTGCTATTCTCAAAGGAGTAAGAAAAAGAATTCAAAAAGGAAAAATGTTCTATTATAGTCTAATTTATAGTACGAAATAAACTCCATCACAAGAAAGAGTTCATCGAAATTAGTAAATTTACCTAGTTTGGTGACTTCATTGGATATTTACCATGTAGTGAGCTTTCAAGAGTCGCAGAAATAAGAGATGTTTGTATGGAATGCGAAGGGCCCGTACTACATACACATCATTAGTCATATCATAAGGATTTAATTTCTTCCATTAATAAGGAGTTCTAAAGTGGCTGTGTGACGGTGAGAGGTTTTCATATTATTTTGTTACTGGTCTCCAGGCCCCAAAAGGGAATTGAAAACTGACGGCCACATGTTCTGGTTCTCAACTTTGAAAGGCCGTAAAAGAGTTACAGATGAGTTTTAGCCTCCCATTTTTTTCTTTAAGTTCTAAAGAATAGTTCAAAAGTTTCAATTGTGGGGTTATAGGCATGCTTTGCGAGTGTGGCTTTGGGTTTCTCTCGCTAACAACCACTGAATTTTAAAGCCAGATTTTGGCATTGCCTTTATGTAGGACGACACGAATTTTTAACAAAAATACAATAGAATACAACACAATACAATTCAATACAACAATAGAACGCAACACAATACAATAGAATACAATTTGGTAGCAATTCGTGTCGTCCTACATGAAGGGATGGCCCAGATTTTCATTTACGACATAAGCATAAGCACAAACAACATACGCAGACGCCGTAATGCAATCATCATTAGCGGTACTTGTTCTTATCTCGCACCTGTAAGTTTTGCTAATGATAAATACGACGCTGCGTCTGCATGTGTTGCTTGTGCTTATGTCACTAGTGAAAACCGGGATTCGTCTAAGGACGATAGTATTGAACGGCAAGGAATGAACATTGAGCGCGGTATCAATGATATACTCAGCACCAATCGTGAAGTTCATGTTCTTGAGGATTTAAACATCGACTTAATGAAACAGCAAAATATCTCCATGCAGAGGGCTACCCAGCCGGAATGATGGAGAATTTGGGTTTTCGACAACTAGTCTCTTCTCCTAACCGTATCACTGACTGAAACTACTAAGACTTTAATTGACCACCATTACACTACTCACCCAGAACACGTACCGGTATTAAGTTGTATGGTCCCTTGCTTTGGTCTAAGCGATCACTATCCAACCATTCTTGTACGTAAACAAAATGCAAACTTGAAAACCAAGAAGTCGAAGCCTATATAACCATCAGCTACAGACCATTTAAGAGAATAAACAATGATGAGCTAATGCGTGATCTGGACAACATTCCCTGGAGTATTCTTGACACTTATGACAACGATCCTGATGAAATGCTTCACACATGGAAAGGACTGGTACTAGAAGTAATTGATAAACATGCACCTTTGAAGAAGAAATAAGTTAAGTCTCAAATTAAACCTGAATGGCTCACTAACGAAATACTCAGTGCTATTAAAGAACGCGACCATCTAAAGAAACGAGCCAATTCAGGCGCAGCCACGAAAGAAGCCTACAAGGCTGCTCGAACTAAAGTCGTCCATTTGGTGGAAAATGAAAAATCTCGATTTATCAAAAGAGAGATAGAAGAGAACAAAGGGAGTTCTCGGCTACTGTGGAAAACCCTTAAAAGACTTTACCCGACTGGTAAACAAAAGGGGAACAGTGACCGCGTCCTAATTGATAGCGGTTTTCACAACGAAATGTCTGATCCAAACGAGGTTTCGAACACTTTTAACAAGCATTTTGCTTCTATTGTTTCTTCAATCATTAATCATGACGTCAATACTTGCCAGGACCAACAAATCATTAAGGACTTTGTCAATTCTAGGAAGCCTTCAGATGCTACGTTCATCATTCCACCCTTCACTGAAGAGTCTGTATTCAAACTAATTAAGTCCCTCCCTATCAACGTTGCCACAGGATTAGATGGCATTAGCTCTCCTCTTCTGAAGCTTATTGCTCCAAAGGTGTCTGCTAGTCTATCTTAAGTATTAAATTGCAGCCTGTCTAGTGACATCGTTCCTGACCAACTCAAGTGTGCTAGAGTCACTCCAGTCTACAAACGTGGTGCTAAAACCGATATGAATAACTACCGACCAATATCTATCCTTCCTATTATATCCAAGATCCTTGAAAGGCACGTGTGTACCCATTTAATGCAGTATCTACGATCTTACCGACTAATCAACTCTACTCAGTCCGGATTCCGCCCTCTCCACTCTTGTGAAACTATACTAATCAAGATGACAGATGAGTGGCTTGAAGCCATTGGCAAAGGACTATTCACAGGCGCGGTTTTCCTTGATTTTCGCAAGGCATTTGACGTTATTAATCACGACCTACTGCTTCACAAACTCCATGCATATGGCTTCTCATCGCACTCGATAAGTTGGTTCAAGAGCTACTTGTCAAACAGGCGTCAGAGAGTATGTATCAACCAGACTCTATCTGATCCAGTGCTGATCAAGTCCGGTGTACCCCAGGCTCCATTCTTGGTCCCGTCCTATTTATTCTTTTTATCGATGATCTTCCTTTGCACTGGCCTAACAGCTCTGCCCTACACACTGATGATTCAACTTTCTATGCCTCAGCATCAACTATTACAGTCGTCAAGGAAAAACTTCAATCTGATCTTGAAACAACGTAACTGTCAAATGGACTTCTGATAATGGTATGGTTGCACACGTACCCACTTAAGACCAAGTGTATGTTAATTGCCAACCATCAGAAAACATCTCGTGCTAACGACACTTCGCTGAATTTACATCTCGGTGGTAAGCGCCTCGAACAGGTAAAAAAAGAACGCCTTCTTGGAGTGCTTATCGATTCTCACCTGACCTGGGCCTGTCACGTCGAAATGCTAAGGAAAAAGCTCATCCAGAGGATAGCTGTGCTGTCTCGCATAAAGCGACATCTACCAGTCAAGTACCGTATCCTACTCTACAACGCAACCATCAAACCGTTGCTTGACTACTGCTCAACAATATGGGGAAATTGTGGAGTCTGCCACCTAGATGATATCTTCAGAATTCAGAAACGCTGTGCTCGCACCATCCTCGATGCTCCAATGGACACTAGATCTCTTGCTTTATTTAATAAACTGAATTGGCAACCTGTCGATAAGCTTTGTATCGCTAATCGTCTCTCTCTTTTGAAAAGAATTCAAGACAAACAGGCGCCTGAATATCTCATTAACAAGCTATCGTCTTTTAAATTTACTTCTGTCTACAATACCAGGTCTGATACTCAGTATAGGCTTCCTGTCCCACGCACAAACAGTCTCTGCAGAACATTTTCCTATTCAGTATTAACATCTGGAACGCTCTACCCAATGATATTAAAGATTGTAATTCAATAATTACTCGGGCTGCCTGTGGCAGCACCGAGTCTTAAAATGCAAGCCATGTTTTGTTGTTGTTTCATGCAACACAATTTCTGCGCATGCGTTAAAGGTAAACTTCACCACCAATCAGATGGCACTGTGCTGGTCACGCAACAATCGCCAGTTTAATTTATTTACATAATTTAATACAGTAAATCAAGATGGTGGAGGACCCGCGAGGAACTTTCTCTCTAATTTGGAGTCCCATCTCTCAAATGTAAGCAGTTACCCAGATGGCCAGTGATTATATATACGACACGTACGACGACCTGAAGCCAGTGAAGGGGCCAGGATCCGGAAAGCTAAAATTCGAAGAAATAGATATTGGAATCTATAAGCCATCGGCTCGCTGTGCTGCATTTAAAACATCCGAGGAGAACATCTTATTTTGGGTGAAGGCACTTCAAGACCAATATTATGAGTCTCTTAAAAACTGTCAGAGATTTAAATTTACCGTAAGTTGGATCTACCACTTAAATGAGGCAGAGAATTGAGATCAAGTTATTTCGTTCCAGCGAGGATATTGACCTAGCGGAAACGGTACAAGCTGTCGAAGGATTTTACTTATAACCATCCACGTCTACTTAACAACAGGAATAGTTATGTGCCAAGGCATGGGCAAAGATTGAGTTTCCCAGATTACAGATGAAAGTAGAGAACTTAATGAATGAAGATACAGAGGTCACGCGCGACATGCTTGAGAACATGTTCAACACTTTATGTTATACTAAGAAAACAAAACAGGTTACAGAGCCTGCAAGTTCACAAGTCAATGAAAAACCCCAAGAGCCTGTAGTTTTGGATCAACATATCCTTGAAACTCCAAAAGCAACATACACATAAGTCAAATTCAAACTGGAAGAGACGGAATTCTTTAGATTCTTCACGAGGATTGTTAACCCGCAATAAGAACTCTCTCGCTGATTTAATGACCTTGATTTGTAACATGGAGGCTGACCTAACTGATATGCGTCTCGTCACATCCAAACACGAATCACGAACTTTAAATATTCCAATTTCTTTTTTCTCTGTAAATACTATATGTAAGTAATAGGGTAAATAAAGTTGTTGTTGCCCGAGTGAAAGCCCAGATGGGCTCTTGTTTCACTTTAAGAAACTGTACTTTCAATTTTCAATATCTAAGTACACTCCTGATAATTTTCGTGTTAGTAAAACGTATTAATGGTCTATGATATATATATATTTAGCTAACTAAGTAAATTAGGATATATATTTTTTCATAAATTGCTTTCGCTTTCAAACTTTTTTAGAGTGATCTTTGTATTTTGTTATTTTCAATCCTTTTTGTTAGGGCCACAAGGGAGAATACGGTACTTACTGTAATTGTGCGCCCTCTTTAAATGAAGTGTTATCTATCTACCTATCAGCGATGAAAACACGATGACGTCACGATTCCTACTGCCACAGGGTGCCCACGCGCGGGTGGGCTGCCTGTGGCTTCACTGATAATTATTTAGTTTTCATTTAGTTTTGATCAAACTAACTTGGTTTAATTTAAAAGAAAATCCGGTTTTTGAGACTGAGTTGTCAAGTTCTCGCACAAACAACCAAACAAGATGGCGGCAACTACACAGCTTTATTATGCTAATTAATGTAAATAACCGCATTCGCACTGCGGGCGCATACAACACTATATGAAAGAACTTTTGTCTTTCCCCCTTTCCAATTGTGAAAAGAAAGACAACACACATTTGTCTATTTGATTTAATATACAAATATAAATACTTCGTATCGTCATTATTTATACAGCAGGAACTGTGAGATATGTAAATCTAATATTATTCCTTTGTCTACTACTAATTTAAAATGATTGAGAACAGGGAAAGTGTAAACGCCGAGCTAGGTCGCGTACTCATTAGTTAATTCGCTGCTAAGTGAGGACGCTTCGTCTATGAAACAAATTCTAATAAAGCTTATTTAAAAATCTAAAAGGAACGAAGCAAAACTGTGTTTTTTGCTATTTTTTGTCTAATCAGTGGCATACGCTGGAATCCAGAGGCATTAAAAAGGAAAAACGGAGCCGAGAGCGAGGGAGAAAGAAAAAAATCCGAAGTGAACAGAGAAAAGAAAGGCCTCTGGCCTCGACCATTGATAATTTCACTTCTATGCCCGTATTTGGTACAGATTTAAACCTCGTCTCTGATTGGCTTCTTGCACTCATACCCAGGCTAGACCGTGGACATTTAATATAACGACATTTTTTATTGGCTCGGGAAAAAAACAACGAATTTCTAACGAGACCTGAAACAACCATGGGGGCTGATCAAAGCCAGGTCCCGGCTAATCCACAGATCGAGTTGGAATTTAGCGTGTTTGCCGGTTGATTTCGGTAAGCGAGGTTTATAACATGGAAGTGAGGTTCTCAATGGCCGCGGCCAAAGTCTTCAGTAGAATCTCTCCCTAGGGCCTCTGGAACCAACAGTACAAAATATATATCTTTTCAGGTACTAAAACCACATAGAATCATAACACCCATCATACCATAACAACATAATCTATCGATTAATATTCATAAATCTTTTTCTTGATCATACTGATCACTTTGAATTTGTTTTGGCTCTGATCTAATCACATGCCTCTGTCATTTCTATTTTGTTCACTTCAATATACATTCCTGATATTTCATATTCATAATCAAAACATTTTCCGATAGCGCTGTTGCGCAACTTTAACATTAAAACGTAAAAAGAGAAGTGGAATTGGTAATTCAATTTCTTGTTCCAAAGGAATCTTTAACTGGCTCATTTAAGTCATTGGCTGCGATTCTTACCGTCCATTCTAAACAACAGAGGTCCTCGGTAAAATTCAAGTTATCTCTTACAATAATTCATAAAGAGTTCACATGATTTAATACAGTCCCCTGCTCACAGCAGGTTTGGATCCGCTTGTCCAAAGTTAAAGTTCTAACGGGACATGGCACAACCATAAGAGGCTGATCAAAGCCAGGACCCGGCTAATTCGCAGATCGAATTGGAATTTAGCGTGTTGGTTTTTGTGGAGGGAGGAAAATAATGAGCACTGTAGCCGTTTCATAACTACTGGAGTCCAGTCTTGATTGTGTAAGCATGACTTCGGCTTCTGGCAACTTAGAGCAGGTTTCAATTGAGTGTCGAAAGTTGTTGGTGATTGCTTTGGTTTTGCGTTTACTTAGCTTTTCTATTGGCTGTGAAAATGTTTTATAATCAGTCAGCGAATCAAATTCCAGAGTAAAACCAATCGTGGTTTTAGTTTTGGTTTTGGACGCAATCAATCCACGATTGCGTTTACTTTTCCTCCTGATTGGTTGCTTTCTCATACCAATGAAACCAATCGGTATTCACTTTAGTTCGTGATTGGTTCGTTGTAATTTTGAAACCTGCTCTAATGCCAATCTTAGTACCGTCTCTTGAGCATGTGTACTATTCGCCTTTGTTTAGACCACTTTGGTCTGCACGTTTGCCATAGGAACATTAGACGTATCCTCAGAATGTCCGTTACATCTCTGCGCATGCGTGTTGATGGTACTCGCTTGATCCTTGATAACCGCATCCAGGTCTGTTTCCACGAACCCCCTGTGAACCTCAGGTGAATTCCTGCTCGAGTTCACCACCCAGTAGGTCACATTCGCGAGTGGGCTGACAGTGAGCCTGCCTTGTGATTGGTTAAAGCTAGAATCACGTGCGTAAGACCTGTTGCCGTCGTCAATTTCTTGCCTTGCTGTCCCCGTACTTCTTTGGAAAGGCGACGGTGGGTGCGACTCTGAATCGGGTGAGCTGTCAGAGCAGGAATCAGAAAAGTGGATCTCTGTTTCAGACGACCCATCTGACATTGGAGTTGTCCTACTGTGAATCGGCAACCACATCTGAGGTCGAGGACTTCCAGAAGACATTGTATTTGAGGAGGGAGGGCTCCCTGATTGTCTGATGCTGTCAATTTGATGGCAAGCAGTCCGGAAGTTTGTCGGGGACCATGACTGCGGTCTTCGATTGTTCAGAACCGACCTCAGTCTATCAGCCTCCTCCTGACTGGTACTTCTTTCATACTGGATCTGCACTGTGAGGTCCGAGTGAGATCGCGCGCGGGTTTGTGGAATCTCCATTTTCTTGAGAGCTTGAAGTTGAAGTTCCTTTTTGATCTTTTCTCGTTCTTCCTGGAGTATCGTGCTAAGATCTGTTTGGGATCTGGGCCGATTGTCTGGGACAGGAAGTCTGATCGAGTCGGGGGCTGGGCAGGTAATTATTTCTGGCGGTGACGTCATTGGTGATGTAGGGGATGGAGTTTTGCTTTTCCGATCAGCGTGAGAGTCACGAGAACCTGGGATAGAAAGAGAACAGAATAATCATATGAATACGAGTGAAAGTAATGAGGGATAGATCTTAAATCAATAATCAAACTCTTAAAGTGCCTATGAAGTGAATAAATCGATCCCATTTTTATTTTATTTTATTAAATTCTAGTTTTCCCTTAGTCATTTTGTGCAATTAAAAATAAAATTTTGAGAGCACGAACAATTTTTTCGCGTTGAAGTCTCGGTACTGACGTCAGTAGTTTAAACATTTATGTTCACAAAAGTGAAAATATGGCCAACGGCAAGGCTTCTTTGAGAAAACATAGGACAGATAGCAAGGCCCCTCAAGTAAGCCTTATTTAGAATGAGAATTAGACAAAAAACGCTGTAAATCACGCTATGTCACGCGCCGCTGCAAATTTCCCTTTCGATTGAAATAAATAAAATGCTGCTTTATGAAAATATAACATCAAACCTAACCATATAATACTGAAGTATAGTTTTAAAGCAATTTCGGCTCGAGATATCGTGCAAATACGCCGATGCAAGCGGATTACTCACGGACTTCTACTTCTGTCACATCTTTTGATTTATTGTCCGCCTGACACATTTTCAAAACTTTGGGCATGAATACTAATCGTGACACTGCCTTTAACGGCATAAAAATGGTAATGTGTACTGTAATTATGCATGACTTCGCCACGGAAAAAATAATGTTCGCGTTCTCCAAATTGAGGTCGTTTTTTGGGGTCGATTTTTGGGGTCGTTTTTTTCGCTTAACTTAAAACTAAATACAACACGACTGTACACTATATAGGTCCTATACGTTACGGACCATACCTGCAAGATGTTATTTTAAATGATCACAGGCGACCCGAGCTCATGTTATGTATAAGGCTTTGTATATGTCTAGCCATTATTTCCCTTAATTCTCAGCTAAAGAAAATAAACTTGGCGTTTAAATGGGGCATTTCTCTCAACCCAAACGGATACTGAAATGCCCCATAAACAACATAAACGCCATTTCTAGACCCCAGAGAGACACAAGGGCGACAATACACTCTTATTAAAGGTAAGTTTATGTTCTTTATCTGAGAATTAAGGTAAATAATAATGGCTAGATATACACGACAAAGCCTTATACATAACATGAGTTTTGGGTCGCCTGTGATATATATGACAGCAATGGCTCGTTAAATTATATTAATACACACATTTGTACTAGTACTTACGGGGACTGTCTGGACTCGATGCTCGCTGTACATGTTGCACGCTCCTCCAGAACTGTTCATGCAGGTTTTCTAGTGATTTATGGTAGCTTGGAGGCATACTTCTCGGGCGTAATGTTGGGCTGTTTCTGCCAGAAGAATTCAGGTTTTCTGCAAATACAGTGTAAAGCGGGATAAAAGGTAAAGAAGAAGCCACAGTAATTGAACTGAAATTGAAAGCCGGAATATAGTCATGCTCGGTCAAAGAGTTGATTTGAAGCTATTGACTGACAATGCACTTTGCATCGTTGTCGGGCCGGACACTAGAAAGTCATTGGCTTGCTACTAATCAAAACATATTTAACTATTGTGCCGTAGCGTTGTTTTTGTTAAAGGGGCGCTGTCAACCTTCAAATGATAAACGTTCTCATGACGCGGAAACCAAAAATAACTACTCTGATTTCCAGAGTAAACTTTCCAGGTATACTGGAGAAACTTTGAGACAATTCTGATGTCAAAGTAAGATTCGAGTGGATGAAAAATACTGGTTCACTGGCTGTAACCGAAATAAAGTTTCTCAGTATAATAAGCTAAATCTTTGTTAACCGAAAAGCATATCAGGTCGACATTCAAATGACATTTCTCTTCTATCTCACGGTCATAAGTTATTTTTGTAGTTTTGCCTTTTAAAGAACCTTGACGATCGATTCAATTCGACAGACAGTTCTACAGTTGAAGTGTTGACGTCAAGTCCAGTTGTACATAAGCCGTTTAGATGCACAAAAAGTAATAAAACATTGTATGTTGTTTAATTTGTAATAGGCTCTCAACGTTCATCATGACCTAAGACTATAGCCTTTTCATGTCTTTCATTTTTATAGTGTCTGTGTTGTGCTCATTTGTTTTGTACGTAGGTGCATGCGGCATATTTATGTCACTCGATCCTAGCATTAATTACCGATAAAAAGGGTTACTAACTTTATTATGGGAGATTTCACAGGGATAACTTATAAAATTGTATTATAGCCAAGGAAGCTAACTGCTAGTAAATATGAATGTGGTAAACCAGATACGTACATTAAACTATCTTCGATCAATAATGGTTCCATTAAACGTGAAACTATTATTATTGTACTACCAGTAGTATGTACAAAGCTTGCATCTAAATGTGTTTTGAGTGATACGTAATTTTGGTGCGATATGACAAAGAAAATGAAACGAACGAAGGCAGTAAAATATATAGAGAGACAACTTCAAGTATCTTTACAATAATCTCATTATGCCCAAAATGTAATGACATGTCAATGTGCCAAGTGACCCTGAACGTTTTGCCAAGTCGCATAAGTAGTCACTTTAATATCCTAAAAATCAAAATTTGGCTTTCTTGAAGAAACTGGAATTCTTTATGGCCAGAGAGCCAAATAGGTTTCCGAGTTGAAACTCGAAAATAGATTGATCCTGTTTAATAGTAAACTGTGGTTTGTTTTGGGACTTATTCCTAAGAGAGGGCCAATTAGTCAAATCGTCCGATAAAGAGAGCGGAAAACAATTATAAACAACTCCACGAAACACATCTTACCTTGAGATCCATTCGGCTCGTATCGGTAAAGCGATCGAAAGTAACTGTCTGTGAAACAGAGAAAGAATAAGTTAATAAGCTAAATCTCCTTCAGACTCAGGGTTAGTTTATGTTAGTAAGTATGACCCCAACCTTGTGTTATTGCTGTCTTCAGCAGCGATGCTTTCTCGGTTGGTGGTGTTAACATTAGTCCTGCTTTCGGCTTCACTCGTTTGAATTTCAACATGATTCACTTTGAACTAAACTAGGATGACCAAAACTCCCGAAACTATCCTTACCCTTGTGGACTTGTTTTTTGAAAGGCGGCTTAATGCATAATTCAGTATTTGAGCAGCCAGACTCATTTTAAATGCATTCTGAATCCTTTCTGAAGTTCGTGATCCTTTGTAAACACAGCCAAGATATTGTTATTCAACTAATAATCGAAGGATTTTTAATAAACGACAAATCCGAATCATCCAAAAGAGCCTATTATAGAGAACGATTCGCGTGACAATCCAGCTTTCTGGAAAATAGCAGTTCTAGGAATGTGTTTTGTGCCTAGCGCCTGCCTGTAAGTTCAAGATTTTAGGGATAAGCTAACTGATTAGCGTTTTTGGTTTCCGACTTGGCGCGTTCGTGCTGTCAACCAAAGGTATGCATTTATAATTAGGAATAACTAGGGATCAAGAAACAAAAAAGGTCATTGTGAAAAAACAGTATGTAATAAAATATCAAAATGGCCACAGGAAACAAAAGACTAAGGTGTTACATGTTTTGGACTGATTTTAATTCGTTTGGCAATGTTCTCGTGATGGATCACACCCTACCTAATTTTATACTGGACGCCTTTCCGATTGATCTGTTGATCAACCCAAGATAAAGTATCACTTTACATCCTCAGTTCGAGTTGAAACCAACTTCCGAATTCTTTTAGCTTTAAAGTCAGGATGGAATCCGAATAAGAAATAACCTAAATGCATTAACTTGAACGTTTTGAGGCGCTAACATGATTAAGGAGGATTGACATGATTACTGAACTCGCCGGCTCAGTTCAGTTCATGACGGTTTGAGGTCGAAACTTTCGCACACAAAAGCATTTGAACTAAAGCCCTTGAAACAGTTGTTGGGAGTAAACTGTCCGTGTATTTACCCAACATATGACTGATTCCGGTTCGGTAATCCTATTTACTGGTTTTCATAATGTTTTTGCTTGACTGTGTATAGGAAATAGAACTTGACATGTGCTCGACCGGAATGTCCCGACGTAAAAGCAGAAACAGCGGAAACCATCCTACGTAATTCTGTTTGTATGTAGCTCATTATGCATTGGGCACGCCAAAACAGGCTAACTTGTAAATGATATGCAGCCTGTTTTGCACATTTGCTTTGATTTATAAACATCCCAGATGGGCGCGAGATTCATCAGTTCATGTGAACATCGCTGAAAACCCAGGCTGCGAATATGAAGACCGGCATCACACCGTTATACAAACCCTTGAAAAACTTTGGCTAAACTGCAGCTCCAAAGTTGGCTAAACAGAATCCCTACTGAATCTAAGTATATCTCAGCCTAGTCCCTTGGGCTTCTGGCTGGTATTTTGTCTGAGTGGGTTACTGGGATCCCTGTGGTTTGTAATTGTTGTTGTGAGCAGTGACGTCACAAGCCATTACAAACCACAGGGATCCCATTAACCCACTCAGACAAAACTGACCAAGCCAGATCGAAGGCATACGTCGTCGGAGTAAAAGGTTAGGGGGAGGTGGTCTTGCTCACCGCGTATATATATTTATATATCTATTCATATGCGGAAGTATTAATATATAATAGAATTATGCCAGGCTGATTTGTACGGTTTGGGAATGATTATATTTGACCAATATTTCGACTGGCACGGCCAACCTTCATCAGTAAAGTTGATAGAACTTGTAAACCCTGATGAAGGTTGGCTGTGTCAGCCGAAATATTGGTCAAATATACTGATCATTCTCAAACAGTACAAATCAGCCTGGCTTAATTCTATTATTAATAACTATACAATTTTGCTGATTAGATCCGGTCCTTCTACTTCGTCTGTTTGGTCCTTGCAAATTTTTAGATATATTAATATATATTAATTTTCTCTCGTTCCATTATGACTTAGGAGGTGGTCCATCTGACTGACTGCGCAGCCGTAGTGGATGTACCTTACAGTTGTGGGGTATACTGCAGTTGCTTCACGTAAACTGAATTTACTGATAAAGATTATATTGACTCCAGGCCTACGCCCCGTGTGATCACTGCCATCGTAATTTATTGAGGCAATAACTGGCACACGCAGGGGCCGGGTTGACACGATGATATTATTTACTAACCCCACCTCCCACGCATTCATGTTATGACAACCCACCTGCTCTGAATACCGGAAGTGTAGCAGATCGTTCTTTATGCAGCTCGCTCAGGTTTGGGTGAGATCCTTTGTATGTTTGATCTCTCCTCAGTTGTACCCCTTGCTGGGGCTCATTGTGTCCATCAGCCTTGTTCGTGACCTCGCTGTCTGTGATAGAAGAACTCGTACTAGCTCGTGGCCGACCTTGCGGCAATTCTGATAGGAAACGGTGATGGCAAAAGTTACATATTTGTACAACTTGACTTCTATATAACATGTAAAACCCTAGTAAAACTTAACAAAATAGAATAGAACCATCACGGAGTAATTGAAAGCCTTCAGAGTGTAAAGGAAGTCAGTAAAACAATATTTCTTGGAAGTCTGAACTCCTTTGTAGGCCATCCCTTCATGTAGGACGACACGAATTGCTACCAAATTGTATTCTATTGTATCGTATTGTGTTGCGTTCTATTGTTGTATTGAATTGTATTGTGTTGTATTCTATTGTATTTTTGGTAAAAATTGGTGTCGTCCTACAGCTCCAACTGTTTCCGTCCTTATTTCAAACCCTGATGTCAGGAATATTTTTGCGATGAAACCCTGAAGCAGTTTCCCAGGAACTGTAAATATTTGGAGTTTGAACCCAAACCATCAACTTGTTGGTAGTATTTTGATTTTAAATTGTTCATTTTGTTATATTTTGCAATGGTTATGCTAATGTAAACCATGATTTCAAAAGGCCGCTTTGTGTCAGGAACCAATGGATCTCTGGTTGGGACATTAATAACAGTGGATGACGTGGCGGTAAGTATAGCTATTGTTTTACTAAACTTTTGTGAATAAAAACTATTCAATCAATCACAATTTGAGTGTTCCTCCTACCTCTTAAACGAAATCAGTTCCGACCAGCAATCACGATCAGTGTCTTTACAGATATCGGATTTCGAAGCATAACTGTTTGTTTTGGCCAAAAAAGTCTGAAAAGTTTTACTTCGAGCCTTTATTATCCCTGTCAAAAGGTATCCCGTAAGTAAGTTAGAAAATCACTCACTTGCAAGTTTAAGAGAGAATAAACTTCCTTTCCTTCTAAAATCTAGCATAATTTATTACATTTCTGACCCATCAGTTCTAGTTGACAACTGAACTTTGACTTCGTTACATTCAAGTGGAAGATATATTGACTTCAGTTTGCCAAACACATCGGTAATTGTCTTGAATTTTGCATTTCACTTATATAGAAATTGCGTTCGTGTTGTTGCCGGCTGAACTTCGCCAGGATCACTGGTCAACCGATAGCAACGGGAGACCGAGAAAAGAGAGAGAAGAAATGTGTGTCACCCCTGTACCCTCTCGTTATACACTGTGGAATCATTTCTGGAGTCATAACTCGGAAATGGTGCTGATTTTAGAGTTACAATTTTACTGAGAGGTGGGCGAATGTTTGTTTAAATTATCATTAATTTGTCACTTGGTGATGTGAATTTGGACCAAGAAACAGAGTAGATCAGAGTACCATGAACACGATAATAAAACAGTAAAATATGCGAGCGACTGTGCTTTGTAAGTTTAGCTTTCGAGCGCTGCCAAGTGAAGAGTCACTTCAGTCTCTGGCTTAAACATGCTGGAAAATAATCATTATTTGTCGTCCCTTTTAATTGAACTTTGCCGTACAGTTCCTCTCTATTACAAAGCCTACATATAACACGACAATAAAGATTTCACACACAACTTCACATAACTCAGTTCGTTTACTTACTTGTACAAAGTACGCATGGGTTGTCTACAAACATACAGGAATAACATCTAGGGTGTCCACACGTATCGATCAATCTTCTTTTCCTCGCGTTGTCGTACCTTTCGCCGCAGTCTGGGCAGGTTATAAATTTAGGTGAACTCATTATCAATGTAGGCATCTGGGCAGGCCTTCTTGATTAGATTCTACTTAAACCTCTACGGCGCCCTCAACTTCGTCGGAATACCTGACGACGTGCAGAGAAAACCATTCAAGAATCTATTTATCAGACATATTTAGTCTCTACCAGTTGATGGCTAAATACTTATCATATCTGCTTCAGTACAACTTCTTTTGTTTGGAAATATGTCAGTGAACCATGACCACCGGCGCTTTGGCCTAGCAATGGGACTTCCAACCCGGGGGGGTTTTCGGTTTCAAACGCGGTACGTGCTGAGATTGATAAAATTCGTGAAAAAGAAAAATGATCACAGGCAAAAGCTTGTGTTTTTCAAACAGTTAGCCAACGTTATATTTTCTTAAAGCATTAATTTCTTCTAGGGTAGCAGGAAAGACGAATAAAGTCCTATACAAATATCTCATTGTGCCCTCGCAAAATATTTCCCATTGTCATCTTTGTAAACTAGACATCGTTTGTGAGATGTTGGTATATTTATGAGAGAAGATGTGTACAACACTTCTTGAGTTTATAGACAAGATCACACTTTTCTTTGAAGACCTAGAGACACTGGATAATGATAAAAAACTGAGTCGGTGTTATGTGGACTCTAACTAAAGCTTTACCACTGATAACCATAGTTAATATAACTATGTGAGAACTGAACGGAGAATATTGTCACTGAGTAGAATACAGTGTTTATGTTTTCCAGAGAAGTTTTATCTTTGATTAACTATGACGACTAAGAAACGCATCGGTACAGATGACGAAAGAAGCTAACATAATACTTCTATGTCGATGAACTCTGCTTAAACAATCGGATTTGCGTCTCACACTTCAGAACTTGAGACTAATATGTCAATGTGACGGCGAAAGTAATCCGTTAAGTTCGTCACTTGCGTCCAAATGCACATAAAGCTAAACTCGATGACGCTTTTGTTATCATTTTGTTTGGAAGCAACCCGAGGCAGGAAATCTCGACATATAGCCATATTGATGTCCTTCAGTTCCAGTCTTCGTGTTACTGAATAAGGAACGTATTATTTTATATTTTCCACCTCCCTTGTGACTTACGAACGCGTTTTTTCCCAGTATTTATTCTCGTTTATGCACGCAAATTGCTAAAAGCGAAGCGTGTAGCAATTTCGGGACCGATACGTCAAGCAGCTTAAGGTGGCTCGCCTGGATTTTCCAGGGACGCACCATTCCCAATTTGAACGGCTGCTACTCCACTGTCAGAGCACGGTCGAGCTAGCCACTTCACCCATTCACTAGAAATAGAATAAACTTTCCAAAAATGTAGGTTTGTTTGACATCGGTGTTACCATAGCAACACAGCGTTGACGTCATGTGTTTTACATATCAGCAATTTTCTTGAAATCTAGACCTAAACTTTTAAAACGACCTAGTGTCCCTTGTAGTCTAAATGTAGGCCTTCAAGACTGCAAAGTTTAAAAAAATTGTATGAGAGCGTTTTAGAAAAAAAATGGGATGAATATTTTCATTCAAAAAATAAACAATTCGCTTTACTTCCTGTTTAGTCGTCGAGAACTGTGTGTTCCGGACCGATTCAAACGCTGTTTTTAGCACATTTCATACCTGTGACATAGGACTACTTGCCATGAAAATTTCATTCCATTTGCTTCATTCGATTCCGGTTTATGGAATAACAAGTAATGTAATAAATATGCTCATTTTACTCAGAATAGTAATGTATTTGCTAAGGAAGTTGTAATTCGAAAACTAGTCGATAACATTTTTTTTAAATCTTTTCACCTGAAATTCAACATGTACTACCCTTGCCCTGTAAATTTCAAGAGCATTGAATCATTTTAAGGGCGCGAAATAAAAACAAAAACACAGGGAACTTTTACATTCATCCACGCAAGCTTCATTGCTGTATCATTTTGTTTATAGCTTGTGTCTTTCCGAAATTTCTCTTTTGTCTAGATTCTACATACTTGTGTGCTTTTGAACTAACAAGTTTACCATGCACGCTTGCTACACTTCGCTAATGCCGGAACGCTCGTGCATATTCTGTTTTTAGTACAATAGTCACGCTGCCAGTTGTAACGCTGTTATAATATAACTTATAATATTTATTTACAAAAGGTTTTATAATATCACTAATACAAAATCTCGTTTTTAATTTATATTTAGAAAATGTGGTCTAGACGTCACGGGCACTTTTTCCCGATCTGGTTACTAAAAACACACTTATTCAACATTATCATCCCGCACTGCCAAGCTTCATGGTTTAACTAATTTGCATGTCATTGTCCTAAGAACAGAATTTGCACGAGCGTTCCGGCATTAGCGAAGTGTAGCAAGCGTGCATGGTAAACTTGTTAGTTCAAAAGCACACAAGTATGTGGAATCTAGACAAAAGAGAAATTTCGGAAAGACACAAGCTATAAACAAAATGATACAGCAATGAAGCTTGCGTGGATGAATCTAAAAGTTCCCTATGTTTTTGTTTTTATTTCGCGCCCTTAAAATGATTCAATGCTCTTGAAATTTACAGGGCAAGGGTAGTACATGTTGAATTTCAGGTGAATGGATTAAAAAAAATATTTATCGACTAGTTTTCGAATTACAGCTTCCTTAGCAAATACGTTACTATTTTGAGTAAAATGAGCATATTTATCACATTACTTATTATTCCATAAACCGAAATCGAATGAAGCAAATGGAATGAAATTTTCATGGGAAGTAGTCCTATACCACAGGTATGAAATATGCTAAAAACAGCGTTTGAATCGGTCCGGCAAACACAGTTCTCGACGACTAAACAGGAAGTAAGGCGAACTGTTTATTTTTTGAATGAAAATATTCATCCCATTTTTTTTCTAAAACGCTCTCATACAATTTTTTTAAACTTTGCAGTCTTGAAGGCCTACATTTAGACTACAAGGGACACTAGGTCGTTTTAAAAGTTTAGGTCTAGATTTCGAGAAAATTGCTGATATGTAAAACACATGACGTCAACGCTGTGTTGCTATGGTAACACCGATGTCAAACAAACCTACATTTTTGGAAAGTTTATTCTATTTCTAGTAAATGGATGAAGTGGCTAGCCCGACCGTGCTCTGACAGTGGAGTAGCAGCCGTTCAAAGTGGATATGGTGCGTCCCTGGAAAATCCAGGCGAGCCACCTTAACACTGAAGAATTCTCGTCTAATGAAAGTGTAAACAGATTATCTAAAGTCCCTTCTTTTGCGCCAATTTTGTTTTCTGTTGTTGGTAGGAGTTATCTCAGAATATTTCTAATCCTAAAATCAAACTGACGCTTTAAGTCATACATACAAATATTGATCACTTTCACCCCAAATCTGGCTACTTTCAAAAATATAGTATATTATCCTATAAATATTATATTTCAGCCAATCAGAGCTCATCTTTACTATGGAATACAGGGCGGTATTTCATGGTTTTTCTATGAAATACAGAGCGGTATTTCATGGCTAGATCAAGGCCAATCAAAATACGGGAAATTTCGCGCCCTTTCTTTATCAGCCAATAAGAATTCACCATTTTAAATACATAATTAGTTTGCAGACCCGCGCGGCCGCCACTCGAAATTTGTATTTTCCGGGGAGAAAATTCGCAGTCTATCGTCCGGTAAGTTCCTTTGTTTTCGTGATAAATATTTTTGTAAATTTGTTATTTGTAGGATAATATGGTTATTTCATGGTTTTCTATTGAATACTGACGAAAATTGAACTCGAAATTCATATTATTTTGGTATACAACTCGCCTAAAGGAAATAATACCAAATAATACAAATTTCTCGTGAAATATTCGCCGGTATTCCATAGAAAACCATGAAATAACCAGTAATTATATGTTTTGTTGTAATATTACTGACGGGTGCAAGAACGCGCGATTTCAGTTGGGTGAAACACTTGAGCTCAGACTGAGTGTGCTATTTTCTTATAAATGCACGTTCGATCAGGAGAATTATACACGTTGATCAAATTTTATGTTATAAAACAAATAGAAGTTGGCTTTCTTATGTTATGTAGAAAAAAGCACTTTCGAGGTCATGAAAAGTTGCTAAATGCACTCACCCTGCTCCTGGCTGTCCGCTCGTGCATCCGCAGTTTTTCAAGATCTCGAGCGTGCCGCATCCGCAGTTTTTCAAGACCTCGAGCGTGCCGCATCCGCAGTTTTTCAAGATCTCGAGCGTGCCGCATCCGCAGTTTTTCAAGACCTCGAGCGTGCCGCATCCGCAGTTTTTCAAGATCTCGAGCGTGCCGCATCCGCAGTTTTTCAAGATCTCGAGCCACATTATTTTATTATAGAACATGGAGAATCATCTTCTATTTGTTAATTCTTATACTGTGAGTTAATTACTGAACTTATATGTACCATAGGAAATGCTACTGAGATGCTTTGAAGAATTACACTAGTTTTATACAGAACATTCACGAAGTATGAAGGGTCTGATTGTATGCGCCATTGATAGCCGACTTCTTATTATCTTATTAGTTTGATCTTTAAAGTTAAACCAAATATCCAGATGGATTCGTCTTTCTTCGAGAGTGTTTTGTATATCGACATCTCGGCTAACAATAGGATCACCTCCCTTCATGTAAAAAGGCCCTTAGGGGACATCTTATTATAATTTTCGATTCGAGCAGATTTGAAAAAAAAAGGAGTGTTACTCAACGGACTTTTTTTCCTTCTAGTACGTACATGCTGTCAGATTGCGTACTAAACTTTCATATTTTGTTACAAGAAATACACCATGAATCACAAAAAGACTACACCTATACACATTTCGTTTCATCGTACCGGCCATAACGTAATTTGAAAGAGCGTGTCACATGGAAATATTAGAAGAATGTCAGATCAACACGGCGGCCTATATGCATGCATTGTTATCATCGTCTCAGGCTGCAAAACTGACCAGTTTTGACCTTATTCCAGTGCTAGGCCTTATGAGTTTTAACTCCGGGTCTAAAGAAGAAGCAACTCTGCTAAAATTTATTATTTAACCGCCTATGTAGTATAATCGGCATTAATTACCAACCAGTGTGGCATCAGTTTAAAACGCCGGTTACGAAAACGAAAATAGAGGCTGTATGAATACCGACTTTATCTCAGATTGACTTGCCAATGGTTTCCACTGATAAGGAACATAAATAACTGCCTCATAATGAAACGTTCAATTTCCTTGATCGCACCGAGCAATTAATTAAAGTAAACTGTTATAGGCGAATGTCGAATATTCTCCAAAGAAATTGTGCACGACATCGCAGAAAGACTTCTGCTTCATTAAAAATACGTGGATCTTTTTCAGTGAGCTGCATTTGCGTTGCTAAGTTGAACAATGTCTTACAGTTCCTCAATTATCACGGGAATCGGAAAATTTTCACTGGACTCTTACCTTGATTGAAATTTAGTACTTGAGCTTTCTTGCTTGACTTCTTCGATTCTTGAACCTGAACAACAACGGATTTCGATTTGATTTTCTCTCACCGTCTAGTTTGATACTTTTCAACAAATAAATCTCTTGTTCTAAACTATCTGATGGTCAGCATTTACTGTGTAGCTATTCTAAGACTTATGTTAAATCAACTTTATTAGCTAGGCTTGTGGGCGTTCTATTCCGTCATAAACTACATCACGCGAAACCGCGAACTTTATTTTTGGCCACTCCGCCATTTGTTTTGTGCTTGTAACTGATGCGATGTACGCCCGTTAGTTTCCAATTAAATTTTTCCGGTTATGAGCTATTTTACAGCGAACATTTTCCGTAGCACCCTCCGAGTTGCTATGACGCAAACTCGTCTTGCGTCGTGCGTAATCGTAAAGTGTTCGTATACAAAGTCCGAAGAATTCCAACGAAGTGACATGATTGAACCATAATACTATTTCTCTTAAACGAAAATTGAGGAAATTTATATTTGACAATATCTTTACCAGAACTGTTTCTAGGCATCTTGAAAATAGATCCTTTTAATTTACTCTGTTTGTTGTCCTCTGGAAAAAAAGATTCTTTCTTCAAGAGATTTTAACATCAATGTATATATCTTCTCATGCGTTAACAAGAAATAAAGAAAACAAAGGGATATGTATGGGGCAGTAAAAAAGAGCCAATTTTAACTGAAAACATTGACGGCCATGTGCTCGATACAAAAGAACTAAGAATCTTATGACATGAAATAGGAAATGAATATTTGAAATTCGTTCTTGAGGGGGGGCTTTCTCTTTGTTCATAACCGAATTAGGAAAAATGTCTCCCGTGATAAGCGGTATGGATTCTGTAGTTAAGTATCGCCCCCCTCAAACAACACTAGATAAATTAAACTCTCGACATGCACGCCCCAGTTGACGTCACCAACCGTTAGCCAAGCCAAACATCGCTGTCTTGTCTGGCGTCATATCATATTATATTCCACTTCTCGAGAAACTGTCCCTCACAAAAATACCTACACATTTGTCATTTGACTACTAAAGTTGACTATAGTGTTTAAAAAACGTCCGGATACAAATTACGACTGCAATTGTAGTTTTGTGGCTATTTTTAGTGACATTCTTGTAGTATTTGCATTGTTCGGCGGTCACGGTGAACTGACTCAGCACTATTTCTTTCAAGTAGTTCAGTCTATAAATGAATAAATCAGTGTCTCATCTGTCTAGAATACCTTTCATAATTTGTTTCATATGTTCGATAAAAGTTAAAGAAAGAACTTTGAAAACAAGGAGTTGAAGAGCTTCTTTGTCTATGGAAAACATTCGTTTAAACTGATAATACATCTCACGCGAGATGTCTTATCTGTGAATTGCCACATTTAAAAGCCACTTTCTAAAGAATTAGGTTGAATACTGACAATACAATCTCAAATCAAAGACAACCTATAAACTCTTTCACAACTTGGTTTTCATAATTCATTGTTTTATCTCAAAATAACTGAACCGGCGAAAGCAGGAAATTGATAACTTCAGTGGCTAATTTTAGCCACATGTTGTGTGGTAATAACTATTTGTAGTGATATCCACTTGAAATTCGAGCCAAGCCCTTGAATCCTACACAATTTGCTTCGAGCCGGATAAACAGAAGAAAGTCAACCGAATAACAACAAGAAAATGAACAAATACATGAATAACTTAGAAAATGAGAATTATTTTGATAGTGGAATGTAATTTATCTGTTTAAAATCATTTGACAAATATTTAAGAAAGGGGTGTTACTGAAACTTTGGTAAGTTATAGAGCCATAAATGGCGTTCAATTTGAATTAATTCATGTGAAAACACTTTTGGCTGTCAACGTGAACATGAACCTATTGTTAATGCTTACCAAGCCTCGGTTAAACACGTTTGAGACCGCTATTGCTGCTTCGGAACTACATAATGCAGCATTTCCCGACTGACAAGGCTCCGACGACAACAAGGCTCCGAAACACTACCGCTATAACTAAGCTGTCTGAACTCCAGCCTCGATGTCATCAAAGGCTTGGTTACTTTTCAAAATGGCGGTCAAGAACTACGAATCACAGGTAACCCAAACTCTATAAATAGCAATATTACGAGTAGTTTAGTGTATGGGATTTGTTATTCTAGCATTTTTAAAGCTCATTATTGAATAAAAATCGAGAAAACTTACAGGGTGTGTTTATGTGTTTGTTCATGTTTTTACCCCGACCGCTCTGTACAGTACAGCCGAGGGAAATCGGAACCACAGGGAACCCAATTATACAAATTAATCGGAACCACGGGGTTCAGAGCTTGTGATGAATCCATGTTTCCTTGGAAACAAAAAGACGATACATGAATTGGATAACATGATAAACACTGATATCGTATATGTTGGATATCTGAGGATCTAGGGACCTTTTGCAACCATGACGGCGACGTCAAGGACGAGGGAATAAAACAATAGAGTAAAATAGAATAACTATGAACAAGCAAAGACCGATACAACGTAGAATTTTGAAATTAGTGGTACAATATTTCGGCTGGCCACACCAGCCTTCTTCAGGTACAATGAAGAAAATTTGCATTGGCGTGTATTTTTGAACTTGATACTGAGCTGTCATAAAACAGATTACAATATGATAGATCGTGAAAAAATGTTAAGAAGGTGAAAACAGATATCTAGTATGACTCTTCCCGGATGTTCAGGCCATGAGGTTCGAGTGTTCTCGCCTGTGCGATTAAAAATGCTTCTCTGGCCTTACGTATAGAGTCTCTCTTAGAAAATATTTTTTCGATAGGAATAAGTTGCATGTCGTTGGCAGTGTGATTAGGAGAATTAAGAAAATGTTCGGCAACTGTTGTGGGTTTAGATTTGTTGTTAGAGTTATCTATCGTCCGGCGGTGTTCGTTAAATCTGTCTTTTAATAGAATAACTGCACATGAATAACTGTACGTTTAAAATAGAACGCCAACGTAAGAAAATAAATCACTCCGTCTTTCGTTCGGACTGAACGGAATAGCCCACTTCCGCGATATGCTTTACTTGTCACGCACAAAGGTTTCAATACGAGGCTCCGTGCTAAATTAAATTAATTCTTTTCTCTGAGTTGCCCACCTTTCGTTTCGCTCGTACTCTATAGTACAGTATTACTGGCAAAAACTCGCTTTCATCTAAGTCTAGAGGGTTTGGCGTTGTTCGGTAAACATTAGGGCATTTGTAACCTGTACATCACCGGCCTACTCTATCATCTGCATCTGATCAGTTCATCAGGTCCACGTTTTTTTAACAACATTCAGGCTAGACGCCATGGCTGAGAAAAGCAATAGGACTCGAGGTTCCCCACGCGGCCTAACTCCGGTTTGATCGTCTGCCCTGATTTTACAGCAAGTCCTTGGTAATCTTGCATGTGTAAACTAGTTACCAGGGTTAGGTCGCAAGACGCAATATCTGTTTAAAAGAATATTGGTACCCATTTCTACTCAATAAATATATAGAGTACAAGTAGACGCGAAAGGCACTGAAATTTATGAAAGATAGCACTATTATGCCGGCACAGAAGCCCATATATGGGCTCCTGGCCGGCAGAATTCCTGATTCCCAAACCATAGATTTAGCTTAAGTTGCGCTCATCAAAAGCGCATGCGCGTGACGTTACACTCCAGGTCTAGCGAAGTCAAGCCCAATCTCGTACCCATACCACATTTGTTTCTTACTGCGCATGCTCGACGAAAAAATAGGGCTCTGGAAGAATCCGATTTTTATGTATTCTGATTGGCTGTTCTGAACAATGCAATTTCACTGGAAGTTGGGAGTTGGACAAAAGGCATTGGAAATTGGGGGTAATCTAAACGCTAAAAACCGTTGGATTTTACCTAAATGGATGCCGCTAAAAATCTTCAGGGATTCTTAGATATTTGCTTGCATACTATCGGGAGTTCATATCACTTCACGGCCAACACACATCGCACACAGTACACTCAGCCAAAAAAAAAATCGAACCCAGTCGAACCCAGCTGGATATAGCCGAGGGATTTACCGTAACAGATAGGTAATACTACACACTCCCATATTAACAACAATGTTCGTAAGTGCTCTATATGCAGAAGTGGCATTTTCCGATCTCATAAAGGTGTGCCGACAGGCGCTGATCGCTTAAATATAAGCGTTTGTATGGGAATGCAACAAACTCCAGCCTTCAAGGAGCTAAAATACGAGACTCGTAAGTCAAAATGCCTTGACTTGCTTCTACGGTGTATTCAGTTGCTGTTTGTGTGGTCATCGGGCTCAGGTAAGGCGATTTCAGCAAGTTTTCGATCCACATGAATCCTCGATCTTGTGTACTGGAATCTGTGATGTCTGATCATGAATCCACCGTACGATATTAAAGAAACACGAGCCTGATGCATGAAAATAAAGCCTTAAAATCCAAACTAAAAACGGCAGAAGATGAAAGAGACTCCCTAAGGCTTGCCCTGACGCTAGTAAGCAAAAGATCACTATCAAAATACTGGGTGAACTTCGAAATCTAAACCAAAATCGAACCCAAAGAAACAACTTCTCAGGTGACGTATTGATAAGCATGCGCAGAGTCGCCGGAAGTCCGTGATTCGCGGACTTCCGGATCGGATTCTTCCAGAGTCCAGAGCCCTATTTTTTCGTCGAGCATGCGCAGTAAGAAACAAATGGGATCTGGGTACGAGATTGGGTCAAGCCACATTCCAATCTCGTACACAGATCCCATGTTTCTTAAATCTTACTGCGCATGTTCGTCGAGCATGCGCAGTAAGAAACATGGGGTCTGGGTACGAGATTGGCCACATTCTCGAGTTTTCTTCGAGCATGCGCAGTAAGAAACATGGGGTCTGGGTACGAGATTAGCCACATGCTCGAGTTTTCTTCGAGCATGCGCAGTAAAAAACGAGAGAAGGGTCTGGGGTCAAGAATCATGATTTACAGCTTCTTTAAAAAGGAGAGAATTCAGTGGAGAGGAAGCTGAAGAGAGCAGATGACTACAGAAAATTAAAGCTGACCGAACAACGTATATTCGTATATATCGTTGTTCGATCAGCTTTTCTGTAGTCCTTGGACGTTTTCATTCGTTAGTATCACATCCAACATACAAAAAAAGGCAAATGCTAATAAATATTGCCATTTACAGAGCTTGGGTTACCTGTGATTTTGTGCGGCTCTTCATTTTATTCATGATTCTCGCCGGCTCAAGCTAATTAAGGCTTGGGATTTTTGCCCGCAACCAAAAATCACTGACGTCATAAATAAAAATGTTTGCTTTAAGAACATTTGACCACAGTTTCAGAAAGAACACGATAAAAGAACAATACATACCAAAAATGAGGTGAATACGATGAAAAACGGCCGAGATATGGGCATTGGAATATATAATTTTCTTTAACAAATCACGGTATTTTTCTCTGGCTCCTAAGTAATCGTATACACCTCATTTTTGGTATGTAATGTTCTTTTAGATTAATCTTTCCGAATCGGTGGTCCGAAAATTCTACATCTAAATTTGGCAAATTTGTGATGTCACACTTCGGTACTCTATTTGCACAGGGATGCCATACAACTTTCATTTTTCATCAGAAGATTAAACGAATGGACCGTTTGACATTTTTGTATTGAGTTAAGGTTTTCACAGATGTCAGGATCAACCACGTGATAAAATACTAAATTCAATTTGCGGTGATGAGGAAAACAGCAAACGCGATACTTTCAATGCATTTAGACTACACTCTGCGGGTAGATTATGATGCCGATTTAGCACCTGGACTATGTTTATTGGTTAAGGAGATAATAGGCAAAATTCGAAGTCACGTGACCTATTTTGCATAATGTCGCCTTAAGGCATACTAGTTAGTCAGTACCGGCCAAAACGTGATTCTCTGACCATCAAAGCACGAAAACAGAAAACTAATTGAAATTTTACTTATCTATGATCGCCACCACCGCATATTACCTTGAAACGTACGATCTCAGATCATCGCCCAGAATGGCCATTGCACGATGGACATCAATAATGTTTTTCCTCATTAACTAACGAAGCCAACTTCTTCAAAATAAACATTATTTAAGACACGGCCTGCTAGCAATCTTCCCTAGTACTTTGAGCAGGGTATTGCTAGGAGACACTTTAACCTCTGTCGGCATCAATTCTATTTCGAACCACCTTCGATTTTTGCGGATTTTCCAGCATCTTGTTGCTTCGACGGACTTTACGAATCGGCTTATTTTGGCGGAGAGCACGTTTCAATTGTCAAATGTGCCTTGGCAATGATCTCAAGCTGGCAGCCGATGGCCCTCGAGTTATCTTGCAATATCGAGAATAAGAACGGTTTATATCTTGGCATATTTTTCCATGTCCGCCATAACGCATTTCCATGGATTTCTAAATAAAAACACGGATCGTATCCAATGCTGCTGGGCTCGCGTACGTTAATCCATAAAGGATTGACAAGATCAGACCAATCAGTGACAGTGGATTCGGAAGGTAACTCAAAACTATTTTCGCAGATATTTGCCATGTTCGTACGATCACAGATCTTTTTCAGAAACATGCAGTCTTGATGTGCTACCTGTACTCCGTAAAGTTCTGTTTGCGGTTTCTAAGCAACTACAATCCCGCCAATTCTACTCGTTAATTCATATTCAAGTTTCGCGCTCTATCCTGATATGTGTTTCGTGTTCCAAGGGAGTGCAGTTGTTGTCACTAGTACTGAAGTTAACACACGGAGCTGATTATAATAACCGCGAAGAAATGATAATAATGACATTTGTATAGCGCATATACATAAATGTTCCATGCGCTTGACAACTACATGTACTAAATAAGTGTAAATATAAATAAGTGTAAATATAAATATCTGCGCATAAATTACATTCAGCTGAAAACAAGACTGATTACCATGTACAGATTATAGGTACATGTATGTCAAAAAAGGTAGTGTTTTAGTTTAGCTTTGAATTCATTAACGGATGAACTTTGGCGTATATTTAACGGGAGAGAGTTCCATAATGTAGGTGCAGATACTTGGAAGGCCCGCTGACCATAGGACTTAAAGTGCCTATCACCCTTTTGCAATTTTGATAGCCTATAAACCTCCGAAACGTTTTGAGTACTTCTGTGAAGAAAGTTTTGGTTTAAAGTGAATACTTTATGTTCTACGCTTGTTTGAAATCGTGTGAATGTGACCTTTCCTGACCCATGACCGCGTAAGTAAAAGCCTGGGTCGAAACCTGGGTAGACGTCATCTCATTAATGCATTATTCTCCATGGCGCCTTTTTATCACAACAACATCGATGCATAGAAAATATACACAGTTTTTGAGTTGTTAGTAAAGAAAAAAGTCATTTTAGTCAACACGTTGAGTATTTCTTCGCATGATTGCAAAGCCGAATTAATTATATGACGTCAAGATGACGTCTACCCAGGTTTCGACCCAGGCTTTTACTTACGCGGTCATGGGTCAGGAAAGGTCACATTTACACGATTTCAAACAAGCGTAGAACATAAAGTATTCACTTTAAACCAAAACTTTCTTCACAAAAGTACTCAAAACGTTTCGGAGGTTCATAAGCTATCAAAATTGCAAAAGGGTGTGATAGGCACTTTAAGTCTGGCAGTAGGACGGACAAGGCATAATGTATCAGCTGAGGATCGGAGTGTTCGGGTAGGCCTGTATATAGTTAATATAATAATTCTTGTAGATAGACAGGAGCTAGGTTATTAAGTGTCTTATACGTTAACAATAATAATTTAAATATAATACGTTTATCTACTGGTAGCCAGTGGAGTTCTCTAAGGACAGGTGTGATATGATCATTTTTCTTAGAATAAGTTAAGATACGGGCAGCAGCATTCTGAACAGATTGTAACTTCTGTATAAGATAGTTAGGGAGGCCGTGTAATAGGGAATTACAATAAGTGTTTCAGTGGTGGTCAACGACAGTAATTTCCGTATTTTGGAGATGTTCCTTAGCTGAAAAAACGCAGATTTGCAGATTGAGTTAACATGTCGAGTCATATTCATAGTATTGTCAAAGATTGCTCCAATGTTCCTAGCATGGTTTGATGGGTGAATAATGTATTTTCCCACATCACACAAGAGATAACTTGTGAGAGCATTGCCTGTGACTGGAATGGATTATTAGGAGTTCGGTTTTACCATTGTTTAGTTTAAGCTTGTTAGAGGACAGAAATCACGTTTTATTGCAGATTTATCAGTTTTTTGAACAACGTCGTAGGTTTTTTTCAACGAATTTCAAAGACTTCAACATCATTTTAAAGTTTATTTTCAGAGCTAACTCGTTTCTGAGATTCATACTTTATGAGAAAAAAGTCTTTGAACTTTATCGGCTATACTTTTTCATACAAAATTTGACTAAAAGTCGCTTATATCCAGAAGGCTAACATCATAGGTTTTTTTCAACGAATTTCAAAGACTTCAACATCATTTTAAAGTTTATTTCAGTTCAGAGCTATAAGAAGCCACTTGTAACTCGTTTCTAAGACTCAAAATTTGACTAGTAAAAGTCGCTTATATTCAGAAGGCTAACATCATAGGTTTTTTAAGCTCACCACCAAATAATATAGCCCGACGGGTCTATTACTCGTACATTAATAAAAAGCCGCTTGTAACTGGTGTTCAAAATGTAAACCAAACCCTTACCAGCCATTTGAGCGGTTTTCAGTTGAGTGTAGTAAAACCAAACGCAAATTACCCACAGCCAGCCAATCACAGGAGCGAGTAATCACAAGTAACTCATAAATGGCTTCCCTGTGAGCCAATGACAAACCAACGCAAAACCAAAACGAATTTGCATTTGGTTTTACTTTGGATTCTGATTGGTTGGTTTACTTTCTCAGCCAATAGGAGAGCTTAATAAACGCAAAACCAAAACACTTCCGACACTCAATTGAAATCCGCTCTATAGCTGGCATCCTAACGCACATTCGGCCATTTTCTCTGTATTTCAATCTCCCGCTTAGCGGTAATAACCTTGACCATTACCCATTACCAGGAGCGTCCATCTCCCATACTAGGTCTGTGAGTCATCGTATGACCGGATTGAGCTATATTTAGAACAGATCTCACGGGAGTTCACGTGCCCACACTTTGGGAATCCAATCAGTCAAACCATAGTCAGGACAATGCAGCGTTAGTAAAATCACCTCAAAGAACAATAGATCATTCTAGCATATGTTTGCCGTAATTATCGACATTAAGCCTGCTTCGCATCCGGTTCAGTTCGGATGCGACGCAGGCTAGCATATGCATGATCGCAGCAGAGTCAGAAGGCAGTTACCCGTTCTAAAAATAGCTCAAACCGGTCATACGCTGCGTGACTCCAGTAACTAGTCGTACATGTACAACTTCACGTACATGTAAGTCGTCAAAATATGCAAATATGACACTTTGATAAATTGGGACGTCTGTGCTGTATTTTGTAATTTAGCCTCGTTTCCACGAGGCGCATTGTCTAAGGGCATCTTCAGTTACTGTGTTGTGGCGACAATAACATGAACATTCAAACAATTAAAGTATTCACCTGAATATTTTAAAGCGAGGTGGATTCAAGAGATACGATTCTATATCTTCTGAAATTTTAAATCGCAGTTATTTGTAAGACCAGTCTTCACAAATCTTTCTGGGCATCAGCCATGGCTAACAGATAGATACCATGTCTAGTGTGAATAAGGCCGGTATGCATTTCCGCTTCAGCTCCCAAGGTCTCGATAACTGGTATGTCTCAGCTTCTAGCGTTTGTATATAAACAATTGTTACTTATATACATATATATTTATAAGGAGAAATCTTATGGATCTTTCCTGGGAACATTCTTTACATTTAAGTCAACTGAGCCAAAAAAATTATAACTTCTCTGTTATTCACACCATCTCATTCACAAACTGAAGCTTGGTTTCGTACAATGACTGCAGTGATAAAGCTGGCTCTTTGCAGATTTAATAGAAATTGAAGACTCCTTGAATATCCACTAGTTTATTAAATATTTCTATAAATGTACGTGTGCTAGCTACGAGTATAACTGGATAGAACAGCGAGGTATTTATATGAACTAGTCCAGCACTAATAACATCAAACCTACATGGAGCACAACTTCACCTATCATCTACTTCTTTTGTTTTGCACTCTGACATATAAACTTACCTTAAAAAACGTTTGAATAAACGCCGTAAATTAATCGCCAATAAAACCTGCTTGTGTTATCTTCAATGTAGATGTATATATGTCTTATGTTGACTAAGAACGCTGAATTAAACTACATCACAGGCCTGTTAGCTCCGGATAGAACCTCGAATTTATACCGCGGATCTCTGGCATACTTTTAAATCAGCCTTGTAGATATGCTGGTTTGACTTCCTATTGACGTGATGAAAGTCGCAGATCTTCACCGCCGACTGAGTATGAATAAACACGTTCTCCTTTATTGCGGTCTAGATAACTGCTATAATTGCTATAAACTGCCTATTACATGACATGATAGATCATTGTGAAGATTAGGTTTCAGGAGACTGATGTCACGTAGATCGAAGGGCAATCTGTCAAATAAAATTGAGTAAAAAAGGCAGGAACAGGCGAGAACTGCATGACAGCACTTCTTGAAATCTGCGTTTCAAATACCTTGTTAAAATATGCTTTCATACTTAATAGAATTACCGTTCGTTTTCAAGAAAATTGCTGTTCTTTTAAATACGTCACTGGCAAATCAGTTTTCATTCAACCGCATACTTCTCTTCAATTAGCAAACGCTGAAGTGCGGTGAATCCGAACGGACGGAAGTTCAGTCTACATCAGTGTAAAACCCGGTACGGTGATCATGATGTGTGAATTTTATTTGAAAATTCCTGGACCAGTTCAAATAACGATAACACAGTTTTCTTCAACCAACCACTTCTAAAACTAGAAATTTAGAAACAAAGACAAATTTTGCGAGTAAGCCTGTGCTCTGTATATTCTTGGGTTGCAATCAATCCCTGGAGATTCAAAAGACAAAGACGCGGCAGCCATGTTGGAGGACAGAACAAAAGATACTAATGAGGAATCTTTTGTTAATGTTCCTCCAACATGGCCGCCGTGACGTCATATGCAACCCAAGAATCAGTAGGACGGGTGACGTGTTGGTGATGCGTGTCAAACACCACCAGGAGAGAAGTGGTTTCGGATGGTCTAAATTCTTTGCATTCCCCCTCGTCTCAATATTATTTTATATCGGTTATTATTGGTGCCAAGTCCTGTCCTTTCGCGTTGAAAAGCCTTTGATCTTTGAAGTCATTTAAAAGTACTTCATCCGCATGCAGGTTGTTCAGTTTAAGCTAAATGTATCATTTCTCTATTTTTAGGATGTATAACATGATATTTTAGTTTTTTTTGCAACATATACCTCCATCAATGCTGTCCAAACGTAAGAAAGTGAAGTAAAGTTTTTCATTCGTAATCCGTTGGCCTTGCCTCCTTCCCCTTGCCTCCTTCCCCTTGCCTCCTTCCCCTTGCCTCCTTCCCCTTCTAATCTATATGAGGAGGACGTAAAATTACCTGTTGTGTTATTTCGAGAAAGAGATTCTGGAGGTAGTAACAAACATTCATGACTGTAAATTGCATGGCTGCAGACGCTGTAGCAAACAAATCGCCCAACGTGGCACAAACAAATGAAAAATCGACCCTATCAGAAATAAGGTTTACCGGCCCATAATTCCTCTTGCTTTTCAGCTTTTACATTTTTCTAGGACATTTTTTGCAATGAGTGTATACATAAAATTGTTATTTTTTGTAGCATGCATTGGCATGTTAAAAAGTTCATCACTCGGACGCAAATATTAACTTTGAGTTAATGTTATTGTTGATGTGGACGTTAGAAAACATTGACCCACAGTCCATGGACTCCCAGTATATTTAGGGAGTCCATGGACTTGGGGTCAGTGTTTTCCCCGCACCCATAGTTTATGATTGCCAGTCACACATTTCAATAAAATATCTATACTATTCAGTTGCACAATCATATTCAAATTTCTCCAACCCACTTGCCATAATCTATAATTACTCCTAGTTGATTAAAACTACAGAAACTGGCAAATCATTACTAATATATCACTAGACAGTAGCTCTATGCATCCCCTCGCAGCACTTCACTTTCTATTAGAAGCTTCTAGTCATATATAAAACGTGCGCTATATAACATCCCTGCCCAAGGTCGGCATCCGTCTAGGCCACTTTAGAAGCTGATCGGGGGACGGTACGGTAATCAGAAATCAGTTTCAATTTGGACTATGCTGGCCTCATTCTCACGTGTGAACAGCTTCGATTGATGATTCCTGTACCAGTTTTAAGCTATTGAAGTAATAGAGGCTTTACCACTTTTGAAATTTAAATAGCTCAGTAAACTTAGTTCAGAAATTTTAGCACTGAAGAATTCTGCAGTCGGCATGTTGTTCAGTTGAATCTCGTCAACTCCCATACCCGCCTCCTCCTCCGACCGTATTATAACTGCGTTTTAGCGCTATGCGGTTAGACTGCGTTTTAGCGCTATGCGGTTAGTAGAAAACATAAAGAGGTCGACTTGTGGCAAGGCTTGCGCTATGTTTGCCATAGCAAAACCCCTTAATTAACTACTTCGAAATTTAATCGGTTATTCTTTGAAATGGACAGCATTACAAGATCTTACAACCATTTTGGCAAAAATTTCGAATAAGAAAACTATGCTGATTTTTCTGTGGGTGTTGTGGCACTGAATTTAACTTTATTACTTCAACTGCTGGATAATTACCAAGCCGAAAACCTCACTGTTTGAAAATATTACTGCCATAGCTTAGTAATCGCTGTATCAGAGTTCTACATAGTAGGCGATATATAGGTGATAGGCGATTCCGTAAACTTATGATTGTCTCCCCGATGCTTACCTTACCTTACCTTGAAGGTACCAAATTCAGTCGATATATTCAGTCCAAATGGTCGTGGGAAATTATGCCTGATATAGTTTGGATCGCTTCAGTGCCACTGGAGATGTGGATCTTGTCTGATATATGTAATAGGCTAACTACATGGATTAACAACACCACATTTATAGCCACACATCTTTTGCGTAGGCAGATGTTTTGATCTCGCAGATACTAAAGTAAAGGAGGTACTCAAGCTATAAATAAACAAACACTTCCGTCGAGGGGGCACGTAACTTTTGTTTTTAACTCGGACCGAAATTATCACTTGTTTTTTTTTTATTTGCATCTATCTCACTAACTGCACCAGTCAAAGTAACCCCCCACCCCGGGCTAGTGGGACTTTGGTGGGGTTTTAGTACCTCATTGGTAGCAACTTGTGTCCCAACTAGGTCCGGATTCGCACGTTTTGTAACTCCTGTCCGTTAGTAGGTTGGGATTGGTGGTTGCTCTATCCAAGATGGCAGCGGTTATAATTATTGGGCGCGCAGAGGTTCACACGTGCATGCAATGCTCCCACATCTCTATTCATATTCAAATTTGATTTAGACTATTGTTTTAGATAACTTAGCACTCATTCAGTTATGTTTGAGGAATTATTTTAGTTTAGTTGGTCTTAGTTCAACTTTGAAGACAAACAAAATCAGTCGCTAAGTTAGCTTTGAATTTTACAGGTGGGGCATTTGCTCTTATTTTGTGAAATTGTATTACCCCACATGGTGGGGCATTTGTCAGTACATAGTTTGCAAGCTATCTATGTCCCGGGGTAGGGGGTGGGGGTTTACTTTGACTGGTGCCAAGTAGGAACAACTTGAACATCTTTTCCTTTTCTTTCATATAAAGTGCTTCTTTATTTGAAACTCTACCATTCGAGGCGTTGTCTGTAAGGTATCTCTCTACGTATTGCAACAAATTTGTGATTATTACAAAGTCTATATATGATACAAGTGTTTCATTTCACGTCAAATTGGCTCGTGTGTTGTTATTTTGTTGTATATGTTTTATATCTCTATACACTTGGTAAACTTGAGCTATTTCGCGTTCCTAGAATTCCTTGGCGTTGAGTAAGAACTGCTGAATGTCAACAGCAAAACTAAAGTTCAGAATGTACGTCAACAAATGGCAGCTAAGCCCTATTACTGAACCCGGCGAAATGCCCAAGTAGGAACAACTTGAACATATTTTTCTTTTCTTTTATGTAAAGTGCTTCTTTATTTGAAACTCTACCATTCGAGGCGTTTTCTGTAAGGTATTTCTCTACGTATTGCAACAATATTATTAGAAAGTCTATATATGATACAAGTGTTTTATTTCACGTCAAATTGGTTCGTGTGTTGTTATTTTGTTGTACATGTTTTGTATTCATAAGTTCTATCTACTTTGTAAACTTGAGCTATTTCGCGTTCCTAGAATTCCTTGGCGTTGAGTATAAAGCGGAACTGCTGAATGTCAACAGCAAAACTAAAGTTCAGAATGTTCGTCAACAAATGACAGCTAAGCCCTATTACTGAACCGGGCGAAATGCGCACGTTCCGAAAGATGGTATTTTTATAACCTGGGGGATTCAACCACATTTTTGAACACTTCAATCTCGGTCAAATCTGTTGAAAATTTAAGACCTCCCCTCCCCCTATTTCAATGATGTTACGTATGGTCCATTTCAGTTAGATAACGGGTGGGGGAAGGGGAGGAATGTTTTCCAACTCAATTTGACCGAGATTGTAGCCTTTACCTAGAGCGGGGGCGTAATATACTGCATGAAGTCATAGCACGTCCCACTCGGGAATTACACCGGCCTTTATTTGTACATTTATGTCTACAATGAGTAATAAATTAGTTATGGAAATGTCCAAAGAATGTTTTAAAGCACGCTATGTAACGACAACAAAACCTGGACTGAGTTGGAAACTGGGATCCGTCTCAGATGTAGAAACTGACAGGAAAAAGTACGACGGGCTGGTCTATACTGTGGAATAGCTAGTCTATTGTTGGGTTGCACTGGCGGCCATGTTGGTTGGTAGGAACAAAAGAAACCACATTTGCTTCTTTTGTTCCTAAGCAACCAAGCTGGCCGCTACGCTTTTGTGATTGTATTCCCGTAGGTATGATTGCAACCCAAGAATACTGTGGAATGGACCCTTTGCACTTTACGTCATAGCCGCCATGTTGGTGTACAGTTAACAATAGATTCGTCGTTAGCTTCTTTTGTTCTGTACACCAACATGGCCGCCATGCCCTTTGTCATTTGAATCTCTGGCAAACCCACCACAAACAAATAAACCATAAACAGAAAGGCTGGAGGAAGATAATAGAAGTAAATCTAGACGGAAAGTTGAAAGGGGAAATTTGTCCGACAATTTCAGGCAAAATTGAAAGAGCTCGAAAACCAAACCTGTGAAGTTTACGGTTTGGGACTGGCTACTTCTTTAAAAAAATTTTTATTACAAATTTACAATGCTTCGTTTACTTAGTAGGGAGGGAGCAATGGTTAAAAGAAGTGAAAACCAACTAGTGATTTTTTTAATGGAGGCCTTTGGAAGATGTTCGTGTTCAGACGGCATTCGCGATCAACCGTACCATGTTTCTAACCTCGTTCCCAGGCCTTTTCGAGCCTAATCCAAGATGGCGTCGAACGGTACGTACTGCGTATCTTTCACCAGCAGCGCCATTGTGGTTTTAGCGGAGCTTCCACGCGAGCCGACGAAGGGATCACCATAGATATAGGGAGCGAGCAAAAATACGTCGATTTGTGCCCGAAACCCGGCGCAACTGTCCAGCGCAATAATCCGGCGCGGACCTTCTCTACATAGAGCTTATTTTGGAATCACGTGACTAACGATCGGCTCGATTGCTGAGCGTCAAAAGCGCGGCTTTATTTCATAAGATGTCCATAAATTTCCCGAATGCTATCCCACGGCTAAGAGAAATTTGTTCTTTTTTCTTTTCTTTCTCAGTTTTCTTAACATTTCCTCTGTCCTTTAGTGCTTTAGCCGCCTTTCTAACCGGATAACCAATAAGGTGGCCGCCAGGAGCCCATTAGTATATTGCAATTCAACCAGTTATCTAACCGACGCCTAAGGCACTATAGAGCCAGAACGTGACTATCTGATCCAATCCCATGGCAATTCTCTCCAGCCAATTAGTAGAATTCCTAAGGACAAGCATTGCTCATCTCTCCTTGGCCGCTAATTAAGGACTGGGTACTAGTCAAGTATGATATAATCAGTTAAATTATTTTTCTGTTCCAAAGTATCCCGAATTTTGATTGGTTGATTCACCTGCACTGATTTCAATTGAGTGTCGATAGTTTTCGACGATTGCTTTGGTTTTGCGTTCACTTAGTTTTTCTATTGGCTGTGAAAATGTTTTGTAATCATTCAGCGAATCAAATTCCAGAGTAAAACCAATCGTGGTTTTGGTTTTGGTCCGTCACGCCATCAATCCACAATTGCGTTTACGTCAGTTTCCTCCTGATTGGTTGCTTTCTCATGTCAGTGAAACCAATCGGTATTCACTTTAGTTCGTGATCGGTTCGTTGTAATTGCTTTGGTTTTGGTTTTACTACAGTCAATTGAACCTGCTCTAATTGCACGCAAATATGCGTTTACTGCAGAGATTGTTGTGAGCATGCGCAGTGCTGTTTCAACGACAAATCCCAACATGGCTGCTCGATTCCAGAGCGTTCAGAGGAGGAAATTACGAGCATTTTGGATGCCCAATTACTGAATAATAAAACCATTACTGGAACTGCGGCTATCGCAAAATATGATGAATAGTTTGTGTCTCGCTTCCAGTTATTTGCCTCTGCCTTCGGCATTGGCAAATAATGTACCGATCAATTCGAAACATCACCATCCCCCCCCCGGGCAACCCCCGGGCATTTGACTCATTTTCGTGCCCGGGGAGTAGGGAATTTGACATCGGTAGCTGTCCTTGGGGTGGGGAATTTGACACCGAATGGGAGGGGTGGTGGGGGATTTGAACAAGTTGTCTCGATTTCGAATTCATGTTCCGTTCTCGTCCTCGATCGAATCATGGAGGACACTTTTATATTAGATACATTTAAAGGACAAAACTCCGCTTTTGTGAGTGAGTGGCTGAAGAAGAAGTGACTCCAAAAGCTGTGTGCTGTGTTTGAAGGTATTAAAATGTAAATGTCAATTACTTTTGAATATTTATAAAAGGCTCGACATGTTAAACAAATACCTGGGATACAAGGTCAAGGGCCGGCTGACTGATATTGAATGCTTTTAAGTTATTATGGAAGCTGATGTTTTATAGAGGTTGCCCCTCCCGTGACAACCACAGCTCGAACGTTGCTTTATTTAATACTGTGTTGTAGTCCATTTGAATTTTAATATATTTTATTCTCAGTCACGAGTCACACAAGAACTATAAGTTTTTCTACCCCTTTTTATATACGTCCTACTTCGAATTTCGTCGCTTGTTAAAAAAGTACATGCATGCAACGATGGGAAAACTTCAAGAACATATAAAGCATTGAAATCAACTCCATCCGAAATTGTTCACGAAGACATTTTAGTCGGCCCACAGGCTAACCATCCTCCCATTTTGTGTATTTGTCACTGATGTTTTAATAATCCATCATTTCTTAGCAAATTGTAAAATAAAATACCTTTTCACTTGATTCTGCTGTGAATGTGTTGATTTAGCGCGCGCTCATAATACAGCTCGGGTTTCCTGTGGCTCAGGATTGTTTATATATAGCTCGGGCTTCCTGTGGCTCATCCTGCGAACCTGAGCCACAGGAAACCCGAGCTGTATTATGAGCGCGCGCTAAATCAACACATTCACAGCAGAATGAAGTGAAAAGGTACCCTGGTTCCAGAGCTTTTCTAGAGAGAACAGGAGCGGCGATCAGCGAGCTGCGAAGCAGCGAGAAGAGAAATAATAGATGATTAAAACATCAGTGACAAATACACAAAATGGGAGGATGGTTAGCCTGTGGTCGGCCCATTCACTCTCCCGTCAGTACTGCTATTTTCGAATGACCTTCGGAACTGTGAAAAAGTAATAAGGTACTGACAACGTATCGTCGTATTAACCGAAACAACGTAGTGTAGACAATGGAATGCCTCCTTTGGACATTAAGTTTATTAAACGTAATAGTGAAGAGCAGTTTGCTCCAGGAACGTGTTTTTATATTTTTATATTTTAGATTAACAGGGCACAGCCTGGTTATTTTAGTAAGATACCTGGTTGTCATCAAGTAGCGCTGTTGTGCCTGATGGAGTGTTTTTTAACGATGCTGGCTGTGAGGACCCAGGGGATACAAACAATGGGTAACTAATGAGGTGAACCAACCCAGAACGAGATAAAAACTTACATCACGTGTTGTGAAACTAAAAATAGATTTTAAATAATTAGCATGGGACATGAGCATTCGTTCTCTTACCTCCTTTATTTGTTACTCCGCGGAGAACTTCTCGCGAACTCCCCCAGATTCTACTGCATTATAGCTAAGTAGTCAGTAAGTTCGTACATGCGTGTACCGCAAGTGGGCAAGCCATGCTAGGAAACGGGTTAAAAAAAACATGTTGTACCGTACTTATAAACTTATGCCCAAAGCACTTTGAAAAAGATTTCGAGATACTACTAAAGTAGAAATTGTATAAAGTTCTGCAACGTTCGATTTACGCATCAGTCAATTGAACCCCGGGATTGAACTCCAACCACCAACCCCCGCGACTTCAGTAGTGGGGTTAACCGGGCCTGAGGCCGTGGCAAACCTCTTTAGCACCTCGCTTTCTTTGGATTGGCCAGGGAATTAACGCCTGGAGACAATCTACCGCTGATTTAACAGGGCACAGTTTTGAGCATAGAACTGATTCCTTTAAATAGCGTGGAGTTTTACATTTTCAGAGCTCTGAATTAGTATATAGGTATATCTCGGCGAACTGTGTAGCGATCGTGCATTTAAATGTAAACCACTCTCCAGTGATCGTAGCAATCAACTCAGTTATCCCTGTATGGATTGCGAACTGCTCAAAGCATTTCTCAGACATTCATTGATAACGGTATGCAATTTTAATGTGTTTTTTTAACAGGAACCTAGTGTTTTTTGGCCGGGGATATGATTGCTATGTTGTTGCTATTTAACAAAAAGGTTTTGTAATCTTGGCAAACGTTTGTTGAGTACGTATTGGTCGGCTAGGTTTCATGTAAGTAAAATAAAACCTATATTGAACCAGCAGTTTGTCTCTATCCTTTTTAGAACTTTGTTTCAACAAGGAACATCGCAAAATAAAGGCTGTGTTACAACTGTCTATTTAAAAAAAAATGCGATGTAAACCACTATGTCCCGGGGGTAGGGGCATTTGATCGCCTAATACGACGATGGGGTGGGGAATTTGAACAACATTTTTGGCCCGGGGGACGGAAATTTGAACAAACCAAACTCCAAAAATTCAAATGCCCGGGGGTTGCCCGGGGGGGGGATGGTGATCTTTCGAATTGATCGGTACATAACTGGTAGCTCGCAACAGACAATTTGAACATCATATTTTGCTTAGCCTCGTCCGAATAATTGCTTATAATTAAATCTTCAAGAGACTCAATACGCGTTAGTAAGGCAGAGAATCACATGCACTTTATAGACAAAGGCCAGACTCTTGAACCTAACGGAATGAACAAATAGGTTCAAACGTTAACGTGATGAAACCTAGTTCTTATCTATGTTTATATTTCTCTTTTACTCATGTTATGTTAAACTGCAAGTCGTCACTTCCAATTTCCACTCCCGGCTTTCCTGTTTTGCCGACATTCTCCACATATATATGATGTTTGATCCTTTGGCAAAACTATTAACTGAAGAAGGCTGGTTTGGAGTCTAGATCTGGTTTGGCCAGCCAAAATATCAGGGTCAACCAGGGATTTTGGGTAAACTGGTATCCAATGGGATTTTTAAATGCCGGTATACAGTATGTTTTTAAAAGTTTTGACCGTGCCGTGCATGGCCGGTATTGGCACACATAAAAAACCTTTGGCTGCAAAGGACCACACAACGCTGTTATAATATGCTTGTATTGGACGTCACAGGTAGTGCTAAGAAGACATTTTATACTGCGACTACTGTAACCGGGGCCACTTAGACTACGAGAACTAAACACATAATAAAGCATTCCAAAGAATTTAAAATAAATGCTCTTCCAGAGAGCCGTGTATAATACCTATACAATAATATCTATACAATAAAAAATTAAAACGTCCATGCTAAGAAAAAAAAGTAAATTACAATTGTGAATGACATTAACTACTAACTACATTAATTACTAATTTAATTCAATTACAATTAATAAAAAAAACTTCATGTAAATACTATAATAAGGCAGGTTTAGAAGGTACTATTTTAAAGCAGCTCCACGATTGCTGAAGCAGCTTCAGTTTGGGGCCTGGGTACAAATAGATTATTCGAACTGTTTCTTAATAGATTGTGTATGGACGTTGGATTTTGATTCAAAGATATTTTTAGGCCCTCAGGAGAAAGATCGTTTATAGCTTTATAAACGCTATTCTTTAGCTGCTTTGAACGTCTATGCTGTAGAATGTCCCAGCCAAGATTATCCAAAATACTAGATGAGCTAATCTGAATAAGTGATTATCCTAACTGCCCTATTTTGTAATTTCACATATCCATGTGATTTTCTTCATTTGAAAGACTTCAGAACTAGTTCACCAAATTCGCCTTTTACCGGATGTCGAAATGCTATTGTCTTGTAATCGACACTGATTGGCTCAAGTAACCGTACGTTGTTGCAATGTGATTGGTTGTTGTTGTCCAAGTGACCCAGCCAATACTACGTCAAAGATGTAGGTCGATTTAATGGAGGTCAATATTTCGACTAGAAAAACTAGTCTTCTATATACAGGACCAAGCTTCTGCTATAAGGATACACTTTAAATTGTCTTATTAACACATAAACAAGCCTTTCATTTGTTTTTTATATATTTTTGTAGAGGAAATGTTTGTCTTTCGATATCCAGAATAAAACTAGGAAACGAAATTGAATTATCATTTTATTTTCGCAGGATATCGCTGCAAAAATTAGGAATGACGTCTGGTCGTTTCTGTTCCCTTTTCCTTTCAATTTTGTGACAAAACTGATTTAATTCTGAAGATTGCCAATTTTCTCATATGATTTGTCTTCATTCATTCATTCTTTATTTATTTATTTATTTATGACATTCGGACACAAGGTCACGGGAGATGAAACAATAGGACTCGAAGTCCCTTACAAGGTTTGCCTCCACGCGAGCACCGGTCAGTGATGGTGGAAAACGTAGCAAAATATATTAGATATATATGAAAAGTGATATAGACAAAGAATGAACGGAAACGATAATGGATAAAGAAGCTACAATACAATCTATTTAATCTATTAGAGCGTAAAACCTAGAACAGCTATAGTCCCAGTGATAAAAGAAAAAACGCAAGCACTTATCAAAGCATAAGAGCAGCAGCTTAACATTTACAGACGGATGATAAGTTTGAGACACCCGACACCGGACAAGCCAGATTCGATTGGTCAAAAAAAAAAATGAAAATTAAGCCAGCTCAGGTCATGAGGGAAAGTATCGTTATCGGCATAAACGAAAACATGGCGGAAAGATCAAGAGGAAGCTTAAACGCGAGGAAATATAGCCTCCATCGCAGACATCGCTATACTAGAGCTTTCTGAGTTGGCTAAGGAAATGAAAAGACCGTTAGACTACTTCTGAGTCCAGTTAAGGGAGAAACTGAACCATTCTCATTGGTCTAAATGGAGAAAAATATATATTACAGGAGCAGAAGTCTGTAGATTAAAAGAAGGACTACTCCCGGTTTTGCATGCTGGGTTCCAAACGTTGTATTTCTTCTTTTTCTGACGTGACGCGCTACTCTTTTCCGTGACAAAGAGCTGAGTCATGGTAAGATATCATGTAGGACATGAAAACAGGAAATGGCGACAGGAAATGAACGATAACATGCGTCACATATCCGGCTGTCTACAGTTCTGAAGCGGATGTATATTGTGCAACTCTGTGTTTCTGTCTCCTGTAACCCAGTCGAGATGCTATTGCATGCATATAGAAACTCCATTTATTCTCTTTTCCCCCTCTGTTATACGTTATATCAAGAGTGCCCCATATTAGACCTTCTTACCCAGATAATCCATCCCGATCTATTTTTAGCTTGCATTAATTATCTTGACTATTTTAAGATTGTTCTGATGGTCATTATCACCATCGCGCTCCATTGGCTCGCAAAATATGACAACACGTCACTCAAACTTTTAGTCGAGAGGTGCTGGGACTAGGCCTATCCAGATGCGGCAAAGTTCCAAAAAATGCCTAAAAGTTGCTAAAATGCCTAAAAGTTGGCTGCATAGGTCCTTATTTCGGATCCAACGTATTTTTGCAGGATTTTTGTTCACGGTATTTGCTTATGTATTTTCTATTGTGGATTTTTGTACCGTAGGTCTTTTATAGATCCGATTATTCCTGCTATTTGTCATCATTTTTATAAAGCTGGTCTGGCAGCACTGACACGTTTAGTTCAGATTTGCTTGGTTTTTGGCTTTTCACCACACGTAATGACGTGTGACCCGATAACCAAGCCTTTCTGTGAGCTCTTACTAGATGCTTTTTAGCGCAGTCCGGGTCGGTAGTGCGGTGGCGCCGAGGCCCGCGTGCTGTTTGCTATGCCATACTGACGAGTTCTAATAAGAACGAAACAGGTGTCTATGGCTGCAATCTAGTTCGAGCACTTTTCGTGTCAGGCCTAGCTAACCGTAGTGCTTTGTTTTAGAATTTTACGTTGTATATCAGCTTTGCTGTATAGTCTTCGGACTTTTCATTCTTAATCGCTAAAAAGTTGCTCAAAATGAAACAAGTTGCTAACAAAATCCGAAAAGTTACTCCCAAAAGTACGTGTTTCTAAGAAAAGATATTGACTGGATACGATGTCTACTCTATTGCATCTATTACACGTTTAACGTCTTGAGTGATGTCAACGAACGAGTTTATTCGTGCAGTCCGCCATTTTTTTCTGAAGCACCAATTCTTGATATTTGGAATAAATTACCACAGGCAACCCAATGGTCAGTGGACTAGTGTCCAGTTCCTCCAATGGCCCCAAAACGATTTTAAACGGCACTAAGATGTTTCTAAGAGTTGACTTATATCAAGAGGTTATCCTCTCTTGCTTATATACAATATTATCAGTTAGAAAATATTCAAAATTACAAAAATTCTGTCACCTTAAATTACTGAAATTAGCCAAAAGTTGCTGAAATTATGCTAACTTTGGAAAAAGTTGCTCGAAATTGCTCGTTCGCTAGGCGTTGCTCAAAGTCCCAAAAGTTGCCGAGCACAATCTGGAAAGGCCTAGCTGGGACCTAATCTAAATACGACACGCGTTGCTATAAATCGATCGGGATGGATTATCTGGGGTACAGAGATATGATCTCTCGGATGATGGTTTTTTGGTTGTATTCTTGGTTTGCATGTGACGTCATAATAAAACCTACAAAGGAGTTCTTGGTATATAATTTCACGTCGGTAGAGTGCTTTGTTCCAGAGAAAAATACATAATTTTATGACAGAACAGCCGCGAGTGTTTTCCGAAAGGCACAAAAAGCCAAGTATACATGTGCCAGTTTCTTTTTCTAAACCAGTCTGATCAATGTGGGACCTGTTTTTTGTGCACACTGCACATGACCGTTAGTACACTATAGAGCTGATCTCTTTTTTAAGTTTTCCATCCTAATTTCATATATTTTTTAATTTTATATAGTTTTGATTCATTTGATAAGTAGTTTACAACATTCCTGTTTGTGTTGTATCAGCCTATACAATCTCTCATCTCCGGCTCGAGATTGTCTCTCGCCTCCGGCTCGAGATTGTATAGGCTGATACAACACGAATGCGAATGCTGTAAACACTCTTCTCATCTTACCGAGTACCGGACCAGCAGTCCATTATACAAGCTCAAACTGTCTGATTGTTGAAAAAAATAAGGTCAAATGTTTGTGTTATACTTTTCGTTTCTACTTTGCTCTACAACGAAGAAAGTCGCTACCCAATCCTCCTTTTGGACGAGCAAAAACACGCTAAACCCAAAGTTGACAAGTTCAAATCTCTATACCAATATCGATTACTCAATTTACCGGACTGGATACTTATAGTAGACCTGGTTCTCGTTCATGATCCAAAATTATACACTCAGAGCATTAAGATATCCTTTTCGTTTTCTCCCGTAAAGTCGCTTCAAACCGAACTATTAAAATCCAACGCGATGCTCCATCCGTCGTAGTCATTTCCGGTACGTGAGTCGATGAGAATCTCAGGTTGGTTTTACCCAGAAAAATCGCTCAAAGGTTCACATATTTGGTATCAAACTCAGCTATCCAAACATGCATAGACCAGTTCGCGGGTAATTCCGACATCATCCCCGTCCCGTTTATATGGGAGTACCCCCCTCCCCCCGGGGGGTGCAAACATGGCGCGAAATACAGTGTTTGTATGGGAATACGATGCCAAATAAAATCCGTAAAATTGAATTTCTGAAATATTCTTCAGACTGACAAACTTAAGATATCAGGTAAAAGATTAACTGATCGACATTTGAGAGATGCAGCTGTGCTGGGAAGCGTGCAATCGTGTTTTCAGTTTTCCATACATTGTCTGTAAATTTTCCCGCGGACTTTGACTCGTTTTTACAGACGAATGTATGGAAAACTTAAAACACGATTGCATGCTTCCCAGCACAGCTACATCCCGATATGTTAATCTCGATATGTTAATCTTTTACCTGGTATCTGAAGAATATTTCAGAAATTCGATTTTACGGATTTTATTTGGCATCGGATTCCCATCGATTTCCATACAAATACTGTATTTCGCGTTATGTTTGCACCCCTTTCAAAATATCGGAATTTACCGCGAACTGGTCTATTGTGGGATAGCTGTAGAAACGGTAGATTTGGTCAGCAGTCAAACCTGCGAAAATGTTACTTCCGCGCGAAAACCAAAATAACCCATGATTTCCATCTCACTCAGGAGTAGAAAATCGCTATTTTCCCGGCAAATGTCCAACGTTCTTAACATTTACCAATTTGAAAGATATAAGCATCACATGAGTAAAGCTCCGGGATGTGAAAAATAAGTGTATTCACAGGGGAAACCGCTGACGTATCGCAGACTCGTTATGACCGGAATGGTTGGTGTAACGGCCGAATCGCTTGCCTTTGTTCATTTCCGGTTCAGGTCACATTTTTTACTTCCTGTACGTCACGCGTGTGCCTCGGTTCGGTGCGGACACGAGGTATTGAAAATTCCAGTTTCGCTCGCTCTGCAGCAACTGGGGAACAAACGATTTTTCAACCTCTCTCTCTCTCCTCTCTCTTTATATCGTTATTGGTTCGTTTACTTACAAGTAACAAACAGGATTTCGTTTGTATGTACAAGTTTACAGTGGTCGTTAAGCTATTGGAGCTTCTAGTCAACTTATCGAGCCAACCGAGCGTTGAAAGTGTTTATTGTGCGAGCAAGCCACCAAACATGGAGTGGTCGCCATTGGGGCAGCCACAGTTGGCGATGGTAATTTTATGGCCGCCATCAGTGGTGTCCGAAAGAGAGGCACCAACTCAAGCATCCCGGTATAACGAAATGCCAAGGGACCGGAAAAATAGGTTTATTATATCGGTGGTTCGTTATAACGATTTTTTAGAAAACACATCATAAAATTCGTTTTATCGGGATTTGGGTGATAATAGTTCTTCAGTGTTTGACAAATACGGCACCACAAGCTTACCATCCCTAAAATTGGTTTTGGGCTTCCTGTGGCTTCGTCAGTTGTCAAACGGATTTCCCCCGGGATTTTGCCTTGTTTACTTCAAATTTTCAGGATGAATATAGCGTTAATTCTAAAGTTGAAATCTTTAAACGTGTGTCAAAATAAACTTTACTTATTATATTTACCATTTCTGTGTGTCTTCCTGTCGTCCGATGAATATTCATCAACGCGAAGGACGTACTCGACTATGGCCTGTAGCATCTTTAAAATGCATCGGACGACATTGGGAAAACACATGGGCTAGAAAACATCAAACGTCCGATCCGTGCATCGTAGCCAGCGTTCATGAGAAATATAAATTTTAAAGGATATTTTAAGCCATGTTCACATTATACCGGCACAACAACCTAACCGTTATAGTGTGAACAGGTACGGAGCAAGTCGGCATAAAACCTATCCGATAAAAAGTATATTACTTTTAAGACTCGGAGCGGCGTAACCGCATTGCTCCGGCACAATAATCGCGCCGAAACAGCGTTTCAAGTGTGAACCGGAGGCATATCCGTTAATGTTGTCGTGCCAGTGTCCTAGCGGATTTGGACCCCCGCCGATATGTACCCCCCGGTTCATATCCACTAGCGGATTTATCTACGGATCTCAGTGAAACAAGAAATCCAAGAAAGACATAAAGAAGGAACGAGGAACACAAGCAGCTGAGAATAGATTAGAAAGTTGCGTGTTACAGAAAACTAAGACCCGTTTCAAGCATGCCGTACCAGCACTGAACTTAACTGATTGGAGTTTTGAACTTAATTGGTTTCAAACGGGCTTAACTGTTGAATGCAGTTTTAATCACAAATAAAGAATGAAACGTCGCTGCATTACCGCAGTTTTCGCGTATAGGCGGACCAAGGCGTGCTTTTCATGTCATTTAGCGAACTTTTATTTTTTACTTCAGTGCTTTGCTTAGCAACTTGTTTTTGCCGTTCTATGCCCGAGAACTTGGACGACATGATTCGAACATGATCCAGTGTGAATTGAGCGAGGAATCAGTGGTTGCACATGAGGTGCGAAGGACTACAGATGAATGCAGAAGACGAGTGGCTCTGCAGTGTCGACCACCTTACTTCATGCGCCGTAGAAAGTAGTAGAAAATTGTTAGCGATTTGGACTTTCTTTTCCCAGTTAGTTCTGAAACCTATAAGATAAGATAATTAATAATATAATAATTGTAAATTGAGATAGAATTCCATATATTAAAGATTGTTAGCGGACAGAGCGGCGTCAGTATCATACTATCCAAACTTTCCATAAATGAGATGTGTTGAGCTATTTACACTTTACGCGAACAAAAAGTCTTGCAAACTGAAAAGGAAGGCATTCAAAGTTTCATACAAAAACTTGTTGGAAACATAATTAAAATAATGTTTTTGTAGGGGGTCCAAATCCGCGAAGAGGGGTTCATAACCGCTAGTAGATATGGACCGGGGGGTCCAAATCCGCTAGCGGATATGGACCGGGGGGGTCCATATCCGCGGGGGTTCAAAATCCGCTGTGACACCGGCACAAAACCTATTCGGTATAGTGTGAACTCCGCATGGCCTAGAAGAAATATTTCGCGAGGATGCGGCAGGCTGGAAAAAACAGGGCGTTCTCAGAACGGAGTTTAATCTACTTTTAATTTTGTAGTCCACTACCCTATTTACACGTCAACAATATCGTCAAGCAATGTAAATTTTAGTCCTGACGGACTCTCTTTCCCCGCGACCTTCCAGTCTACGGAGCGGTCGAAAGACTATGTAAATTCATGCCCTGCTGCCGGATATTGCAGTTTAAAGTGGCAACAGTGTTCATGTATCGACTGTATCGGCATAACAGTTCTATAAACTTTTAAAACGCAATCCAGTGTTATAAGAATAAAAGAGAAATCGTAGTTATCACTCCATATAAAGCAAAATAATAAAGTTAGTTCTGGAGTGACACTGAGGTGTTCTTTTCCAAGTTCTCTTCTCTTCTCAGCCCTCGCATCAAGCAAAACTATGGCAACAGTGTTCATGTATCGACTGTATCGGCATAACAGTTCTATAAACTTTTAAAACGCAATCCAGTGTTATAAGAATAAAAGAGAAATCGTAGTTATCACTCCATATAAAGCAAAATAAGAAAGCTAGTTCTGGAGTATGGACATATGGGTGTTCTTTTCCAAGTTCTCTTCTCAGTCCTCGCATCAAGCAAAACTGTGCATGAACACATTTTAATTAGTACCTATGCAGGAAACTGCAGTATCATTTACTATAACAAGAATAACAAGAAAGAAACTCAATCTGGCACTAAGTACTTTATATCGAAGAATCTGTGTCTTTTAAATGCTATTGTGTCGTCGCGAATATTCACACATTTTGCAGTCTATAATCACTGACAAAACACTTTTTCGAATATGCTTTAATTTCCAGTCCAGATCACGAAACATATATTTATTTTAGGGCAGATGTCTAGCAGGCGATCTTTATTGTTCAGCCAAACGTCCACATTCAATATCTTACTGTTGTTTATCCTGTAATTATTTCGCTTGACTGACCAATCAAAAAAAGGAAACATTTATTCAGCATAATAATCCTACTAATTTATGCACAGTAAAATTGAGAGTCAAACAAAGACTATAGGGATATTTATTGTGGACGTGAATTGCTTCGGAGTCGAATTTTCTCCGATTCAATCCTGGCCTGCTTTGGCAGATTCCTCAGTGTATTCCTCTCTTGAAAGGTAAAGGAATTTTCGCGTTATTTTAGATTAAAAATTGTGTTATATACAACATATTTTCGTTCAACTTGTAGTACCTGTTATAGAGTACAATTTACAATTCATAAATTACACCCGTGGAGCTAAATTTCTTACTATCGTGTCTGATTTCCTAGGTTGAATATAAGGGAAATCTTAGCCATTACAAAAGTGAATTTTGTAAAGGTTGGAGGCCAACATGATTGCGAAGAAAAACAGCGTTTCTTCGAAGCCGAAAAATCCCTGGCCATTGCCGAGCATTCGACTTATGCTCGTGTGTGTTTCATTGGCAATAACAGTCGTAACTTCGGCTTTAATCATATTTGTGGATGTAAGCGCTCCCAGTCTGGCGAATATTTTCCTATCTACAATGTATTTTCCACTGGGACAAGGGATACAGCTCAAGACAAGACGTTGGTCGACCAACAAAACGGAATGTCTTTTCTACTTCAAGGGAAGAGACGATAATTTTCGCCGGTTCGATGGCATACAGTGTGGTCAAGCGCTATGGCAGAGCACGGCAAATCTCGAGGAGAAAGATCGATACGTAAAACGAATAGCCACGAATTATCGGCTATTTGAGAACGAATCAGGGGCAGAAAAGTATTTTATTGACTACTGGCATGAAAAACTTAAAGATCCTCTACCTTCTAGTTTTTACACTGAGGAAACGGACAATGCTCCGAAAGCCGGACTAGAATTCCGTGCATTTCGCTGGGACCCATTGGCGCTTGGAGACATGGCTTCGGATACACGAAATTCGCCGTGGTTTCACAGAGCTACTGCAACTTCAAAGCATATGATTTATATTTTCAGGTGAGAAAGCATGGGACAAAGGTAAATACAATTTTAAAGTAATAACTTTGTATAAACTTAGTGAAAATAATTATTCTGTTTTGATTGAAACCTTCGTACATTTTATTAGAAATTTCATGGTGTTGTTGACTATTGAATGCTTTTTTTGCTTCCAGACGATCAAAAAACAAAATAGCAATAAAAAAGGGCTGTTAAACGATTTCATGTACTTGTGCAATTTTAAAATACGTTGTGTGGGTATTTGTTGTGTACAATCCCCGTCTTCGGCTATAAGTTTGCAAAACAAACGGACTAGCGAACAGGTTAATTTACATATGTATATTCGCATGACTGATTCGCGGCGAAGATCTTTTACATTTGTTGTAAAATACTCCGGTTTTGAAGACATAAAGATCAGAGGTTGTGTATTTAGAGAATACGAGCGAGGAAGTATTTATTAAAGCGCGAGCGTTCACGAGGAAAGACGGAAAATTATCAACTGTATTTGAGGAAAACTTATATCCACGACAGGTGCTAGTTGAAAGATAAAATTGTGAATCATTCTAAAAACTGACAAATTTTGATGGTCATAAGGATACGACACAAAAATCTTCAGATTCAATATCAATATTCAATATTTTACGAAGCGAAATTTTACTCCAGAAACAAACGCACAGACACTGAAGAAAGGTGAAAGATTAAAATTAGCCATATAATGAATGTGGTTTCCTTTTAGCGTATACAGCTATATTTTAATTACAATTCGGAACCTTCAGCGCAACCTTTCTCGGCCCTTTAATCACGAGATAAAGACTCTTCTTCGATCGAGTCTGTATTCTTTTGTAATTCTAACGGTTTCTCTTTTTGTTTCTTTGTTGCTTGTCGGACAGATTGCTGAGGCCAAATTGCTAAAACAGTGTCGCCCGACGCCGATTTCTTAGCATAATAGTACGTAAATTCATGAATGGAGAAAAGTGAAATCAGTATCGTTGGCAGAGAATATGAGTTTGAGACGCCCTGCCAGCAAACATACATTAGTTTGTAGATTAATTTTATGAAAACCATTGAAGAACGTTATGTTAATGAGCCTGAAGTTAGAGTCATTTACATAATCGTATGATTAGGCCATCCCAATAAAATGTTTCGTTTCCCATTGCCCTCTCTGTCGTGATGGTGGTCGGTCGGTCAGAGGAATAAAACGTTAGGGGATCTAGAAGCGACGGGAAACGAAACATTTTATTGGGATGGCCTTAAAACCGAAAAAAAAAAGATGGTTGAGTTCCAATAAAAAAATAAAAGTGCTAGTGTAAAATAGCACTTAATGATAGAAATTAAAGATTAAAAAAGACTGTTTTCAGTATCAGTTGTTTGATCATATACTTTGTTTTGGCTTTGGAAAAAAATTGTCTTTCGTTTGAGTAGTCAGCTGCGAGATGATGTAATGCAAAGAGTTAAGAGGTTGGTTTATCTTCGCTATTTTACCTATTAAAATTCTCGGACTTGTGTCGCTTTAGGAAACTTGCCTGATACTCAACTGTCGGTCAGAGATAAAATGAAGACTGTACCTAGTAATAGTTTTATTTTTAGTCGTTTTTAGGTTTCTAACTTTCGTTTTCATGTCGATCAATTCCTTATCATTTATAATCTGTCAAGGTTTTGCAAACTGACAACGCCATCTCGAGTGCTTTATAAATCTATAGATATTGGATCTGGACGCTCTCTAACTCAGCGCAACAATTATTAACGTTCAAAGAATAAATATAACAGAGATTTCATATTGTTCAATAGTAAAATATTTGGCCGTTCAGAAAATTGGGCTGGAGTATGGAGGAATAAACTAAATAATACAACATCTCACAATAAAATGCATCCGTAAATTCTGATAATTCACATCGAGAAAGTCGCCAGAGTGGCCGAATCATAAAGATCGATGCTTGCTATCTGAGGTAGTCGAAGAAATAGATGCGACTGTCGTAAGCAACTTAATCGATCAATGTATTTTGTTTATTATGTTTGTCATTCTTAGAAGGGAAATCGGTGCATAATCGATCGAGCATTAACACTTATAAATAATGTGTCCGAGGTACTTTACGCATATCGCAATCACTAATTCGGATTAATGCCAAATATTAAACTGCAGTTTCCGATTTGTTTTTAAGTTATAAGCGGCCTCTTTGTCTCAACGTCTTGAAGTGCCTGTAAGCCTACATTTTTTATCATTAACATCGATTATACATCAAGTAAATAGGAGAATAGTAAAATATGTCTTGATGTATTTGAGTGTTGCGTCTGAGTTATAGAGGTTTCTGATTTCCAATATGCTAATTATGTGATGTCAGGAGACCATTTATTATACAAACTGAACGTCTGGCAGAGATAAAAAAATTTTAAGTACATCCATGTCATATTTGAACCTTTATATATCAGTGATTTTATCAACTATTTTGTACAAGTTAGAAATAGTTTGTTGGCCTCCTGTGACATCACATCAGTTAGTATATAGCGGCTTATTGGAAATAGAAACCTCTATAACTCATAGACGCAACACTGGAAAACATGTCACGACTTTCCCGTTCCTAGCTTAAGGTCCGGCCAAACTATCGAACCAACTTTGCTTGATCCATGCAACATTGTTTGATAGATTGTCATCCAATGTTGGACGATGTTGGACCAGCATTGTTTGTTAGTTTGTCATCCCATGTTGGACGGTGTTGGACCAACATTGTTTGATAGTTTGTCATCCCACGTTGGACGATGTTGGACCAACATTGTTCGATAGTTTCTCATCCCATGTTGGACGATGTTGGACCAACATTGTTCGATAGTTTCTCACCCATGTTGGCCGATGTTGGACCAACATTGTTCGATAGTTTCTCACCCATGTTGGCTGATGTTGGACCAACATTGTTAAATAGTTTGTCATCCCACGTTGGACGATGTTGGACCAACATTGTTCGATAATTTCTCACCCATGTTGGACCAATTTTTTTTGCTTGATCAAATATTAGATTAAGTTTGCTTTTGTTCGATCAAATGCTTGACAGTATCAGTTTTGCCGCCATCCCAACATTTCATCCAACAAAGTTGGATCATGCAATCCAACAATTCCACTCTGCCGTGCGTCTGTCCTTTTATAGATGCACAGCTGACGTCACAACGTTACGTGACCCAAAAATGGGCCTTTTGCAGGAATCACGTGGTTGTACTGGGTGGCAAAAATCTGAATTCATATATTTAAAGACACTTGTACGAGTAAAACCTGTTTGTAAATGCTATTGTCCAGCTCCAATCGATTGTCGACCTTTTAAAACGGCGTTTTTATAGAGAGCTTACCAGCCGAGCATCGATGGCAACTTTTTACCATGGGGATCACGAGCTCAATTCATTCGTTAACTAAGTATTATATCAGCACGTGACTGTTTCCTGCAAAAGACCTATTGTGCCACGAGTCGCAGTCGAGTGAAGTGATGTTCTCTTCACGTTGCGGCGTCATTGATCTGTGCGTCTATAAGATAACGACGCACGTCAGAATGGCATCTAATTGTTTTATCAAGAGAGCATAAGTAAGAGAGTGAATCTCGTAGTGTGTGGCGTGCGATGATAATGTCGAATAAAATCTATTTTTAGTAACCGGAAGCAGTTGAAGCAAAGTGGGCGCGCGCGCGACAACTAAAAAAATGGCGCGAAAATATTGGCCGTCAAAAGCCGGCAAAATATTTTCGCGCCATTTATTTAGTTGTCGTGCGCGTGCGCCCACTTTGCTTCAACTGCTTCCGGTTACTAAAAATATATTTTATTCGACATTATCATCCCACAACGCACGTATTGGGGATTCCCACTCTTACTTAATATGCTCTCTTGGTTTTATATAATAATCGCAAACTAAAAACTATGAAAATATGAGAAATTGGTTGCGCGCGCTCATGACGCCACCATGTGTGTCCCCTCTAATAACACACGGCTATTGACCAATCAGAGCGTGCAATTCGAACGGATTATCATATCATGTTCGATAGTTTGACCAGGGATTTAAAACCAAAATTCTACTGTTTCTAGTGAAAGTAAAAAGTATCCCTTTAAAAAGAAGGTTATTTTTAGAACGGTTCCCGCTATTCTCTGGTTGCAATCGTTCCTAAGGGTTAAAATAACAAAAGCGTAGCAGCCATGTCGTCGGTATAACGAAAGTAGCTAACGAGGCATCTTTTGTTCTGCCATTGGTGCAATCCACTAATTGGCGGGAAAATGATCTAAATAGCCCAACTTGTGAAAACGCTGTGTCAGCTATTTTGGAGATATGGACGCTCCTTATATGGGCTCCTGATCATATCTGTGTCAGCTATATGGGAGATATGGACGCTCCTTATATGGGCTCCTGATCATATCTGTGTCAGCTATATAGGAGATATGGACGCTCCTTATATGGGCTCCTGATGATATCTGTGTCAGCTATATAGGAGATATGGACGCTCCTTATATGGGCTCCTGATCATATCTGTGTCAGCTATATAGGAGATATGGACGCTCCTTATATGGGCTTCTGATCGCGTAAAATCGTGAAAAATTGTCCGCCATTGGCTTATATCACGCGGCGGCCATGGTGAGTCCCAGGAGAATAAAAACCTTTGTTTTCGTCCGGTAAACTCGTTCTGAAACCCACCAGTGCGAGGCTGCCGGGGCCAAAACCATTGTTTTATCAAGATTGCCGAGTACATTTCTTGGCGGTCTGTTCGTGACGTCATCCAATCAACACTTTCACAACGCAGCGACGAAAAGGCATTTTTGACGGTCCCAACTTTGAATAGAAGCTCTGTACGTCTCTCCCTTCATGTAGGCACACATGAATTGCTACCAAATTGTATGGTGTATTGTGTTCTATTGTATTGTGTATTTCGTTCTATTGTTTTGTATTGTGTTAATTCTATTGTATTTTGATAGCAACTCATGTGTGCCTACACGAAGGGACCGCCTGGTCTGTACTGCATGTTAAAATAGCAAGTTTATTGTCTTGGGTTGATTGGATGACGTCACTCAATTCTAAACTGAGCAGTGACGGGCAGTCGGTGCTGGAAATCATGGTTAAAATAATCGGACTTCCTGTAGGAATTTCGCATGGTAAGTATTTAGTATGATTACAGGAAAAGTGTATTTTTGATCATAGTGGCACTTTAAAGAAACGGCCTTTTGTTTGGCTTTGACATTCTGTTTAAATTCATGATAAAATAAGTTTTATTTTGAGCTCGAGCTATTAAGTTTGCACGTATAGAGCGACTATAAAAGCTGTATAAAAACATAAAAACTGACCTGCATGAATACCAATTTGGCAGGACTAGTTTAGTTTTAATTTAGCGCGGAGCAGGGAAAGACTTTCAATGGCAGATAGCATCGAGTTCCATTTCCGAACTTCTGTTTACATTAATCATGACGAGAGATAGGCTAACGCCAAAATCAGAATTTACTGATCAAGAAATATGATTATCAGTTCTAGCATCAATGAAACGCCAATCAACAGTAAAACATATAAAAGTTTGTATTTGTTCTCTGATTCTTCTGTCTCGAGACAAGACAGCCAAAAATCAGCTGCGTCATTCTGTCCTTTTTAAAATGGTGTCCGTATATATGCCACAGTCTTTTGGGCTGAGACAAGCAATTCTGTTGTCATTGGGTTGTTTTAAGTTAGGTTTCTTTCTCCGTTTGGTGTATTTCCATTCCCGGCCATTAAAAACTGATCAAATAAATTGGTATAAACATGAACGTTGGGGCAGTAACTACTATAAGTCAGACCAGCTCAGTCCGTCAAAACTACGTCAGACGTTAGTAGTTAGGCCTAGCGGTTAACATTAATGCAAACGCCTCGGAGTTTAGGGCTGGAAATAATTCTGAGTCGTGTGATCCGTGTGATTTAATATTACATTTTGTCGCATTAAATCAGGAACTAAAAACCCAAAGTTTAAACAAGATTCCATATTAATTGTTGTACTGAAGATATTAAAGTTTACTGCGAGCTATGTAATAATCTTCGGCAATTAACCTTCGCATTATTACTGATTTCATTATTAAAACGCACGAACATTTAATAAAAACTTTAATCAAATTAAGAGTTGTTCTCTTCCGACTCTCCGCTTTATTGATCCTTTTTCTCTTACGCAGTTTGGTATCAAAATTATTTACTGACCAGTTGTGTTGATCTGTTACTCTGGTTCCAGAGGTTTTCTAGAGAGAAGATTAGCGAGAAGAGAAAACCTCTGGTATTAGCCTGAATTTCAGCCGTAGGAGACAGCTGAAATTCAGGCTACTCTGGTATCGGTGGGTGCTAATCTCACTTTCATGTTTTGAAAACTGTCAAACATATCAACTGACTAATTAATAAATCGACCAATCAGGAGAGAGATACCACGTGCGGGTTACATTATAATTTTGTTCAGTTGGGTAGTTAGCCTGCGTGCAGAGAGAGAGAACGTCTGCACGCAGGCTAGAGTAGTCGCAGCGGGGATCGAGTTCTAGAAAATCTCTCAAATTGTTTTTACCTCACCATTTTCTTGAGAAGTTTTTCTTGAGAACCCTAGCTCTAGGTGGGTAAGATCTTGTTTACTGACCGGTTAGGTTTTTTTTATTTTTCAGGGTATAGGATTTTAGTTAGTTTATATTGTCATTTCATGAATAAATTAAGTGAGTGATTCCTCTCCTTAGGAGCTCGTCTGTGAGCGGACTCCAGGTTAAGATGTCTTGTCGTTTTCTCTCTCCTTATTTTAGGCAGGGGAGGATATTTGCACGACTTCTTGTTCAAGGATTCAACAGTAGTAAAGATCCTAGACTGGGGGTGGAGTTTGCTGGCAGGTATTGGTTTATAACTTACTTGTTCAATAAATTAACCAAGTCCAAGGATGGAAGCAACAGGATGGACTTGTATGTTCACCCGCTTTTAAGTGGCAGCGTTTCTATTTCGCGCTTTAATACAGACTGTAAATGGTCGCTGTAATTTTTCTTGTTACCCTCCTTGTGAAGCAACAGCAGACAAACACGCAGAAAGCGAAACGAAACGAAACAAAAGAACACGAAACAAAAGAAAACAAAACGAAATAAAAATGCCGACATGAAACAAAAAAAAACACGATCAGATAGAGCAGGTTTCAATTTACTGTCCAAAGCATTTACAATGAACCAATCACGAACTAAAGTGAATACCGATTGGTTTCACTGACATGAGAAAGCAACCAATCAGGAGGAAAAGTAAACGCAATCGTGGATTGATGGCGTGACGGACCAAAACCAAAACGAAAACAACGATTGGTTTCACTCTGGAATTTGATTCGCTGACTGATTACAAAATATTTTCACAGCCAATAGAAAAGCTAAGTAAACGCAAAATCAAAGCAATCAACGAAAACTTTCGACACTCAATTAAAACCTGCTCTATTCTGCTTTGTAAGGCCCTGCGCAAGCGAGGTAACACAAGCGAGGTAACATTGTTTGGAAACATTTGCGAATTTCAGTATTTCCAAAAATTTTCCTCGTTTGCGCGTGCGCGAAGCATTTGACGCATGGGGACTAAGTACGACAGCAGCGTATAATTCCAGCCGATTTACGCTTCAGCTTGCGCATGCGCCCTAGTTTTTCAGCTCTGTCCGCCGAAGTACCGATATTGACTAGATCCCAGGGCTGCGCCACACACCGGTATTTGCGCGCGCGAAAAGCATGATTAAGGCCGCATTTGTCGTGAAATGTTTCTTGGTTTGCTCAGCCAGCAGCAAAAATAGTTCGCTTCCCGGTTGTTTGCTCACCCAAGAAACATCAGCAACAATGTTTCCGCAATAATAGGGCCATCTATACGAGATAAATAAGACGTAGCTTACGTACGTAAGACGCGAATTTATCCCATTTATACGAGCTAGGCTTGCATAAGCCGCGAAGTTCTCGTATAAATGGTTCGCGCCTTCGTTCGAGCCGGCCGTACCACTCGAAACGAGTCACAGCATTGGCTTACCCAACAATACAAAACACCCTAACCTATAGAACAATAGAGCTACAGTATAATGGAGCAATCAGAATACAGTTTTCGAGTACTGTATTACTGGCAATCCCTTTATGTAGGACGACACGAATTTTTACCAAAAATACGATAGAATACAACACAATACAATTCAATACAACAATAGAACGCAACACAATGCAATACAATAGAATACAATTTGGTAGCAATTCGTGTCGTCCTACATGAAGGGATGGCCGTATTACTCCTTGGTTCGCGCCCAGCGAAGTTTGTGCCTCGTTTTCGGGTATGGCTGTCATGGTTATATATCGTGTCGACATGTGTATCAAAATGTATCAGAATGGCGCGGGTTGGCAAGAAGGGAAAACGTTTGGCGTTGTAAAAGAAGGAAACGATGTAAGTATCAGTCTCTGTTCAATTTTAAATTAACTTTTCCGATGAGGATGAGTTTGATTAAAAGGATTGTTAAATTATCAAAGCGTTTTGAGAGCTATGAAGGAAACTCGCGTCGTTCGTTTCGAGTACGAAGCAGCCGCCATCTTGTGCTTCGCTTCCGGCCGGGTAGACGACTGGGCAGCAATAGTAAAACGTAGGCATGCGCAGTAACTGTTCCCGTCGTCTACGCCTCGTGGATCCACAGCTATGACGAAACTCATCATCAATACTAGGACAGACACATACAAAATAACTTCAATTTATTAAATCATCCAAACTGGAACGTCTTACTTTTTACCCAGATGTTAAAGTGCCACTACGACGAAATTCGACCATTTCTTTTGCCACTTTTTGTCTTCCAAAAGGACACATAGTGGCGGAAATATCCAAATCAGTGAAAAATATTGCAAAAGGACCAAATTAAACTATGAATTTTGCGGAGAGTTCACCGTCAAAATCATGTCCGCCATTACTGAAGTGTGTTCTAAATAGTTCGCGATTTTCGTCCAGCGGTTTGCTGTCGTGACGTCATTTTATCAACACGTCGCTCTTTTAAAGGCATATTTCTATACTAAACTTCGTTCTTTTCTTTCCTTTGTGGCAAAAATAGTAAAACATTGTACTTTACTTATAAATCCACGCTAAGGTTTGTGTGAAAAGTAGCCTCACATATTGTTCAGTTGAGAAAATGAGGTCACTTCCGCTGAAAATTAGCTCTGTACAGGCTCTGTCAAGGAACGGATAGACCCTTTGCACGTTACGTCAAAGCCGCCATGTTGGTGTACAGTTAACAATAGATTCTTCGTTAGCTTCTTTTGTTCTGTACACCAACATGGCCGCCATGCCCTTTGTCATTTGAATCTCTGGGGATTGAGTGCAAACCATCTATATTCTCTGTTCCAAGGAGAACGCGTTAAATAATACGAATTTTATGCCTTTTTCTAAGTGTAAACGTAGGCTTTGTTCTCAGAGGAGTTGTGAAATCTGAATGAGCAAAAGAATTTGAAAAGGATTCTGGTAGTTGTAATAAAATGACACCATAGTATAAATCACCTATGCTTTGACTGTGTTTAATTTTTTTTTTCTGTCGGCAGGTTGGCCGGCGTGATGGCGGAACTCATCGATCAGAACGAACCAACACCACTGCGCAAGTTCCTTCTCAACGTTCAGTGGGGAGTGCGGTATTTCATTCGTGCTACGCCCCTTCTGTGCGCGCAAAAACGTAAGTGATACATACTGACCCTTCTACTCATCGCAATTTTGAAAGAAACTAAATTCTAAATTTCAATTCATTAATAATTCATAAGGTGCTAACAAATCCTGATTAGATAATCAGTCTATACTTAGGGGTGGGGTGCCGGGGTGCCGCAGTGGTTAAGCGCTTCGCCTTTCACCTCTGTGGCCCAGATTCGATTCTCGGACGCGGAGCCACATGTGAGTTGAGTTTGTTGGTATCTCGCCCTTGCTTCGAGGGTTTTTCTCCGGGTTCTCCGGTTTTCCTCCCTCCGCAAAAACCAACATGCTAAATTCCAATTCGATCTGTGGATTCAGCCAGGACCTGGCTTTGATCAGCCCCCATGGTTGTTTCAAGTATCGTTAGAAATTCAGAGTTTTTTAGGGCGCGTTTGTTTGGAACTAATCTGGAATAAGAATACTCAGAATTATACGTGAACGCGCTCATTTGAAGGCTATTCCTATTCTGGAATACTTGGAATGCATTCTGCGTATAATAATAATAATAATTCCTAACGATAATCATGGAATTAATTAATTAATTAATTAATCAATGTTTGGTATGTAGCGAATAGTTAAAACTAGCCTATCTGATGTATTTTCGCCCAACTAGATGACATTTTTGCGTTATTACTCGCGCAAATGAAGTTCAGGAGGGTTCAGCCCTTTTGAAATTTTGTTTTGGCTATCATTTCTCCCTCTGAACTTTAATGTCAACGAAATTAAGAAGAACCCCTGCAGTTTTTATGGGTAACATTTTGGTGAAAATCCTAAGTCTCTATGATGTTCCTTTCTACCCGTAAAAATTCATCGCCCTTTCCATTTTGGTCGCAAAGCATGCTGGGACAATTTCGTTTTCTATTTTCCAGTCCAGAACTGAATTAAATAAAGTTGCAGCGTAAAATCATAGTTTGGTACTAAACACGACGAACACAACATATTGATTGCAAATTTGGGATAAGATCTGCGAACCTTGCAAAACTCAGGGGGGAGGGGTGGACAATCATATGCATTTCCTGTTAATAACGATACCCTCCCCATTTAGAAGTGGGTTGAATGCAGTTGCAGCTTAACAATCATGGTTTTGGTACTAAACACGATGAACACAACGTATTGTTGCAAATTTGGGATAAGATCTGCGAACCTTGCAAAACTCAGGGGGGAGGGGTGGACAATCATATGCATTTCCTGTTAATAACGATACCCTCCCCATTTAGAAGTGGGTTGAATGCAGTTGCAGCTTAACAATCATGGTTTTGGTACTAAACACGATGAACACAACGTATTGTTGCAAATTTGGGATAAGATCTGCGAACCTTGCAAAACTGAGGGGGAAGGGTGGACAATAATATCGGCATTTCCTGTTAATAACGATACCCTCCCCATTTAGAAGTGGGTTTAATGCAGTTGCAGCTTAACAATCATGGTTTTGGTACTAAACACGATGAACACAACGTATTGTTGCAAATTTGGGATAAGATCTGCGAACCTTGCAAAACTGAGGGGGAGGGGTGGACAATAATATGCATTTCCTGTTAATAACGATACCCTCCCCATTTAGAAGTGGGTTGAATGCAGTTGCAGCTTAACAATCATGGTTTTGGTACTAAACACGATGATCACAACATATTGTACCAATGCAAAGCCAATGCAACAAATTGTAAGAATATCAATATATGTAGCATGAACTTTGAAAGGGCGCCAGTTCGTGACGGTTTGTGATGAAATTCAATGTACTTTGATGGAAAATAACGTTCGTTTGAAGAAGAATTTTTTTCGGCCTGCCTTTCAGCTACTTATTTCGACGAGAAATGACCGAAAATTCATGTTTTCCTTAGTGGGTGGAAAATGACGATATACTTATGACCAATATCGAGATTATCGTTAGCGGTTTCCACTAATAATATTAATAGTTTATTTCACCACATTCGCAGTCAAGGACTGAATTACAGTGGTATTCAGCAGACACATAAGAATATTACAATAATATACAAATTTCCCACACTTGGGGGTGTCAACTACACCTCTATAGTATTTTTTTTAAATCTACCAGTCACAAAGTAATTATATCTGATTGGTCCTACTATAACTACTTTATTACATTTATATATATCACGCGAACGTAAATTATAGCCGTGATGGACTTCGATTAGGGGAAGGACTTATGAATGAATTTCACGCACGCCTCATCCCGGCCCGCCATTCATATAGCTTAGCAATACCAGCCTGACTAAGGGAATCTTGGTACTCTGAGTTTGGAAATATATTCCTCATGGCCCTCTTTTGGATAGATTCTATCAGATTAGCCAGATAGTTCGGCAGTGCTGAAAGTATTCTGCTCCTGGAGGCAGAATAACCTGAATATTTTTATTCCGGAATATTCCAAACGAACACACCCTTAGCCAGATACCTGTAGACCTGATTAATAAAACACCAGCTGTTTCTATATCTCCCTTTTTAGTTTCCACTGCACTATCCATTCTGTCTCACTGGACCACAAAACTTCTTAACTGCACATGGGCTTCACTGCGGGTATCAATGATGTCACAAGTCTTCGCTTTCTGGAGGCACCTTACCGGTAAGTATACCCTAGAGAAGATTTCGTATGACTGGGACAAACTACGGCATGTCCGTAACCGTGCTGTACCGTATTTCTGTAATTTGATTGGACCAGCACGGCAAAAACAATGGGAAACCATTTCAACATCACGGCATACCGTACGGTAACCGTGCTGTAGTTAGTGCTGTAGTTTGTCCCACTCATACGTAATCTGCTCTATTAGGTGTGTAGGTCGATCAGTGAGAGATGGGTGAGCAATACTTTGGTGAGCAAGATGGGTGGGTAGGCACCTTACAGGTAGGGGTATACACTATTAGGTCTGTAGGTCAGTGACAGATGGCTGAGCAATAGTTTGGCGAGTAGATGGGTGGACAGGTAACTTACAGATAGGTATACACTATTAGGTATGTAGATTAGTGAGAGATGGGTGAGCAATAGTTTGGTGAGTAGATGGGTGGGTAGCTAACGTACTGGTAGGTATACACTACTGGCACTATTAGGTCTGTTGGTCAGTGACAGATGGCTGAGCAATAGTTTGGCGAGTAGATGGGTGGACAGGTAACTTACAGATAGGTATACACTATTAGGTGTGTAGATTAGTGAGAGATGGGTGAGCAATAGTTTGGTGAGTAGATGGGTGGGTAGCTAACGTACTGGTAGGTATACACTACTGGCACTATTAGGTGTGTAAGCCAGTGAGAGATGGGTGAGCAATAGTTTGGTGAGTAGATGGGTGGGTAGGTGACTTACTGGTAGGTATACACTATTAGGTGTGTAGATTAGTGAGAGATGGGTGAGCAATAGTTTGGTGAGTAGATGGGTGGACAGGTAACTTACAGGTATGTATACACTATTAGGTGTGTAAGTCAGTGAGGGATGGCTGAGCAATAGTTTGGTGAGTAGATGGATGGATAAGTAACTTACTGGATGGATAAGTAACTTACTGGATGGATAAGTAACCTACTGGTAGGTATACACTATTAGGTGTGTAGATTAGTGAGAGATGGGTGAGCAATAGTTTGGTGAGTAGATGGGTGGACAGGTAACTTACAGATAAGTATACACTATTAGGTGTGTAGATTAGTGAGAGATGGGTGAGCAATAGTTTGGTGAGTAGATGGGTGGACAGGTAACTTACAGGTAGGTATACACTATTAGGTGTGTAAGTCAGCGAGGGATGGGTGAGCAATAGTTTGGTGAGTAGATGGATGGATAAGTAACTTACTGGTAGGTATACACTATTAGGTGTGTAAGTCAGTGAGAGATGGCTGAGCAATAGTTTGGTGAGTAGATGGATGGATAAGTAACTTACTGGTAGGTATACACTATTAGGTGTGTAAGTCAGTGAGGGATGGGTGAGCAATAGTTTGGTGAGTAGATGGATGGATAAGTAACTTACTGGTAGGTATACACTATTAGGTGTGTAGATTAGTGAGATATGGGTGAGCAATAGTTTGGTGAGTAGATGGATGGATAAGTAACTTACTGGTAGGTATACACTATTAGGTGTGTAAATTAGTGAAAGATGGGTGAGCAATAGTTTTGTGAGTAGATGGATGGATTGGTAACTTACTGGTAGGTATACACTATTAGGTGTGTAAGCCAGTGAGAGATGGGTGAGCAATAGTTTGGTAAGTAGATGGGTGGGTAGGTAACTTACAGGTAGGCATACACTCTTAGGTGTGTAGATCAGCTAGAATGGGTGAGCAATAGTGTGGCGAATAGGTAGATGGGAGGGTAGTGGTGGTAAGTGGAAGATGATTGTTGGTGAGGTGGATCAGTGGTAGATGGTGTCATCATACCAACACCATGTCAGTTTAAGAGTTTGTTACATTTTACCTTGGGATAGCGGGTGATAGGTATGATTGCTTTCAGCGGTTTATATTCACATTGGTTCTAAATATTTGTAATATTTGTTTCTCCTCAAGGTTCCTGTCTGAGTGATCTGCACTTTTTCGGCGTCGCCATGTTGCTGCTTACAATGCACAAGTTGCATACTCTTCTCCTGGTGAGTCATCTTTATAAATTTCTTTATTGTATGCAAGACTTTTAATTAAGAAGCGGTCAGTGTGGCTTGAACTTTAGTCTACGGAGCGGCCGGAAGAGAGGCGAGGTTAGGACTAGGTCATCCATCATCTTGCTAGGTGCGCGAGGTACTTTGGGCTGATGACGTTGGATCCCCTTGGATCTTTGCGAAATCACGTGTTGACAAAAAATCTGACTTCATCGTAAACAACGGGTGCTCACTCATTTAGCTAACTGAAATTATGGTGTTTAGAGCTAGTCACTAATATGAGTTTTTAGGGCTAGATCACTAAACAACACATGCTTCTTCGTTCTCCCTATATATATGAACTAATGCAAATCCTAACCCTACATTTAAAAATACCCTAACCGTCAACAACGGGTGGCTAACTAATTTAGGGTGTTTAGAGCTAGTCAGTAATTTTGGGTTTTATAAATACACCACTTATCCAAATCCTAACCCTACATTAAAAAATACAACTCGCAACTTCATGACTAGCAATATACCTGTACCCCTTATTATATTGGTGATGGTACAACAACAATAACAACGTTTTTATATTTGTATCAACACAGATAAGATGATTACTATAGGTAAAGAATAATACTAAAATTATGGTACAGGTTAACGGAAATAGCTTACGCCAAACGAGTCCGATAACCATTCAAATATGTAGTAAATATAATAGGTCAAAAAGATTTTTGGCACACACGTACACAACAACACACACATACACAACAACACACACACAGGAAAAAGGTACTAATTAGTGAAATACACACAATTATAATTACACACGGCTTGTCTGTAAAAAAAACTAATAAAGGGGCCAAGCATAAGAAACAGTCTAATAGTCATTAATTATACTTATTTTGTTTTTGAAGATTGATTTGCTCAGATTTTTTGGGCCATCTTCAATAGAGTTCCAGGTCTTAGGGCCTTGAAACCGAAGGCCAAATTTACCACAGTTCTAAGCGAATTAATATAAAATGTATTTCTGGAAGCTAGCCTAGTGTTATAATTATGTACATTTCTTATATGTTTGAAAAAGCTATCAAAAGAAGAAGGAAGTTTTTTTTTTTAAATCATGTATAAATAATGCATTATAAAGGAAAATGAGATCATTAAGTTTCAAAATACCTAATTGTTGGAATAAAGGGCTTGAATGTTCATCATATTAGTTAGATGCTTTACATAGCTCGACCTAACTATTTTGTTTGACTTTTTTTGTAGCCATACGACCAGATGGACCTATCACAAGTTCGCTGCCAGAGCATGCTGACAAGTGCCATTGATCGTGCTCGCCGCCAGAACCTTCTCAATCAGGACTTATTCCTACAAGCAAACTAAATAGGCCAAGAATGCATGAGAGTGGTTGAAGTATTATCGTGTGACCTTATAATTTAACATGTAACATTTTCTGATGCCTGTCAGGCTGACATCAGTCATGCACTTAACAGTATGGAACCTTCCTTTATCGCTTATGACAATAACCTAATGATGTTGTCGCAAAAACGAGGACTAGAAAACGAGAACGACAACAACAGCAACGACCGTAACAGTTAACAATGATAGCATCAATATCATTAACCACAGAGACCACAACAGCAGTGACAACAACGGCGACGACAACAGCTTGCAGCAACCACTAGCAGCAACAACAACGACAACAACAGCAACAGTGACGACCGTAACAGTTAACAATGATAGCATCAACCGAACATTATTAACCACAGGGACCACAACAGCAGTGACAACAACGGCAACGACAGCAGCATGCAGCAACCACTAGCGACATCAACATCAACATCAACAACAGCAACAGCAAAAACAACGACAACAACAACGACAGTGACGACCGTAACAGTCAACAATGATAGCATCAGCAACATTATTAACGACAGGGACCACAACAGCAGTGACAACGACGGCAACGACAACAGCATGCAGCAACCACTAGCAGCAACAGCAACAACAACGACAACAACAGTGACGACCGTAACAGTTAACAATGATAGCATCAATCGAACATTATTAACCACAGGGACCACAACAGCAGTGACAACAACGACAACAGCATGCAGCAACCACTAGCGACATCAACATCAACAACAACAACAACAGTGACGACCGTAACAGTTGACAGTGATAGCATCAACATTATTAACCACAGGGACCACAACAGCAACAGCAATGACAACGATACTAATGCCAAAGCTAATAGCAAACAATCTCGTTGGTTTGCTTAAAACAATCGTACATTACTTTTACGTTTTCAAGACAGAACTGTTGAATAATTCTAAAGAAGAGTTTTTGAGGTCACACGAAATTAAGTCTTTACACTAGGTTCTATGGCCACACTTTGCAGAGAGTTTATTTGAAATGACAATGATAGAAAATCATCGGCTCGTATAAAAGACCTACAAAGGCTTCGTGTCAATTTTAACTAATCCTGAATCAACAGGACTAATAGATTTTATCCAGAATATCACATTATTATTATCGTAATTTAAATCGATTATGAATAAATTATTTATTGCCAAGGAAGGCAAGAAAGTATTTTAGTATTGATTCGCTTAAGTGTAGCAAATAGAGAATAATACATGGCGCGCGGAGATATGTAATTTATCTTCGAGTGTTCAACTCGATATCTCACGAGTAAACGCAGCGAACGAGTGAGACGAGTGAGATATCGAGTTGAACACGAGGAGATATCGAGTTGAACACGAGGAGATATCGAGTTGAACACGAGGAGATATCGAGTTGAACACGAGGAGATATCGAGTTGAACACGAGGAGATATCGAGTTGAACACGAGAAGATAAACTTCATATCTCCAAGCGTCCATGTATTATTATATTTATTTTATAAACAATACTTGGACCTGGGCCCGGTTGTTGGAAGCAACGGTAAGCGCGTGACGTGGAAATCGCTGATTGGCTGAAAGGCGATAACCACACACGTAAAATTATCGTATTTTTACGTGTGTTCAGATACGATATTTCTCAGTGCTGGAAATCCTTGTAAAACACTAGTTTATAAAATAATATATATGCTGCGGCAATGAGTATATCCTTAGATACGATGTTGCTTGAATCACAAATTTGCCGGAGAATTTTCCTGACACGAATTTCTTCGAAATCAAACCAAGTTAGCTTGATCAAAACTAAATTAAAACATATTGAAAATAAATAACTTCGGATTTCTATTGAATTTATGAGTATCAACCAATTACGAGAAAGAATAATAGAAAATGAACACCTTTACATACCTTTACCATTCATGATACCGTTCTTAGCTGGAGAATTACATAACGTGTGTCTGTAATGCTTTCGACGGTAGCTTTTAACTCTAATACAACACCTAAATCTCCTTGCTCTGCCCGCGCGCGGGCGCTGGGCAGTTAAGAACTTCTGGAATCCAGTTCAGCTTACCCTTTGTCCCCACATCCTTAAATTTCCTCATAGAAAGAAACACAGACGTCATTTCACCTTTTCATCCTTTAGTATCGTACCCAGACCCCTCCAACCCGTGCCCCTGTAAGCGGAGCGCGAGTTCGAGGTGGTCTGGATACAATACTCGAGAACATGTTGGTAAAAGGCTGGGTACAACTAAGCGGAACACTTTGTTACCAGTCACGTTTCTCCATCGATTCATTCTGTGGATATATAGTTAATTCTTCTTTCTCGTCCAATGAAAATCGACCTTGAAAACACTCGTGTGGTGCGTGACGGAATAAAGCATTTTACACCAGCTGTCGCGTCACGAGGGGTCACGCAAGGATCGCGTTACAGTGGTCATGGCAATCTGTAAGCTAGAGCTGATTTCGTATGAGTGGGAAAAACTACAGCACTGACTACAGCACGGTTACTGTACGGCATGCCGTGACGTTGCAATGGTTTCTCATTGTTTATGTCCTGCTGATCCAATCAAATTACAGAAATACGGTACAGCACGGTTACGGACATGCCGTAGTTTGTCCCATGCACTCGTACGAAATCTGCTCTATTAGGCTACATCCACACGAATACGTACAGGTATTCATTTGAAGTCGCGAAACATTTGAAAACGTATTCGTGTGTTCGGGGCATCGTTTTCGGATCGTTTTCAGATGGATTCGACCTTTCCATGTCCTCCATCTTGGATTTTTAACATCTAAGTGGACTGGGACTGAGCGTTTTCATGTCGTTTACGTGTGGACTGGGCCTTAGTCAAGAGTCGGGTATCATTAAGTATTTGCTCTGTCATTAATTCCCTCCTGGCAACGTTCTCTTCCCTCCCAAGATAAAAAAAAAGGGGGGGGGGGGGGACTGAAGGAAAATAACTCTTCCGGTGTAGGACGCTTTCTTTGCCGCCGTCTACAATCGTGGTGACACTATTTTCATTCATCCATTCCGTTAAAGTTTTAACGAAAAAGGAATTTCTAAATTGTTCTGTATTAGCAGAATATTGCCTAAACTTAGCGGAGTATAATCTAGTTCTACAATAACCCGGCAAAAGGTAGTCCTGCTTAGATATTTCTACAAGAGCATTTACAATTTTGTACAGCAGGCTAATTCTTGACTTGTACCTTGTTGCGCTAAGATCTTGACATCCGAGCTGTTCAGTGATCTCCGAGACACTACTGTCCCACTGGTAGCTGTTGCATGTAAAGCGTGCAGCTCTTCGTTGGACGCGATCCAGTTGGAGGATGTATTTTTTTCATGTATGGATCCCAGATTGTACATTAGATCTTACAAGAGCCATGTATGCCGATAGTTCCATTTGCGTTTTTGGAGATCTGGTCAATATGCTTACCCCATATTAGGTCATCACTTAATGTGATGCCCAAATAGGGGGTAATCCCGTACATGTTTCAGTGTGGCTTCACCGATTGTATAATCACATAAGAAAGGGATACGTGATCTGCTTACACGAAGGGTATAGCATTTTGTTGTATTGAAGCGCATACCCCACTCATCTGCCCATGACTTGGGTGCTTCAAGGTCCTTTTGTATGATTGATTAGTCACGACGGGACTGTATACGTATACCGGTACATCAAACAGTCACTCAGTAAATAGTCTGCACTGTGACTTGACAGCTGATGGGAGGTCATTAATGAAACACAAAAACAGCAAGGGGTCAAGAACTGTTCCATGTGGGACCCCAGAATCGACCGTTAATGACCACAAGTTTGTTGTTGTCGAGTAGTAAGGAAGTTCTTAATCCAACTATGAACTCTGTCTTTGATGCCATAATGTTCTAGAAGCCGATGAAGAACCTTATCAAAGGCTTTACTGAAGTCTAGAATGACCATATCAATCGGATGTTTGCGGTCATACCTGTCGAAATATCATGTAAAGTCACCAGTAACGGTTTCACAGGAGTAACCCTGTTTGAAACCATGTTGTAGGTCAGAAAAGATGATGCAGGATGTGTTTACAAATTATATATTCATATAGTCACGTTAGAGAAATAGGCCGGCATTTATCCAGTCGTCAGGGAGCTCACCTGACTGAAGTGAGACATCTTCTTGTGTAAAGACAGACTGGAACTGCGTATATTGAGTAGATTTGCCTTATCAATATCCTCACTGTAGCCCATCCTTAATCGACGAAATAGCAGTACATTATCTTACCGTCTGGCTCTTACATAGTTCCAGAAGGGTTTACTGCTTTTTTCCTCAAGGCCAGTTTCGAGTACCTCATTTATCTGATTTACACAGAGCTTTACGCAGCACTCGTTGAGTTTCACGCTTGAATTTTCTATACTGTGCCCAGTCTGTTGGATTTCGTGATCACCTTTCCCGGTTGAACAGCCTTTGATTCTTTCTCACTCTTCGCTTGATAGAGTTCGTAAACCAAGCTAAGGCAGGTTATATAGAGTGGAAGAGAATTTGGATGGAATGTATTTGTCTATATATGCATGACTGTAACTTAATAGTTCCTTCTTAAATAGAAGCCACATTTCATTAACTGTAAGAGGATCTGAAATTGCTTGTTTAGACAAGAAGCTATCAGTGAACACCAAGAGATCCTTGTGTCATTCATCCTGTCCCAATCTGCTGATTCAAATTTATAACTTCCTGGGGATTTTCAAGCCCAGGTTGACTAGAAAATCCCCAGGAAGTTATAAATTTGACATCCATTAAGAGTTAGGTTAAGCCAGGGCATGTTTTGTCCCAATAACTGCATCTGGACGAAAGCAGTTTATAGCAGTTTCAAGGCTGCTAGATAGTAGGTAATGACTTTATTTAAGTGTCAATGTATTTAGCTTTGCAGATAATTGGGGACACTCGTCCTACGATTTTACGCCCTTATCCGAGAAGACGTGAAGGTCTGTTTACTGTATTATATAAAGGCTGAGTGTTGGTCCGGCCGGGGTTTGAACCCGCGACCTCCCGCTCGACAGACCGGCGCTTAACCACTGAGCTCATGAACCGGGAGGCAGTTTACTATCACTACTACTGGTCCCTAAGGGGTACTAAAATGGGCGTGGCTCAAGCTTATTTTGACCCCTAAAAGGTACTGATAAAAACATGCCAACATTTTAAACTTTCGATGCCTTTTGTTGCTATTAACATGTTGTATCAAGCACATTCTTCCTTGTTGTTTTCAAAAGCGCTGTCATTCTCTAGCATTCGGTGACACACGACCCCTAAAAGGCACCGCTTTACATAGAAATGTCTGTGTTTGATTGTGGATACCCTAAGTGGTACCAAACTCCTGATTTCGACCCCTAAAAGGTACGACGAGCATCCATGTACCCCTCACATGGGGGGGTTCACCACCACAAGAATAATTAATTGAACTAAGAGAAGGATGGGTCTTGCTTGAACTAGGTTTAAACCGATTCTGTCCCCCTTACTCTACACTAGGTTTCACTTTTATGATTGGGCTACTGTGCTTATAGGACTGAAGGTCGCTGGAGTAATTCACCGTAGTATGTGTAGAGTTGGGTAGAGGGGTCAGGTTTAAAGGGCAAAATCCATTAGACAGTTCAAGTTCAGAAGAATGAAAGAGTGAAGAGTCAAACGTTTGCAGTATTGCACTTACAGCAGATCCACGATAAGTTTGTAGTCCCGAACTCGCGACAAGTGACCGAAAGCTTGTATTAGTACGGGCTCAACCAGATATCACAATCATCACAACATATTGCTTGGTCATTCCATTTTACTGGTCTGTTTCAAAGTCCACACGGGAATTTGCTAGCAGGGAATGTCATTACACGCTTCTCAACCCCCTTCGTTGTAACTTTAAAAAGGGACTGACCCTGCATGACGCTCTTTGCATACAACAAAGGCTGGACTAACCGTGGAGCGCACTCATAAATATTAACGAGTTCCGTAGGTTAGAATATACAGCTATATATTTTATTTCACAAATTGTCTACACGTTAAGAAATATAGAAATTGAAAAATGTACAGTAGTCTAAAGCTATGCTTAATTGTAACTAGTAAATCTATGAAACTTTATATAAGGCACAATGAAGCTAAAATAACTGGAAGCAATTTTAATGTTGGTGATCCAACGGGACAGCCAATCCTTGGAATCGTATACTGTTCGCCTGGGCACTCTTGTTTTGTTGTGAGATATTTCTGATATGTGAAGCTTGGAACTTAGGTCACTAAGTCTCAGTTCTTTCGATATAAATTAGATTCGCATTTGCAAGTCCAGAGTCCGGTAATGATTGTACAATGTGTTAATTATTGTCATTGAAGCGAGCCCCCAAAATATCACAGGTATATAGGTAGGTAATACAATGATTCAGATGTTCACCTTGGCCTAAATAGATAAGAACGAGACTACATGTCGCCTGACAATACACACTGTCACGTGGCCCCCTGCCACGTGATGGACACATGACGTGTTAAGGCGCATGCGCTCAGTTTTGACCAAAAACATGTATTTTAATCATTTTCGACCCCAGACCCTTCTCTAGTTTCTTTTTCGAGCAGGCGCAGTAAGAAATAAGAAAAGGATCTGGGGTCGAGAATGGTATTTTAACTCAACGCTTCTTCCCGTTGAATTAACAACTATCCTTTAATGGAAACACGTTTGAAATAATGCACGTTTGAAATTAGACAAATCCTAACCCGAACCACAAACCTAACCATAACCATCGGACGAGTTCACGGGTAAACGACGGGTTCTCACTCACCAAGAGCTAGTGTTAACAGGTAAACAAGAAGAGAAGGTAAAGAGATAAACATGTTTTTTGAGCGCTCCTAACTCGAGCTCGAACTCGTAACCTTTTGCATGTACTACAGACGTCATGACTACTACACTAAGCCGGTCTACCGCCTTTCGGAAAGTGACAAATGTTTTTCTCAGTATCCTTGACTGGTTTTAAGAATGTCATTAGAATTAACGATTATCATTATTTCAAGCGTGTTTTCCATTTAAGAATAGTTGTTAATTCAACGGGGAGAATGTGTTGTTTAACTCGATGGCAAAGTCTTTATATCAGCCATTGGCCTACTTTGGGGTGTTATCCGTTGAGAATCTCACTTCCATGTGAACATCGGTTTCAGAATTTGAACCTCGTCCCTGATTGGATAATCTACTCATTACCAGGCGCAACCGTGAGTGCTGGATGTAACGGTGATTTTCAGTGGCTTACCAATGCCCAGTAAAACCGGTTTAAGGTGTTTTCTTGATTTGAAACAAGAACAACAACAAGAAGTTTATTTCACTCAATGTAAAAATTACATCTCAGTCATGTCAATATCGAGTAGGAAATTTCCGAATAAAACTACAACGGAATGGAAGTGAGATGGACCTTTCGCCGGAATGCAATCACGTGGTTGTACTGGGTAGCATAATCGGTAGTGTTAATAGCAAAATCTGTTATTTTCCACCTCCAATCGATTGTCGGTCTTTCTAAAACTGCATTTTAAAAGTAGTTTGCCATCCATGCATGGGAACGCCTTTGTCATGGGGATCACGAGCTCAATTCGTTAGTTAACGAAGTATTATATCAACACGTGACTGTTTCCTGCAAAAGGGATAACAACAGAGGGACTTTTTTCTCTCTCTCCATTTCTCTCTCTGGCACCCAGGGTACCATTGGTCAGAAATTCCAATCGTTTTACTCTCTCGTTTCAGTTCCGTGTGGTTACATATTACTCGGATCCTAAGATCTCTCCTGTTTACGAGAATACCACAAATATAACTAGCCTTGGTGCTAAAACCTAATCTACAATTTAAATAGAGCGAATATTCATATTTTGATAAATATTTTAGTTTACAGTAAATTAAGGTTATATTGCTATAAAAGGCATATCTGGTCATTTTTGATAACGGGAACATATAATTACATAATCCACTTTGGATAAATATAAATATAACTATATCCTATATTCTTTTTGAACTATTTTAAAACAGGAAAGCCAAATAATTAGGATGATATTTTTAAAATTTATTTATAAGAAAGAGTTCATTTAAGGACCTAGTATAAAAATATGTAATTAGGGTCCATTGGACGGAAATGCACAGGCACGATTGATAGATCGTTCCTAGGCGGTCTCTACTCTAAAAATGCATCCTTAAATGCTTACTCCATTATACGCTGTCACCCTGGTTCTTTTAAGGTGCCTATAACCCTTTTGCAATTTTGATAGCTTGTGAACCTCCAAAACGTTTTGAGTACTTCTGTGAAGAAAGTTTTGGTTTACAGTGAATACTTTATGTTCTACGCTTGTTTGAAATCGTGTAAATGTGACCTTTTGTGACCTTTCTTGACCCATGACCGCGTAAGTAAAAGCCTGGGACGAAACCTGTATGTACGTCACCTCATTAATGCATTATTCTCCATGGCGCCTTTCTATCACAAAAACATCTATGCATACAAAATATACACAGTTTGTGAGTTGTTAGTAAAGAAAAAAGTCATTTTAGTCAACATGTTAAGTACTTCTTGAAATGATTGCAAAGCCGAATTAATTATATGACGTCAAGATCACGTAAATAAAGGTATCGACCCAGGCTTTTACTTACGCGGTCATGGATCAGGTAAGGTCACATTTACACGATTTCAAACAAGCATAGAACATAGAGTATTCACTCAAAACGAAAACTTTCTTAACAGAAGTACTCAAAACTCTTCGGAGGTTCGTAAGCAATAAAAATAGCAAAAGGGTTATAGGCACACAGCATAAGAACATACGCAAACGCAGATTGTACTTTAAGGTTGGATGAATACTTTATTCTACTTATATATATAGGGTTAACTAACCATGAACTACGATCTGCGCTTGCGTATGTTCTCATGCTGATGTCGCAAGTGTGAACCAGCCTTTACTGTGCTACTATTGTAACCCGGGCCACTTAGCGACGAGAACATATCACATTGCAGAACGAAAACAAGCCATTCCAATTTACAAATCGTAACATATCTATGTGATTTTCTTCATTTAAAAGACTCAATCCTAGTCCACCAAATTTTCCTTTTACCGCATCAAAACTCGATTGAGTTGAAATGCTATTGTTGGGTGCTCGACACTGATTGGCTCAAATAACCGTAAGTTGGAATGCTATTGTCTTGTACTCAACACTGATTGGCTCAAATAACCGTAAGTTGGAATGCTATTGTCTTGTACTCAACACTGATTGGCTCAAATAACCGTAAGTTGGAATGCTATTGTCTTGTACTCAACACCGTATGGCTCAACTAACCGTAAGTTGGAATGCTTTGTTTTCGTTCTGCAATGTGATTGGTTCTCGTTGTTTAAGTGGCCCAGGTTACAGTTGTCGCACAGTAACGGGCCCGCAGTCCCAACACGTGAAGGTCCTCTTGATCAGCGGTTGCTATCTGTGGATTGGAATTACTTGAAAAACAGATCTGGAGTCTGAAATGACAAAAGGGAGGGGATTAGTTGAATCAGTTACGTTTCTCAGAATTACTGATAAGCAGCGGAAATACTACATGTTTTACTACAGGGTAAAGTGGCGTTGTTCACGATCACGTAAATCCACATTGAAATATTTTAACGAGTTTGTATTGCAGAGTGGGAATGCAATAGACCGAATTCATAATGCCGCCGCCTTATTTGCATAGTTTGGAAGATCAATCTGAAGAGGGAAACCAATGCTACCACATGAAAGATCACATTAAAACTAGTAATTGTGTTCAGTTTTAGAGCAATGTGGAGAATTGCTGTCGAGTTGTAGGTATTTCAAATGCAGAAAAAACACGAAAGCGAGGCAAAAAAGGCTTCCGTTGTTTTCCTCATACAAATCGCTCTAATTTCAAATGATTGTGACTTCATTGCTTTTTAAGCTACAGCACTGAAATTTCACAAGATCATTATGTCGACATGCTCTTTCACATTCCACATGGCAATGTCATGTTTTCTGTACATGTGTATTATTGAAACGGGAATACGAAGTTATGAATAAGGTCTATAGATACGAAGAACAACTATTTCCAAAAAGAAAGAAAGAGAAACGGAGCCCGTGAGACTGAGAGTTCGCCTTCGTTCATTTATAAGAGTGATGGGTGATGCGTTCTCGTTTTCCCTTAAAAATACGTGTACACATCAATCAGGATAGCCTGCGAATACAGCCGTCTCGCATCGGGAACCACAATCAAAACGTGGCCCCCGAGAGAGACATCTGCGTCTTGAGACGGAAATTTCATACTGATGATGTTTCGCGGACAGGATCTGGTCGCGTAATTTGATTGGCTAGTATGCCTAATTATCACATATGAGCCAATCAAATAACGCGACCGCGTAACGTCATCAGTATGGAATTTTCCGTCTCAAGACGCAGACGTCTCTCGGGGGCCACGTTTTGACTGTGGTTCCCAATGCGAGACGGCTGTATTCGCAGGCTACAATCAGGAAGGTAAAAATCAAAATTAGTCATTATATATGCGATTGGCTTTGTAAACACGGTTAGATAAATAAGGTACGGGGACAATACATCAAGTAGCACGGTATGTAGTGACATGATTGGTCCAAAGTATGAAAGCCTTTGAAAACTAATTTTGTGTTTATAAAAGAAACATGGCTGCCATTGTTTTTCCTCCACGAAATTAGTTTGAGCGCCGTTCTAAATATAGATTGGGCTCCTGGCAAACTGATGGGCCGCATTCCATTGCGTATCGAGACTTCTGCTTATGGACTTCTGCTATCAGATTAACAGCCAAACTCGCCATCACCCATCTATGTACCTCATAATAGAAAATAAAACAAAACAACGTACTATTTATTGATAGTATATCCATAACGGGAGTGGTTGAACGGGAGTCAGTCAACCGATTGCGTGACGACGAACGTGTGGGAGTCTTTGACCTCGAGCGATTCCTCTCCTGCGACGAGCCGCGTGACCGCTGTCCTTGAGTACCAGGAGACTTTCGTGACTGCCTGTCTCGAGATGGCGAAGTGTTGCGTGAGAGTTTCCCTCGGGCGGGTGATGAATTGCGTGACCGACGTCCTCGAGATGGTGAGTCGTTGCGTAATCTAATTGGAGAGGTGGAGCGTGACGCCGGACGTGACGACGGGCGTGACCGCGAATCATAAGGAGTACAATATGTCGCTGGATGCGTCCTACTAAGGCTTGGAGTGACAGGCCTAGAATGGAGACTCGGGGTCCGACTAACGGGTCGTCGCTTTTTCGGCGAGGTTCCGGATGCTAGACTAGTCGACGACGCAGACAGATTCACACTTAGCCCAGAATGCCTCGTGAGGCTACCTGATTTTGTCGGAGAGCGTTCTGTAGGGCTCAGGCTCCCTCCTCGGCTTGATCTGCTTGAGAGACGAGACCGAGGTCGGCTCCTTCCTCCAGAGCTGCTGCCGCTGCTTGTGTAATCACGAAGGTCCTTGTCTTGTTTTGCCAGTCGACGCGCGATTTCTTGAAACTCGACGGGAAGGTTGCTGAAGGCTTCAATTCCGTGAGTATCTGTACGTGGCTCGACGTTTTTGTAGTTGGTGATTCTGTTGGATTGGATCTGAAAAATGAAAGGAAACATCATGTTAGCTCAGAGACTTTGTACTTCTGTCAGAGTCCATCAGGGAAATCATACACAGTGAAAAAAGTGACTTTATTTAAGTGTCAATGTATTTAGCTTTGCAGCTAATTGGGGACTCTATAGTACTACAATTTTACGTCGTTATCCGAGAAGACGTGAAGATCTAACCGTTTACTGTATTATGTAAAGGCAGCACCTTCTACTCAGTTATTTTAAGACCCTGAGTGTTGGTCCGGCCGGGGTTTGAACCCGCGACCTCCCGCTCGACAGACCGGCGCTTAACCACTGAGCTAACCGGGAGGCGGTGAAAGACGTGCAATGGGCATTTTGCAGGATACACTGAATCACGTGATTGTATTTTACGAGATCGGTAGTGTTATTAGCAAAACCTGTTTGCAAATGCTATTTCCATCTCGAATCCATTGTCAATATTACTAAAACTGCGTGTTTCCCATGGGATCACGAGCACAATTAATTGGTTAGTGAAGTGTATATCAGCACGTGACTGTTTCCAATAAAGCATTTCCCATGGGATCACGAGCTCAATTAATTGGTTATTGAAGTGATATATCAGCAACTGACTGTTTCCAGTAAAACATTTCCCATGGGATCACGAGCTCAATTCATTGGTTATTGAAGTGATATATCAGCACGTGACTGTTTCCAGTAAAGCCTTTCCCATGGGAACAGGAGCTCATTTCATTGGTTATTGAAGTGATATATCAGCACGTGACTGTACTGTTTCCAGTAAAACCTTTCCCATGGGATCACGAGCTCATTTCATTGGTTATTGAAGTGATATATCAGCACGTGACTGTTTCCAGTAAAGCCTTTCCCATGGGATCACGAGCTCATTTCATTGGTTATTGAAGTGATATATCAGCACGTGACTGTTTCCAGTAAAGCCTTTCCCATGGGATCACGAGCTCATTTCATTGGTTATTGAAGTGATATATCAGCACGTGACTGTTTCCAGTAAAGCCTTTCCCATGGGATCACGAGCTCATTTCATTGGTTATTGAAGTGATATATCAGCACGTGACTGTTTCCAGTAAAACCTTTCCCATGGGATCACGAGCTCATTTCATTGGTTATTGAAGTGATATATCAGCACGTGACTGTTTCCAGTAAAGCCTTTCCCATGGGATCACGAGCTCATTTCATTGGTTATTGAAGTGATATATCAGCACGTGACTGTTTCCAGTAAAGCCTTTCCCATGGGAACAGGAGCTCATTTCATTGGTTATTGAAGTGATATATCAGCACGTGACTGTACTGTTTCCAGTAAAACCTTTCCCATGGGATCACGAGCTCATTTCATTGGTTATTGAAGTGATATATCAGCACGTGACTGTTTCCAGTAAAGCCTTTCCCATGGGATCACGAGCTCATTTCATTGGTTATTGAAGTGATATATCAGCACGTGACTGTTTCCAGTAAAGCCTTTCCCATGGGATCACGAGCTCATTTCATTGGTTATTGAAGTGATATATCAGCACGTGACTGTTTCCAGTAAAGCCTTTCCCATGGGATCACGAGCTCATTTCATTGGTTATTGAAGTGATATATCAGCACGTGACTGTTTCCAGTAAAACCTTTCCCATGGGATCACGAGCTCATTTCATTGGTTATTGAAGTGATATATCAGCACGTGACTGTTTCCAGTAAAGCCTTTCCCATGGGATCACGAGCTCATTTCATTGGTTATTGAAGTGATATATCAGCACGTGACTGTTTCCAGTAAAGCCTTTCCCATGGGAACAGGAGCTCATTTCATTGGTTATTGAAGTGATATATCAGCACGTGACTGTACTGTTTCCAGTAAAACCTTTCCCATGGGATCACGAGCTCATTTCATTGGTTATTGAAGTGATATATCAGCACGTGACTGTTTCCAGTAAAGCCTTTCCCATGGGATCACGAGCTCATTTCATTGGTTATTGAAGTGATATATCAGCACGTGACTGTTTCCAGTAAAGCCTTTCCCATGGGATCACGAGCTCAATTCATTGGTTATTGAAGTGATATGTCAGCACGTGACTGTTTCCTGCAAAAGGCCTTTTGTCCAGCTCTGCCCATCAATAGGCCCTTTGCAGGACCTGATCACGTGACCTTTTTAGCCTGTCAATCAAAACAAATTGGCGCTAGGACAACATGGATTGTTGTTCTAGTAAAAAATAGTAAAAAGTCCAAGTTTTAGGTTCATATCTTTAAAACTGATGGAATAGCAATTTTTTGAAAACTCTATAATTTAGAGTTTGTGAGTTTGTGAGGCTTTTTTTTGCTGACTGGCAAGCCGTGCCAGTTTTAAAGTTTTAAAGATATGAACCTAAAACTTGGGCTTTTTACTAATTTTGGCTTGCTCTTTCCATGTCTGGCATCTATGGTGTTCTAGCGCCAACTATTTTTGATTGACAGGCTAAAAATGTCACGTGATCAGGTCCTGCATAGGGCCTATTAGAAGTTCCAGAGCCAAGCAATTAGTTCCACCTCTCTTAGTTACTGTTGCCCATAAGCCGTCGACTTCATCCGGAAAAAATTAAACAAATATGGCGACAAAAGCTGTGATAGTCTTCGTAACATTCCCAATGTTATATCGAATTCCTAACGTTTGCTTAATTATTTAATTCTTTGTGAAGAACTCAAGTTTGTATTCGCATATTCTTTTGACGAGCTTGTGGGACAAAAAGGCGGCTGCGTTTTCTCGAGAGGACATTTTTACCTTGCGTTTTTGATTGGTTTGAATTGTATTTTATATTGACAGGTGCGAACTATAAATTTCAATTACCCTACTTTAGTTCAAAGTTGTTATCAAAAACACTTTAAGATTTGGGTCATGATCAAATTTGTTTTGATGTGGATGAAAAATGACAAAATTTGATTTTTTAAATATTTAATGTTAGTTTATTTGCAAGCAACCAGTCACATACATTTTCAAGTTCTTTGATAACTACAGTCTCAAGAGATTTTTTTTTTTTATCAGCATAAAGCAAGTTAGTATCATCAGCAAACAAAAAATATGAAATTTATCCGAAGAGGTAAGAATGTCATTCATATATAGATTAGAAATAACAAAAGACCTAGCACAGATCAATGTAGGATGCCGCACAACGTTTGCATTTGAATTTGAATTCAAACAAGACAACTGATAAAACGTTTGTTTAGCAGCTTCATGCAAAATGATCTGAATTATATGACTACAGCTTTGTCAAGTTCCTCTTCATTGACGTCAACTTCCAAAAGTTCGACTAGCGACAAACGAAGAAAAGCTAAAGCAAATCTGAAATGGTTTCTCGCGAGGATGAAGAAAAACAAGGCAGGCAACTAAATTCATCGCCGACAAGCGAGACGCGCGAGAATTTTGCCGAAAAACGAAAATTTTCAGGTTCCTGCTCCCTCTCTAACATTCAAAATATTGAAGAACAGTAAATGAGCTACGTTATTGGTGGTATAAAGGTCGACGAGAATCGTATGGTGAGCTCTTAGCCAATAGAAGCAGGGCTGCAAACATATTTGCGGCCCGCCAGTCGCGCCCGTTTTCCAGAGGACTGTTTTGGCTGCGGATTTGGCTTCGTATATGATAATGGCGAAACACTTACAACATTTGTTCCAGCCGATCTTGAAACCGTTGCAATGGCCTGAAACATTGGTGAAAGGCGTTGAAAGATATCGAAAGCAAGTTGGAGAGAGTTTCACTTCGTTTCAAGGCCATTTCAAGGCCATTTCAAGGCCATTTCAAACGGTTGCGAGATCCGTGTTAACAAATGTTGTACCCGCGATGTTGAAACCATTTGACCGGGACTATAACATATGAGTTCTGTACAACACAAAATATGAAATCCTGTTTCTCACCTTTCCGTGGCCGCCTCCCGGCACGTGATGAATGTTTCCAAACGAGTTGACTTTGGACTTAGCATTCTTATAGTGATCAGTCTTTTTGACTGCAATCTTCCCCTTTCCGCCTCCTAAGATGAAATGAAAATACACGATGACAAAAGTGAGACTAAGGATTCGTTTCTTTGGGAGAATCCAAGATCGCATTATTTTAGACAATGGATTATTTTGCCGTGAGAACTCCAATATTCCAATTCGCGCGAAAATGGCGGCAAACTGGTTTTTGCTTTTCGAGTAGATATTTTCTAGCAATTTAACTCACCAAGATATTTCTCGAGTGCTGAAAGACAAATCAGCCACTTTTAGTTAATTCTGAGCCGGCTGGTCGAAACAAGGGTAACTTTATCCCTAGGGGTAGCATTAAATATGTAATTGTTTAGCCGAGAGTTTACCCTCGGGGTAGCGCTTATCCTGGCTTCGAACAAACCGGCCCTGGTGATTAAATGTGCTACTTTTTTCGAATCCTTTCCCAAAGAAACGATCGGATCACGAATCGTATGATTCCGGTTTTGGATGAATCCATCGACGGATTTAAAATCCATTTTGAGATTCTAGTAAAGAGACGCAAAATCCATTTTTGGATTCAAGAATCCAATTTCGGATTCTCCCAAAGAAAAACACCCTAACCTTGCAAGTAATATGTAAAACACAAGGAGCTGTTTTAGAAGTGATTTCTAAATATAGTGAGACGGGTTTGGTTTTCAACCCCTTTTCAACCCCTTCTCACTGTATTTAGAAACTCGCATCTAAAACAAGCTCCGAGTGTTTTACTGGCTTCTCAAACTCCACTTTAATGATAAAATTAGCGATCTAAAAGTCTTGAAATGCGAGCTGTATTTGGAAACGATTTCTAAATACTCGTCACGGTCATGAAATATATTGTGTTCACCTGATGAATTATTAATGAGTTTGAGAAAGCTCGTTACAAAACGCGCAGAATGCAATCGATTGGGTGTTTTGCAGGACTACCTTAGGGCCTTAGGTATGATTTTAAATTTATGCTTTTGCTTTACGTTTTATTATTTATGAGATGCTACACGTGTCGGGGTGGCGCAGTGGTTAAGCGCTTCGCCTCTCACCTCTGTGGCCCAGGATCGATTCCCGGACGCGGCGCCATATGTGAGTTGAGTTTGTTGGTATCTCGCCCTTGCTCCGAGGGTTTTTCTCCCCCGGTTCTCCGGTTTTCCTCCCTCCGCAAAAACCAACCGCTAAATTCCAATTCGATCTTTGGATTAGCCGAGACCTGGCTTTGATCAGCCCCCATGGTTGTTTCAGGTCTCGTTAGAAATTCAGAGTAGAAATTCAATTCAGAGTTGCTCGGTGCTGCACTCGGTGCTGCGCTCGGTGGTCCGTACATCATGACCACGAGCCAAATATTTCCCGTCCGGTCCTCCCCTCAGTCAATAAGTACCAATTACGTGCCCAGTGACCATCGTAAGTGAAGTTCGGTAGTAAAAAGTATTAAATGTCACATTGACGTACACTGAACCCGAATCAGGGCCCGAAATCATAGAGGAAGATACCACGAGCAACTACTGCTAGTTGTCAATACGTTTTACTATTACTACTCTTTCTTTACTATATTTTACTATTTGTTTGATCCACTAGCAATAGCAAAACAAACAAAATAGTTCAGCACAATTCTACCAGCAACAGTTGCGAGTTGTCATGAGATTTTACTCGCATTTTGCGAGTGCGCGCGAGCCTAATTTGAAGCCTGCGAACAAAGTGTAAAGTAACTTCTTGAACAAATATATCGATGTTAATTTGACAGTCTAAACACAGTACAAATTTCACTTATCGAACAACACACGGTACGTTTATTTCAGTTTAAGCTACTGCTATTGTTGATAATAAGAATAGCAGTCAATGAGGCAGCAGGTCAACTGGATAATTGACAAATATTGTCGAGCATTCGGGGACTCGAGCTAAACGTCCATCCAAACGAGTGCAACATGTTGGTACAACATCATCCAACTTTACGTAATATGATGGTCCAACATTATCCAACATTACGCAACATGTTGGTCCAACATTACGCAACATATTGGTACGACATCATCCAACATTACGCAACATGTTGGTACAACAACATCCAACATTACGTAACGTGTTGGTCCAACATTATTCAACATTACGTAACATGTTGGTCCAACATCATCCAACATTACGTAACGTGTTGTTCCAACATTATCCAACATTACGTAACATGTTGTTCCAACATCATTCAACATTACGTAACATGTTGGTCCAACATCATTCAACATTACGTAACATGTTGGTCCAACATCATCCAACATTACGTAACGTGTTGTTCCAACATAATCCAACATTACAGAACATGTTGGTCCAACATCATCCAACATTACGTAACGTGTTGGTCCAACATCATCCAACATTACACAACATGTTGGTCCAACATCATCCAACATTACGTAACATGTTGGTCCAACATTATCCAACATTACGTAACATGTTGGTCCAACATCATTCAACATTACGTAACATGTTGGTCCAACATCATCCAACATTACGCAACATGTTGGTACAACATCATCCAACATTACGCAACATGTTGGTACAACATCATCCAACATTACGCAACATGTTGGTACAACATCATCCAACATTATGTAACATGTTGGTCCAACATCATCCAACATTACACAACATGTTGGTCCAACATCATCCAACATTACGCAACATGTTGGTACAACATCATCCAACATTACGTAACATGTTGGTACAACATCATCCAACATTACGTAACATGTTGGTACAACATCATCCAACATTACGCAACATGTTGGTACAACATCATCCAACATTACGTAACATGTTGGTACAACATCATCCAACATTACGTAACATGTTGGTCCAACATCATCCAACATTACACAACATGTTGGTCCAACATCATCCAACATTGCACAACATGTTGGTCCAACATCATCCAACATTACGTCATTGTTGGTCCAACAATGTTGGATGATGTTGCTCTCATTTGGACGGGACTTAAGGGTGCATGGATTGGAACGTGTAAAGCACTCGGCCTATTCGCATCCTCTAAAATGAACCAGCGGGTAACGCTTTACGGTAAATACCTGGTTTGTGGTTCATATCGTTTGTGGATCCCACTTTTAACTTGATGGTACTCGGGCCAGGCTTCTTCGGTATAAACTGAAAGGCATAGATCAGAAGGGATCAGAAGAGATCAGAAGGGATCATGAGATCCGAAAGGATCAGAAGAGATCAGAAGGGACCGGGAGGGACCAGAAGAGATCAGAAGGGGTCAGAACAGATCAGAAGGGATCAGAAGGGATCTGACAGAAAAAGTTAAATGAGCTGTATCGGGGAGAGAGGTCTTTATATTCGCAGTTCAGGCCGGACAATTATTTTCAACGATGTTCATATGAACTGACGAACGTCGCGCACATGTGGGATGGTTATATTAAAATCAAAGCAAATATGCAAATCATGACTAACACACGGTGCATTAGCCATTTTCAAGATCATTTGCAATGTTCATGCCTTTTTTGTTTCAACTGGAGGCCACCTATAGCTTAACATCTGCCTGCCCTCCAAATAAACAAAGGATTTGCACAACTGCGCATGATTCTGAAACTGGGTCACAAACGTAGTCTTCAAGGAAAACATTCCATATTTGGGAGCTAGGAGACATGCGCAGCTCGCAACCCCACCATCGCAGTGCACTCTGGGATGGATATCTCAGTTTTCCATTGTTGTCGTTGGGCGGCCATCTTGGATTTAACAATGGACTGAGATATCCATCCTAGACTGCACTACGATGGCGGGGTTGCGATATAGTCTATTCTAAGTTAAAAGGTTACTGTTGGGTATTCTCACGGACGAGCTGGAACGAGCCGTCAATAGAGGCTCGTACGGGGGAATATGTGAAAAGCTGTTTAGCATCGGAAAAGAATCCCCGCACGAGCCTCCATTAAGGGCTCGTTCCAGCTCTCCCGCGAGAATACGAATCTTGCCTATTGATGATCAGTTTGTTTGTTTTGACGACTTACCTTCCCATTTTGTATCGGTCCGCCTTTTGACGTGGTCCGCTCTGTGCCGTTAGTATGACCATTCAGTTTACCGCTGCCTATACTGATGACTGGCGAATACATTGAAAACAAAAGCGTAAGCCGTCAGTATGACCATTCAGTTTATCGCTACATATACTGATGACTGGCGAACACATTGAAAACAAAAGCCGTAAGCCGTTTCATAGCCTGGTTCAAGCACGAATGCTCAATAAGGGTATAAATTGCATGTTACTTAACAAATCGCATACATTTTTCCATTGTCTGTACTCGTATTGATCATAGAAATGACGTCATAAAATGTTAAAAACTGAAGTTTCACTGCAAAGTTTTGGACATTTTATGGCGTCACTTCTATTTTTACAACGACGAAGCACTTAGCTTCAAATGAGTGCGTAATATAATAAACTGCTTTGGAGTCGAAAAAGGCTATTGAAAGTCAAAACGTAAACACTTCTAAGTATCTGCACCGAGAGAAAGCTTTCTTTGATAAATGGCAGCATACAAGGAAATTTAGTTCACCGATTAACTTGATGGAATGCTTGTGAAATCCTTTCTTGTTTTGTTTTTCTGGATCAGAAAAGTTCTTGTTGTAATTCTATACTTTTGAGCTCTGAAAGAACTAGCCATAAATTCGCCGAAACTTTCTTCACTCAAGAGAAAACTCACATTTTGCCAAATAGCACACTACAAAGAAGTTTGACACCCGGCGGATTAACTTCTCCTAGTGATGAAATGCTTGTGAAAGCCTCATTTTCTTGTTTTGGGAAGATAAATTAACAGCCATTTGAATTCACAAATCTCGCCGTGAAAGCACTTTGCAAAGCTACCACTGCTTGCGAGTGACGTCATTTTCATTGTCCGTACTTAAATTGCATATAGAGGAGAGCCAATCAGAAAGCGAGAAAATTGGATGTTGTTGTAAAAACACGTATGGAACATTTTTGCATTTAGAACAAGGAATTTAATTGGACAACATGACAAATACTTTAAGCATTGTGATTGGCTAGGGCAACCTGAACAAGTTGACTCAAGCGCCTCACTTGAACTTGGCGAGTTCATCAAAATGATACTTTAGAAATGCGCTCTACTGCTAGCCAGAGGACAAAGGTTTCACATCGAGACCGAGGGAAATAAATTACAAAAAATCATTCCCCTAAGCCTGGACATGAAATTTTTGTTGGCAATAGGAATTTTCATTATGGCGTCATTTTACTACAACTACCAGAATCCTTTTCAAATTCTCTTTCTCATTCAGATTTTTAAACTCCTTTGAGAATTACCAAGACAATGGTCCAAATTAGAGAAACAAAAGGATTCGCGCAAAGAGTTCTGGTGGTTGTAGTATGTGACGTCTTCCAATTTGGTTACAATAGCTTTTTCCAATAATTGAATGGAACTTCAAGAAATCATTTATGATAAAACAAATAAAAGGATTATTCAGCAATCTAACACGAATGAGAGTGATAAATTAAATTCTAAAATAGCAGCTTAGAGTTTTACGTGTATCAATTTTTATAGCTCACTTTACCCAATCGCCTCGTTGTTGTGTTGCGCGAAAAAAAAAATTCAGTGAGGTCAGGAGTATATTACAGAGGAGTGTTCCTCTTCCCACATTATATTGTCACACAACACTGTAGACGGTAGAGTTATTTTTAGCATATAATTTCCCGCGAAAAGAAACAAAGGCCGTCACTTTTAACCAATCAGGATGCACTGAAAAATTTTAATTACACGGTTCAAACTGCTAAAATATACAAAAGCGCAAGAGAACGAAAGACAACGAATCGCCTACCAAAACTTCGCGACTATAAATAGACACACCATCTACTGCGTTAGGGGCCAACGCAAGGGCACAGGAACACTCCTGTATAATATTCCTGGTGAGGTTTATTACCGGTGAGTTCATACAGCAATTCAGCATGTTGAGTCCCAGGAGAATAAAAACCTTTGTTTTGCCCCGTCTAACCTCGTTCTGAAACTGCTCATTGCGAGGCTACACGTGGTAAATCTATTGTTTCTAGCCAACATGGTCGCCGCGTGATAAAAGTGAATGAGTGATGATGATACAAATGTATACTTACTCTTTTGAGGAAGAGGTCTTATTTTGCCGCTGATCTCCTTTTCTGAAGCGCTTTCTTCGGACAACGACGACTCGATACTGTTCTTTCTCGAGCTACAGGGTGTCTTAGAAAACGCGAACTCCGAAGTCGGCGAATCGGGGTAAAAGTTCTTTTCTAGCCTCACGTTTGACCACTCCCTTGAATCAGGCAGCGGAATCGGCAGCTCGCTATCCGTAAACACGTCCGAGCTGAGTTCCGAAAGCGCTACATCTAGCTCATTATAGTCTCCGTTCTGAAGCGTTCTGTTCTGCTGGTTAACGTAGTTTAGCGTGCGGTCATATCTGCTCATGCTGTCCAAAACCTTCACGTCCCCTCCCCCCTGCTCACTGTAATCCTCTTTCCAGGATTCCACTTTGGATTCCGCTTGCTTTGGAGTCTCCGTATGGTTTACAATCTTCACCTCGCCCCCTCCCGGGGAAAAACTCTCATTTCTAGAATCGATCTTGGGATTCGCCACTTCCCCTTTCATCGAATCGTTGACTATTTGTGCGGTGCTACGAACCGGTGAGTAATCCCTTTTTCTGCTATCAATTTTCGGTTCTGTTCGACTGTAATCCTCATTTCTCTCTACAACTTTAGTTTCATTGCGAATCGGTGAATAGTCTCGATTTCTACTGTCGACCTTCGGATCGTCCAACACCTGTGCCTGATTATCACTCTTTTGAAACTCCCTATTCCAGGAATCCGCTTTATAAAGACTTTTCCTGGAATCTCTAGAATTTTGGCCAGTTAAGGTTTTTCCAGGCATATCCGAAATATCAAGGTTCTCCATGCTGGCACGAAGTTTCGATGTACCAAAATCCAGGTCATCGCCCTGACCAGATAATTGAGCACCTTTTCCTGCAAAATCCATGCTCTCGTTGAATATTTCCAAGGTGTTTTCAGTTGAAGATTCGAGTTTTAAATGGTCGTAACTTGTTCCATGTTTGAAGGGACTATAAGATGGCTTTTTGATCTTTCTTTTCGGGCTCGAGAGCGCTATGTGGTCGTCGTACATCTTGAGGTTACCCCCCATCGAGTATTTGAACCGCGCATACTCGGAAGATGAGGGATCGTAAAAACTCGATAACTCTTCTTGGATTTTGACTTCGTCAAACTTCGGGAGATATTCGGGATCGGCGTAGAAGGCTTCGTCTGGTATGATTACTTGTTGTTGTTCCTTTGCTTTCCTTAAAAAAAAAAGGTAACGTAAATTCGTCAATATTTACCGTCTGTAATGTTCAGTTTCTATAGTGACTGAATGGCGAGCATGTACTTATCTTCGAGAAAACATTATGAAGAGGCAGGAAGAAGCACAGGAGTTTTAAGAATACATGATTTGATAGCATTAGCAGCAATCAATAATCTAGCTCTGCAACAAACAAACATAACCTACGATACAATATACCTCACTCCAGTGAATCAGCGATAAAGCGGGCATTTAACATTTCCCCTTGTTAAATAGCAGCTATTTCCCCTACCAGGTTCCTGTTAAAAACATTAAAATACCCCGACCCTGGGGGACCTTGGATAACCATGTATATAAACTATTAACTGTAACATCTTGGCATGGTTTGAGGAGTTCGCAATCCATACAGGGATGTGTCGATCGCTGGAGAGTTGTCCATTTAAGATTCATAATCGCTACGATCACCGAAATAGCCCTATTATTCTAATCCAGAGCTCTGAGAATGTTAAATCCGCGCTATTTTGACGAATTTTCTCCCTCAAACTGTGCATTGTTAAGCACCGCATACTTCTCCCACTATAGCTATACATATCACCGATAGATTTCCCCGCAGGTTCTACAAGCTGTTAATTCCCTTCCCCAATCCAAAGAAAGCGAGATGTTAGAGAAGGAGTTTGCTACGGCTTGATCCCCGGTTAACCCCCGTTAAGTTGCGAGGGTCGGGGCGCCGGAATTTCAGTTGACTCTTGCATTGCCACCGACACTGCCACGGAGTCGCCGCCGAAAATATTGATGTGTCGCCTTGCATAGTTTAGTATTTTCCATCTGTCAAAGTATTCAAAACAACAGCGACAAACATGCCAAACAGGTCCTAGTAGTTGTTTGATAAAAGCTTATATAGTATCAAACACAAACTTTGACCCATCTCAAACTTGGCTTTCCATGTCAGTAAAACTATTAAGTAAATTAGTTATTTGCACTCAGATTATTGAGGATTGTCAGACCTTTTGCTGATACAAGGTAATCATATCGATATGAGTTCATTGAGGTATATGAGTTAACGCCTTGCCTAAGGACGCGCATGGTGGTGGAAATGGCGAGGGCAGGCTGAAGTACCGGGTAACAATCCCCTTTTCTTCACAAATAACACAACAGGTTCTTTTATATCCGCCATTAATATGAAGAATATGTGCTGGGAGATAAGGCTAACAGCTTTAAGCCCCTGCAAAACGACGCGGCCAGGATTCGCAGAAACTGTCAGAAAACACGATTTTTTTTACTCTTACGATGGTTTAGACCAAACCATTTCCAAATTATGACGAATTTGTTTACGACAACGTTAACTACCGAGTAGTTGTTTTCACTAATAAGCCACGCAGACAGTTGATTTCAGCATTACATTTTGAGAGCGAAATTCAATGGCCGATGCCAAACCATTATAGAAACTCTGAAGAACTGAAATCATCGTCCTTATTTGGTGTAAGTACCCCACAGCAATTAATGATATCAATCGTAAGGGGGAAATGACAAAGAGTTATACAAAATTATCGTATTCTTCTTTTTAACACATCAGTTGGACGTATACAATCTATTTTAATCTCCAATATAGCTACTTTAAATAACCGAATGAGGTCATTAGAAAAAATATAGATCGAGTAGACAAAATGATTTAATCAGTAACGACCAGTAACCGGCTACTCAAAACGACAGCGAAATTAATAAAGTATTTTACAATTTTTGAATAGCATCTCAGTGGATATATTCTGAAAAAAGCGAGCCTCAAATCTCAGTTCTTCAATCTGATGCCAGCTAGCCGAACAATTTCGGCACTGATGCATCAAATGCAATGCAGACAAATATTAAAAGTCTCGGCTCATTTTTACAGGAAATTCACCTCTTGAGAGTTGCTTGAAATGATTGATGAAAAATATAAGTCTTTGTACAATGTACAATAAAATAAACAAAGAAAACATTGCCTTTTAGAATATTCTTAAAATGAATTATATGACTTCGGCAATAACAATTGTTTTAAAATATTATCCCTGATACTAGTTAAGTCTCTTTTTCACTTGAAGTGATTCCAAAAGGAAAAGTCGGTTTGGTTGTAATTAAGGCAAGATAGTTTCATGTTTATAGGACTGATTTAAGATATGATTTAACTTACCAGGATATGAGAATGGAGCAGCTCAAACTGGACCAAGGTCTAAGTTTGTGGTGAAGCTGTTTGTTATGCAAAAGCTGACCAAACAGGTGGAATTCTAAATTCAGGTAAACATCGCGGGTTGCAATCGTCATTCCGTTGCTCAGCAACCCAGCAAGGTAAATGACCATGCTAATATCTCCAGAAACTGGTCGAGGTTGCATCGATGAACTTTATGTCGGAGATAGAAGGCTTTTAATATCAAGAAGACAAATGTCATCCCGGTTTGATTTCTATATATCTATCGATGAGTGGTATAGTTTTGTTACATGGCAACTGAATCTGTTATACTCCATCTAGTGTATATTTTTTCAAGCTGTGCAATATCAGAAATCTATTAAACTATATCAGGCTTCCCATTGATTACCAAATGAAAATGGGAGAGAATAAGTGTCAAATCAGTAAAGTTCTATATTCAGAATAAAATAATCTTATCGAACTTGCCATTCGCAGGTGAATGAAATGTTTTAACTGTGTTTGTGTTTTTGACATTTTATAGCTTTTAACGAAGCTAGGGAAATTTGCTCTGGTACCGAAGTTCCCCATTCCTCGACAACATGACAAAGACCTAAAGCTCGAAATGTCAGCTGCCTGCATTTTGCTTTCCGCAGTCTACTTTTAATTGATAAAATCCAATATTTTACTACCGACGAAGAAGAAGGGGGAATTTGGGTGGGGAGGTGCCGCCCTGATTTCAAAACCCTAACCCTAGCTATCATTTTCAGACTAAAATATCCCTTTTTCAGACCTAAACCCGAAAATCTGTATTCTATTTCATGCACCACTTCAGGCTGCTTTAATAGCGTTATCTAATCCAATGATATTGTTCGACATGGTTTGTTCTCTTTCTAAATATATTTTGAAGATCAATGTCAAACTAACAAGAAACTAAGAGAAATCAATGAATATGTGCCGTCTCATACTTCCATGTCAAATCATACCCTATTCCAGACTAAAAATGGAAAGGTTATAACCCTATTTCAGACTAAAACAGCTCCAAAACTATACCTATGTGAGTAACCCCGCCCCCGGGGATTTACCACACAAACTTGAAACATAAAATAAGGAAATAATTATGATAAAAAAGAAAATACCTTGGCAACGTACGCTGGCGTCTTTAGTCAATATAATAATTATGTTATGACAACTACTGTATTGTAATTCCCTAAACTGTCAGATATAAAGCTATGTTTTAAGTCTATATAAGATTGGCTTGATATCCCATCTCGTTTTCTAGTTTAGGAGAGCATTAGAAAGGAACGTGAGCTCTTAGCTTTATAGTTTGAGCTTCGTTCTTCTTTGAAAATGAGAACACATTCTCGAAAACAAACCTGGAGTGATTCCAGGATTGCTTTCGAAGGTTTAGTACTGATGTATGGATGTATGGCGGCCGCGCTCAGAAAAATAGGAAGTCAGCGTTAATTCCCGCTTAAGACACACAGCGGGGGTTGGGATGAAGACATGTATAGCACGGAATTCAGGCGTGTAGCTGAAAATATTGAAATTGTTTTGGTGTGATCTCAATCTCGTTTCAACAACAGTTTTTAGCTAGATTGACATTGAAAGCAGGCTGGTTTATCCCTAAGCCAGTTACGTAAACTGTCCTAGCCGATCATTTGGCTTTTAGAAACCTGAAGGTTTGGCATTGAAAGCCTAAAATCACTGCTTGTCTCGATCCTTTTTTCATTGTTGCAGCAAAAAGCTTTCAACCATGACCCTCACAAATGTTGACAAAAAATCCCGCGTTTTATTTTAGATCACCCGAACCCTCAAGTCAATCAAAGCTTACTTAATTGCAGTTATAAGCATAGCTTTACCGTTATGGTGAAATTATTTCCGCTCGGTTACTGAAATTTGGCAAAATATGAACTAACCCGGCGGTACAGCCGAATGAACATGGTATATTCGCAAAAAGCCAAAAGCACTTTAATATCCACTTTTATCTCAATTATATAAACATCTTTGACCTCCGACTTCTTTGATAAAGAAAGCATTCTTAAAAGTTGAAGTACTTAAATTGAATTCTTCTGTTGTGTTAATTTTCAAGGAAAGGCGAATCCGGAGAATATTGACGAACTTCCTAAACGGAGTATATATTTAAGTTAAATATAGAATTTGTTCGCTTCGAAATCATAAACACCACAGCAGTTTCAAAAATATTTTTAACCAAATAAATCCTCTACCTTCATTTCTAAGAAGTTAGAAAATGTATATAGAGCTATTAAAATGATTTATGGACTTGTAGTAAATTCAATGAAATTTAGTTAACAGTTGACAACAGTTTCTAGTAAACGTTATCGACTTGGATTAACTCATGCATACACGGATGATCGCATTGTCAGATAGTTGATCAACCTTCAAAAGTATTTACCTTCGTAACTTTCGTTGCCTTTTTCTCTCTCTCCACTTCCCGCCCAAAGTGTACATGCTAAAGAAAGAAAGAAAACGGCTCAGCTTCTGGTAAGAATACGAGCGGCTTAAAGCAACTGAGAGTTACCCATCTGTAATGGAAACTTGAATTTGAAACAAGTGTTTCCAGATACTTGCCCGAGTGCTGTCCACATGTCGCTACGGTCCAGGAATGTAACTTTGCCTTTCGTTATGAATTACTGCTTTTTAGAAAAGCATATTCGTGAAAAGCCCGTGGGGGAAAGATAAGAGAAAGCCTTCCTTGGCTATTGTAGACGTGGCGGCTTAATCGTGAAGAGCCAAACTAAAAGGCAACAAAGTCAAGGGAACAGGTCTCAACGGGTAGTATTTCCCTACCACCAGTACTGTTTTCTGTTTTGTTTTCGTTTCCCTTTATGCCCATGTCAAAATAAACCGATGCAGGGATGTAAGATGTACATTTCTTTATTAAATTTGAGGACAAACAGAAGTCTGAACACGAAATCTGACAACAACTCTTATATTAGTTCTCGGCAACATCTGTAAAACATCCAGCACGTTAATAAAACATGATTCCAGCTTTGGATGAATACATTTTAAGTTAAAAGTAAGAATTCGTATTGCCTTGAAAAACACGAACATAAAATTGTCAAACTGAAGTAGTTTTCAAATGTTCAGCTTCAAGAAACCCGAGGATATTTCCTGAATATCCTTGAAATAGCGTCACTGCATGCTATCCACGCCGTTCGAGCTCATGAGTTGGGTGGTTCATCCATGAGGAAGCTTATTCTCGTGCTCGTTTAACCAGTCAAAGAAATGCGGGATCAGACTGGTCACCCGCACTCTAAGGTCATCAGCTCGAGGCACCATTGAAGTAATTTGAAAATCCCAAGATCCTTCAGCAGTGTTACGTCAAATCGAGGCTACAGGCACCAGGAATCACTGACAGTTCAGCGGGTTTGCACTGACCTTGAGCGAATATTTTAATAGTGTATGTTAGATAACTCGTTTTCCCTCGTTTAATAAATAAAGTAGTATCGTATCAGAGGATCAGAGCGGGTGGATTATGTCTAGATGGGAAGACCTTTTTTGTACAATGAAGTTCATGCATGTATTCGTCAACTAAAAAAAACTAAAAAAACTTTATTTTCTATCTGACCCTGCAAGGGATCTGGTAATCGGGAACACGAATTCCTCGATCGAAAGTGAGTTTAGGTTAGTTAGTGTAAAACTGTAGAACCCAGAGAAAAACCCTCGGATCAAGGTCGCCAGATACCAACAAACTGAACTCACATATGGCGTTGTGTTGCTGAGATCGAATCCGGGCAACAGAGGTGAGAGGCGAAGCGTTTACCAGTACGCAACCCCGGCTCACTCCAATCCCCCAAGAGTTGATAAGGGTTGCCAAACGCTGTTGGAATCAATTTGCAGCTGACGTTTCGAGCTCATTAAGCCCTTCATCAGAGCCAAAGGTGGAAAAAGGTCGATGCACATGTAGTGTTGAAAACATGAATACTGCTGAATTAACATTTTTACAACAACTGCTCAGTTTCTCGTGTTCTGATTGGCTTATTGCCATTGGAAATAAAAGGACAAACCCACACCGCGGCAAAACGGTATGCTCCGCTGGCCAAAAGAACGAAGGCTCTGCTGTCAAATACAAATTACCGAGGGTTTCAACTTTTTTAGTAAATAATTTTATAACTTAGTAAACTCACAGTGAATTACAAATTAAGAAAACTTCAACCTGTTAAAGTCTTAGGCTTAGCTTTCAAGTAGTTTTCTTATTTTTTGACAAAACAGTTCTCAAATGGCGGATGTTTTTAAGCAGAAATTTTTAAATCACGGGTATGTACATGCCTGTTGTTTCATTTCAGTTTTCGCGGGAAACCGCGTGATAGCGGATTACGTGATAGCGCGCGCTGCATGGAATCACTTCGGCCCCACGATTTCATCATTTTCAAGGCATTTCTAGTTTGTTGTTGTAAAAAGCAAAGTTACGATAGTTTACCATGGTATGTCCTCTTATTGCGTTCGAGCGAGAGCGAGAACGCATACTAATCTTAACGCGGGCTACCTGTGGTCCATAGGCGCAATCCAAACACGAAAAACGTGTGTTGTACCTTTGCGCATAAATTAACTCAGCATGTCCATGATGCATTACGATATACGGTTCGCCTCGTGGTTTGAACAGTGCAAAAGGTGAGTAGTGATTTATCTCGGTAATATGCTGAAGAAATTCATAAGTGTTGTTCATCAAAGCGTACCCTGGGTACCAGAGATTCTACTGTCTGATCAAATTCTAAACTTAACCACAGATCGTCTCTTCTCGCGTCAATATTCTTGCTGCTGGAGCGGAAAGCGGCTGGGAGGCATCGCGAACTGACTGATCGGATCCGATACATTAAAGCTCTTTTAATTCAAAAGGAATTGCACTTTCCCAGTAGAAGTTTTCTGGTAAGAGTATAGAAGTTTTTTCACGTCTTTCAAATATGACAAACGTTCCTTCAAAACTCTGTTGATGTTCTGTAAAAAAATCAGACTGACCCGTTCACGCCTGACTGATTGCATGCACGTGGAAATTCAGACTACAAGAAGAGTTGAGATTTTAATACGCAAACATCTACAATGATTTCTGCCGAAACCTTTTAATACTAGTAACAAGACAAGGTCAGCCGTAAACGTGAAACTACACTGAAGCAAAAGTTTATTTAGTATTATGCTTTGCGCTCAGCGAGTGAGTCAAGCTTTAAAGCGGGCCACGTACAACCGGTCTGGGAACTAAGCGAGCAGCCGTTTTGTTTATTTTACGGCTCACGATATTTCGATAACTGCATGGTCCGAATTTACTTGAAAACTTTATGCAGTGACTTTTACAAAATAGTGAAGAAAGTAAACTTAAACATGGTTATGATGCTATATGCCCGTAGTAGACCATTTAAATGAAAACATTGCTATACATTAATGCATGTTACAATATTACACATCAAATATTATACCGTTACCGTTAAAAACAGTTAAAATATATTAGTTATGTTACTATATAGTTTTATACCCAGGGAGCCAGAGACAAATCTTCCAAGTAAGAATTGCATGTGTACATGTAGCAGATAAGTCTAGCACAAGGGTAACCAGTTGAATTGATATTCATACGATAATTGTAAACAATGAGAATAAATATATTCATTTGTGTTTACTAGTCCATTTCCTCTAGACGCAATCAGACAAAAGGGTATGATGTAAAAAAGTAAATAAGAAGAGGCATATTTTTCGGTACTTTCCTTGGTTTCACCAAACAAATACATTTCTAAAATCTGAATGAAATTGATATATTACTTCAAAATATGATTATTTTCGAACGAACGCACTTCCTAACTGATAGTTACTCTAGTTTTATTTACCTAGTTGTTGTGGATTCACTCGGCTAGCGCCTCGTGAAACCCACAGCAATGTTGACTATGCGATGACGCAAAACGTGGTATCACTAATACACGACTTTCATAATGGCCGCCTCCTAATTTGCATATGTGATTTCCCGTTTCGGTAGTTTATCCACATGTATAGAAAATATGAACATTGCCATGTGAAAGAGCATGTCCACATTAGTGAACATAGTGCTGTAGCTTATAAAGCAATGAAGTTACATCCAGTTGAAATTAGAGAGATTTGTATGAGAAACTGAACAACGGAGGCCTTTATAGCCTCGGTTTCATATTTTTCTGCATTACAAATGCTTATAGCTCAACAGCAATTTTCCACATTGCTCCAAAACTCAAAACAATTACTAGTTATAATGTGATCTTTCATGTGGTAGCATTGGTTTCCCCCTACAGATTTATCTTCCAAATTATGCAAATTAGGAGGTGGCCGGAGGCGGCCATTATGAAAGTCGTGTATGCTAATGAGTTGAAGAGCACTAGGCTTTACTGACTGTTATGTCTAACGATGTTTCTAGATCCCTCCCTTAATACCTGTAGCCACCTTACGTTTACATATATGCTTTTAATTGTCTAATTCTAAAGCTATAGTGTTTATATTTTATTGAATCTTTCTCATATCTTCCCAATAATGTATATTCCTTTTTTTTGAGTAGTTGAAGAAATATCTACTATGTCTTATAATGTAATTCACTCTTTTCACCTGGTGGCCATCTTGGATTCAAAGCGAGGCAATCCTTTATTTTTGCCAGGTTAGCCTCGTTTTGACTATCCCTCACTACGAGGCTAACCTGGCAAAAACAAAGGATTGCCTCGCTTTGAATCCAAGATGGCCACCAGGTGAAAAGAGTGAATTATATGTTTCTATCTTGGTATATATTAGTTAGGAGGACCAGATTGGAAACAAGTGTAAACTTTATCTGCATATCCTCATTAAATAAAGTGTTATTATTATTATTAGTAGTAGTAAATACGAGGACATACCACGGTAAACTATCGTAAACTGATTTGTTAAATAAATCAGTTCGGATCAAGGGTTCTCCCTTCATGTAGGCAGACATGAATTACTACCAAATTGTTTGTGTATTGTGTTCTCAGTTTTATTGTATTGTGTATTTCAGTCTTTCTATTGTTTTGTATTGTGTTAATTCTATTGTATTTTGATAGCAATTCTTGTGTTGCCTACATGAAGGGACCACCGGTTCAAGGATGCAAAGCAAATTGAAATCTGAAATTGAAATCTCAAATTGATTGTGTGACAAAAATGCACACTGGAGAATGTCAAATATGAATTTCATCCAATCAGATTTCTTTAAACTGGTATGGGAAAATCCAAACAACTGTTTATCTTATTGACAGGAATCCTTTAAACAAGTTGAGAATTAAGCCGATGAAGCGGTAATTAATAGGTCAATCAATAGTTTGGTAGCGATGTCATTATATTAGCCTTAATGTTGATGCCAGAGAATGTGAAATGAGTAGTTGACGAATGTGTGAAACCGGATTATTACCCTCAGTATACTTGCGTGGTCACAACACGAAAAAGAGGCCGGTATGGCCTCTGGAATGTTGAAGTTGAAATACTAGCAGGAAGTGTGAAACGTGTTGAACATGATTGTTTAGTTGAAAAATGTTTCTTTATCGTGCAACCAGCCAGGCGCATAGCAAATTAACGGCATTGTTTCACTCAACATTCGTTCAGTGCATTTCACAATCTCCCCGGGCGCTTCAATTTCAACATTCCAGAGAACCTACCGGCCTCGTTGACATGCTAGTTACCAGGACTTATGCATAGGGTCTATAGCCTGACTATAGTCTTTGCCATAGCCTGGTAACACTTAACAGCTAATAAGAATAATAATTCCTAACGATAATCATAGAAATAATACAATCATTAATTAATTTAATAATTAATGTTTGGTATCTAGCGAATAGTTTATGAAATGAAAACCAGCCTATCTTATGTAGAACAAATGTTTGATGTAATACTCACGCAAATGAAGTTCGGGGGGGGGGGGGGGGGGGTTCGCTTTTCTCTCGTTCGGTGTTGAACTTGAAAATTTAGAAACCGATCAGTTTTGTCACGAATGACATTCCCGAGACATTTTGCAAAAATGCAGTCCAGAAGTTGCAGCATTAAGATCATAGTTTACGTACTAAACACGAATAACACAACATGTTGGATGCCAATTTGTTGAGACCCGATGTTGAGACCCGATGATAAGTAGCTCGACCAGTCTTGTCATAATTGAGTTTTAGTTTATTGGAAGACATCCAGTCACTAACATCCCTTATACAAGCTTCGATTCTAGAAGCAGTTGACGCCTCAGGTGTATTAGAATCAAACGAAAAATAAAGTTGCGAGTCATCTGCATAAAAATGGAAGAGCTTCTCATGTTTCATAACAATGTCTCCTAAGGGTGAGGTATAAAGCAGATATAAGATCGGCCCAAGCACTGATCCTTGGGGCACTCCATGCAGTAGACTACAGCGTGTCGAGCTTTTTCCTCGCACAGATACATACTGACTGCGCCCATACTGACTGAATAAAGTTGCAGCATCAAAATCATAGTCTGGGCACTAAACATGATTAATACTGTGACGATATGTACTTCCAGTAACGTCAGCACCAGTCACGCGTGAATGCAGGGACCATGCTTTACGGTTCACAGTCTGGTTGTGTTGTGACAGAGCTACCGGATATCGGCAACAGTAGTTACCATGAAGAAAGATGGAAGAATACGACTCTGTATTGATCCAAAGCCACTGAACGGAGCCTTAAAGCGAAACCACTACCCGTTGCCAACAATCGAAGATATCCTACCAGAACTGTCTAAAGCGAGATGCTTCTCGGTATTGGATGCCAAGAATGGGTTCTGGCATGTACAGCTTGACGAACAGAGCAGCTAACAACATTTGCCACCACATGGGGCAGATACCGATGGTTACGGATGCCCTTCGGCATCTCTCCAGCACCCGAGGAGTTTCAGCGCCGCCTTGATACAGCGCTGGAGGGGTTACAAGGCTGTAAAGCAGTCGCTGATGACATACTAGTGTATGGAGCCGGTGATACAGACGAGGAAGCTATCATGATAAATTAAACAGCTAAAAAATCTGCTAGAAAGATGTCGCAACAAGGGCATAAAGCTAAATGCAGGAAAGATGCAGTTACGACTAAAGGAAGTCCAGTATATGGGCCACCAGATCTCGGCAGAGGGGCTCAAACTAGATCCAAACAAAGTCAAGGCAATAGCAGAGATGCCAACACCAACAGACAAACAGGAAATACAGCGACTCCTTGGAATGACAAATTATGTCCAACGGTTCGCTCCCAAGTTGTCTGAAGTTACGACACCACTAAGAGATCTCATAAAGAAGGAAAATGAATTCCTATGGGATGAAAACGTTCATGGCTTAGCTTTCGAAGAAACAAAGAAGATTCTGTCCGAAGCAACGGTGTTGAAGTACTTCAATCCTGCAATAGTGGCTGTACTTCAGTGTGATGCATCCATGCATGGGCTTGGAGCCTGCCTCATGCAAGATGGACACCCCATCGCATACGCATCCAGATCACCGACTCCTACCGAGGTAAACTATGCACAAATCGAGAAGGAAATGCTTGCAATCGTGTTTGGGACATGGAAGTTTGAGCAGCATGTTTATGAACGTAAAGCCAAAGTTGAGACAGACCACAAGCCTCTCGAAAGCATCACGAAGAAGAGTCTCCTGAGTGCACCCAAACGACTACAACGGATGATGCTCCGACTACGAAAGTTTGACTTAGAAGTAGTGTACAAGAAAGGAGAGCACATGTATTTAGCTGATACGCTCAGCCGAGCCTATCTAGCAGACAGTGTCAAACAGAAGGACCACAGCGAGGAGGTCTTGATACTGGAGGATGACCGAAGCGAAGCTGAAAGGGATGTAGAAAGTATTGACATTGTTGACTTCCTGCCAGTTTCTGAAGACACTCTGACACTAATCAAGCAAGTGACAGAAGTAGATGTTAAAATGGAGAGACTTAAGACAATCATACGACAGGGTTGGCCAGAGACAAAGGACAATGTTGCTGAGGATCTTAGAGAGTATTTATGCTTTCCTTCTTCACAAATACACAAATCTTATATAATATCCATCAAGTGCTGCCTTTGCCTGAGCTATGTTTACTGGGGGAACAAATTACACCAAACCAAAGTTTGAGCTAAAATGGCTATGGGTCATAAACCCAAAGCCGCTTTATTAAATTCTCTATCAAATAAATATTATTTGATATGATCACATACTTAAATAAATCCATATATTTAGCCCAGTAAAGGTGAGGGCAACACAAAACGCCAATTGGGTAGGGTCGGGTGGGCAAAAGCGCAAGTCTTCACTGGTCGAAGAGTTGAAGCGAGTGACCTCACAGTCAGCGTGCACCACGTGTTATCTTCATAGCCCTAGAGGGGGTATCCCCCAATTGAACCTACATGTATACTGTTTTTCCACGTGCCGGCTATTGTTGCTATGCAACGATAATTGTCAGTACATTACTAATATAATGATTACCATTTCATATAAATAAAGGATCAGAAAGAAAGCATAAAAATCCTATTCGCATGCAAATATTTTATTTATGCTTTCCTTCTTCACAAATACCCAAATCTTATATAATATCCATCAAGTGCTGCCTTCGCCTGAGCTATGTTTACTGGGGGAACAAATTACACCAAACCAAAGTTTGAGCTAAAATGGCTATGGGTCACAAACCCAAAGCCGCTTTATTAAATTCTCTATCAAATAAATATTATTTGATATGATCACATACTTGAATAAATCCATATATTTAGCCCAGTAAAGGTGAGGGCAACGCAAAACGCCAAATGCATACTGATGGCAAACAAGGATGCAGCCCCACCCTATTTTTCATTTAGAGATGAGCTATATCGCTCCAGAATGGTCTAGTGTTCAAAGGAGAACGCTTAGTTATACCGCTGAGTATCAGACCCAACATCCAAACCAGAATACATTCAAGCCACATAGGCATACAAGGCTGCTTACGCCGGGCCAGAGAGAACTGAGGTATACTGGCCAGGAATGAACAAAGACATAGCAGAGCAGATCTCTAAGTGTCAGGTATGCTGTGCCCACCCAGATGAACAAGCTAAAGAACCACTTATCAGCCATGAAATCCCATCGAGACCCTGGAAAAAGATCGGATGTGACTTGTTCGAGCTAGATGGGAGAGATTATCTCATAACAGTAGATTACTTCTCCAGTTTCTTTGAAGTAGACCGGTTAAGATCCAAAACAAGTCCGGAAGTCATTAGAAAGCTGAAACAACACTTTGCAAGACATGGACTTCCAAACCAGTTCATTTCAGACAATGGACCCCCATACAATTCACAAGCATTTTTAAATGCTTAAAAGGAGTTTTCCATAGCCTATGGGTTTGAACACATTACAAGCTCACCTGGGTATCCCCAGTCAAATGGAAAGGTAGAAAGTGCAGTAAAGACTGCCAAGAAGTTAATGCAGAAGGCTGCAGAGTCTGGGAGAGACCCATACCTGTCTATATTGGACTGGCGCAATACTCCTAGTGAGGGACTCGGAAGTTCATCTGCCCAACGGCTTTTCAATCGCAGAACCAGAACACTGCTACCAACAGCTAACAGTCTACTGAAACCTGAAGTGCCTAACAATACCACTCAAAACCTCAAGCTACAGAAGGCCAAGCAAGCTTTATACTTCAACACAGGCACTAGAGAGCTGAGTGAACTTAAAGTTGGATACATAGTGAGGATAAAGCCACTTAAACCAACAGAAAAGCACAAGCAATGGACAAGGGCAAGAGTAGAGGGCAAAGTTGACATTAGGTCATACCAGGTGAGGACTGAGGATGGTCGAGTATTTCGTCGCAACCGAAAACACCTCATACACACAGAGGAACCAGCTGAGCAACAACAAACAGAGAGACGACCACCACTCCTAACAGAGACTCCAAGTACAAATGCTCAGCCTATCAAGCCTGTGTCATTACCAACACATAGTCAGCGCAAGTTAGAGCCATCAACTCCAAAGCAGAGACTTCAACAGACAGTCTCCCAAAGAGAAGTTCTCCAAAGAAAGAACAACCTATTAAGCAGACTACCAAGGAAGTGGTAACAAAGACAAGAAGTGGACGTGCTGTTCAGAGGCCAAAACATCTGCAGAACTATCTGACGGCTAAGAGCATGTTAAGTGTATTGCTCTAGAAACCTGAACTGGATTTGACAATTTGATTTAAATATTAGATTTGTTTAGAACAAGGACACAGACATTTTTTTTGGAGTTCATTAATTACTTCATTAATTATATTCATTTTGAAATCACTGGTGTTTCCTGCAATTTGATTGGTTAAAAGCAGCAGTGATTTCAGCCTAAATTGCATCATTTTTCTGAACCAATCAAAAAGCAGAATTTAAGAAGCCATTTCACAGCGTAGGGTTGTGTGATCGCTCGCGCACGCTCTTAGATTTTAATTGCCTTCTTCAAAGCTCTACCCGCTTGACTTTTCTAGTTTGTTGTTGTAAAAAAACAAATTTACGAACGTTTAGTTTGTTAAGATTTCAAAAATGAATATAATTAAGTGGTAAAAGAACTGAGTGGAGTGCAATTTGGTCTGAAATCATACGAGTGATTACAAAATTGCACGACCGCGAAGAAATCGTATGATTTCAGACCAAATTGCACTCCACTCAGTTCTATTACCATTATTAATTATCGTAGCCTCCATTTCTTTTGTAAAAAAGGTACGTAGATGTGACAATATGTACTTCCGGTGACGTCAGCACCAGTCACGCGTGAATGCAGGGACCATGCTTTCCGGTTCACAGTCTAGTTGTGTTGTGACAGAGCTACCGGGATAACAAAAATCAGAGAACATCACATGTTGCCGTATCGTTTGTGAATTTTATGTAAGATCTACAAAGTTTACAAAAATAAGGGGTGGTAGAAATAATAACAGGAGATAAAGAAACACAATTGATGTTACCTGAAGTAGTTTTTAGCGTAGAGTACGAATTTTAACATTATTTTATTGAAAAATAAAATCCAGAAGGGTGCGGCGTCATATTTTCTAGCCCTATTTCCATTAATTAAATAATGTTACATTTTCAGTATTGTGTTTGATTATCGTTAGCGGTTACACTTGTGTAATATAATAGATATGATAAATGAATAACAACAAGCGATATAGAAACAGAACTGATCATGTTATTTGAAGTAGAATTTGTAGATCTCGAATTTTGGTATGATTTACTCGAAAAATTAAATCCAGATGAGTGCAGCGACATGTTAGCCTGCGAATACCGCCGTCTCGCATCGGGAACCACAATCAAAACATGGCCCCCGAGAGAGACGTCTGCGTCTTGAGACGGAAAATTCCATACTGATGACGTTTCGCGGACAGGTCTGGTCGCGTCATTTGATTGGCCAGTTTGCCTAATTATCATATAGACAGAGAACCTCTGGCAACTTATAGGCGAATCCTTTTTTACGTTTTTTTCCTCATTAGCATACATCAAACTTCAAGCGACGTACATACAAACAAACAAACAAAGTCCATAAATCGAAAGAGATTGTCACACTTGATAATCACCGAAAATTTGAGAGTGATATGATAAATATATTTTAAGGAATGAGCGTTTAAAAAGCTCAAAATTTACAATGAATGTATGGCTGTCAGCAACTCTTGCCCCCCAGCCCATTTTATAGTTTTGAAAAGTCAATTTCTCCGTAAATATTTAACATATCAATCTCAAATTTTCGGTGGTTACTCAGTTTAAAATTCTCTTTCAACTGATATAGTCTGTTTGTTTGTAGCTTGAAGTCTAATTTATGCTAATGAGGCAAAAATGTAAACAATGACGTCAGCAAGGATTCGCCTATAGACCGGTTACAGCGTCATTGGTTACCGTTGTCAAGGCCGAACTGGAGGACAACTACAATCAAAACAACAGTCAAACACAGTGAATACACCGAGCTATTGCAGCGAAAAAAAACACCATTTATTTCTTAGAAATATCATCCAAAGTTTTTTACCCGGCAATTTTAAACGTTTACGACCTAAAGAGTATCGAGAAAGATATCTAACGAAGCTGAAGTATGTAGATGGACAGGATCCATACGAGATTCTTCCCGAGGGCAGAGACGATCTGGAGACATGGCCTAGCGTTATAACCTACAGATGTCGAAATCATATCTGTTGTTTAACTGAGGAAAGCCCGTACTGTATACACGGGACCAGCTCATGAAGTGTAAAAGCCTTCAGTGCTACCAGAACATTGCAAATGGCTAGGTCAGGGAAGTCTTGAGCAAATAATTTGGCGACAAACGTCTGATGATAGCGAAGGTAAGTATGTGCGTGACGATCGTCGCGTCGTTGTTTACTCGATCGAGCGAACGTGAAATCTGATTGATGTTCAAACGAAATAAAAACATCTCTTTTGCAGGTTAACCATTCACAAAGAATGTCGGAAAAGCCGCTTACTCCATGGGTTGTCTGTGAGATCTCGGGAAAGATATTGCCAGCTCACTGTGACTGTATGGCTGGCCTTTGGTATGCATACTCAGCAGAGTGATCCCAGAATCCTTTGAGTGAGTCACGTCGTTTGGCATCTTCAGTTTGGCTGTTGAAGCTGATTCTGCAGCTTTCCCCAAGGCCAAAATATTTGCTCAAGACTTCCCTGACCCAGCCATTTGCAAAGTTATAGTAGCACTGAAGGCTTTTATAGTTCATGAGCTGGTCCTGTGTATACGGACTTTCCTTAAACAGCAGATACATTCCTACCCAAGTCTCCAGATCGTCTTTCCACACTGCCCTTCTACGTACTTCAGCTTCATTAGATATCTTTAAAATAGCCGGGTAAAAACTTTTAGATGACATTTCTGAAAAGAAAACGGTGCTTTTTTTCGCTGCATTAGCTCGGTGTATTCACTGTGTTCGACTGTTTTGATTGTGGTTGACCTCCAGTTCGGCGTTGACAACGGTTACCAATGACGCTGTAACCGGTCTATTCATTTAATTGTCCATGTGCAGTAAAAGGCCCTTCTACTTCAGCTCCTTTGTTAAACAGTCTTCGGCAAAATGCATCATACGTGCCGGCTTGTGGAAGAACACTTAATTACAGAGCACTATAGAAGATGGCATATGAATACATGTAAATCAGATCCAGGATGAAAAGCTGAGATAATATGAGCCTAGCTTGCAATACCATACCTAAATCATGTATAGCCACTTGTTATCAGTTTTATTGTAGTTTAATTACCACGTACAAGCCAAAATCCATGGTCGAAATAAAAAGGTGAACGTGTTCATGCTTTCAGGGGCCTTAATAATTAGCCTTCTAATTTTATTTCTTCGGGCCTAGGTCAAATTTGAAAGCAATCAAAACTGAAGGCAATTATAAAGCCACCTTTATAATTGTGAGGATACTTTGAGACTGTTCTACAGTGGTGAGGCCAAAACATAAAACATCAGGCCAAACTCAAGCCTACATAACATGATTTTATAATTTGATATTCAGAGAATACGTCTGTTAGTATCAAATAATAAAATCACGTTATGTTAGGCTTCAGAGTTTGGTTATGTTTTAGGCCTTGATTTACAGCATCTTGTCAGGCTTAATTCAGGTTTCATTTCAGGCCTAACTCAAGCATGGCAAAGCCTGAAACTTTGTTGGGCTTCCTTCACAAGCGAGGCCCTGTTAGGGTTTTAGGATTATGGATTATTAGGGTTTTCAGAGAAGGGATACGGATTATTGGCAACTAAATAAAACGATTACGGATTATTTGGGTTGGATTTTTGGATTACGGATTATTATTACATCGATGACTTACGGATATTTGCGTTTACAAAATAAGGATACGGATTATTTCCAATATTTACCCAGGATTACGGATTATTCAGACCTTCCCCCCCCCCCTAACAGGGCCTCACAAGCCTGACAAAAATCTTGTTAGGTTCGTGTCAGGCCTCATTTATGCCGTAATCTAGTGATTCAGGCCTTATTCAGATCTGATTAAGGCTGTGTTAGGTCTGATATTTTCGTACGGGAATTCACCTCAGTTTAGCTTGTCCTTTTCTTCGTTATTCTTGAGAAGCTTATTTCTTGAAGTGAGATAGAAAGGCCTGAACTGTCACTATTTATGCCCTTAATTTATTAATGACATTCCCTTGCCATGGTTATCCAATGCTTTGTCTGGAATGTCATCCAAGTGACGCCAGAGACATGGCAGCTTTTTCTAACACTTTCACGTATCATTTTCTCTCACGATCAACTTGAAACAAGCAGAGTATCTTTAATCTGTATAAATATCGACCAGCTTCGAGGAAGACTAGACTGCATATCTCGAAGAGATGTATCTCCTTCTGGCCAGCTGAAAGTAAGTAAATTCGCAAAACATTGCAATTGGGATCATGTTACCGCCTGGGAATCACAATATTTTTTTTTAGCTTCTGCACGCAAACTTATTGTTAATACTGGCTTAGTAACAAGCATATATCTTTTTCTTTTTATCTTATCATACTTCAAATAAATTTATGACAAATATTAAAAGCAGCCCTGATCTCTCCCATTGGCATCGGTTCGCTTTTTTAACATTTGTCTACTTTTATATTAACATGAACGCGAGAAAAGCAGAGTATCATTATTAAATCAATATGGACCAGCCTTCAGGCATATTGCTTATCTCGAAAATATCTATCCACCTCACGGTCAGTTGAAATTAAGAACATTTGTGACACACTGGTTTCTTGGATGATATATTACTGAGAATCGTAGTAACCACCTCCCGGTTAGTTCAGTGGTTAAGCTCCGGTCTGTTCAAACCCCGGCCGGACCAACACTCAACTGAGTAGAAGGTGCTGCCTTTGTGAAACAACTGCAAATGGTTAGACATTCACGTCTTCTCGGATAAGGACGTAAAATCGTAGGACGTACTATATAGTGTCCCCAATTAGTTGCAAAGCTAAATACATTTGACACTTAAACAAAGTTACTTACTTTTTTGACTTTAGTGAGGCCCTATTAGGGGGTCTGTATTAATCCGTAATCCTGGGTAAATTTTGGAAATAATCCGTATCCTTATTTTCTAAACGCAAATATCCGTAAGTCATCGATGTGATAATAATCCTTAATCCTAAAATCGAACCCAAACTAATCCGTAATCGTTTTATTTAGTTGCCAATAATCCGTATCCCTTCTCTGAAAACACTAATAATCCATAATCCTAAAACCCTAACAGGGCCTCATTAGTATTTTTATCCTTATCATAATTATTGCTTCCAACAAAGCGAAACATGGAGTTTTCTTTGAAACCCTTCAAAGAGTAGTATATCTTGTGTAATATAACAGATATAACAAGAGCCCATCTTAGCCTGAATGTCAGCCGATCTGGGCTTTTACCCGCGCCACATGAGATTGAAGATGAAATACACTTTCATTTGAAATCCTCTTAGTGATAACCAAAGGGAAGAATTATTAGCTGAATTTAGCAGTCTTTAGGAGTGGCCGGTAGCGTATACCGGTAGCGCGGTGACATTCATTCTCTGCTCCCCTAGTACATATATGTAATTTAATATTTTTGTTTTTCTCGTAGTTGACCTTTTACTGTAAACACTTCTTATTCATGTAACGCACGCTTACAATTTAGTCTGCTGTTCTGCAGGTGTCTCAAATGTATGTTTATATTTGTCCCATATTATAAGTTGTATCCTGTCCACCTGTGATGGAGCTATCACTATATTTCTCTACTGTTCTTTCTACCCTGTGGCTCTTTATCGCAACTCGCTGATCGCGTCCACATTGGTAGATTATTAACTGAAATGCCGGTTGGTTACTATTTAAAAGCTTTTACCCTCATTCCCAAAACTGCAGTCTGCAGTCATTATATTACATAACTATAAAGGGAACTGTTGGAAGTGAGAGGATTCTTGTTTAAGTTTACCTTCAGAGTTGAATATTGCTTGCTCATCATAATAATTAGAATTTCTGTCTGGCTTCGTGTTGGTGAGTGACAGTGTTGCTCTCGAGACAGTCTTGCTCTCAGGAGTTCAGATGTCTCAGTTCAGATTTCGATAGAGGAGAGAAACCCATAACTGCTGAACCACGGTATATATATATTTGCTAGTAAATCGCTATATTTCGCTATAAATCAGCTATACCTGTATAGTATAATTAACGTACACCGGTCTCGATACGGTCAAAATTATTTTAGTGTTGGCCTACAGATCACGGTGTTTGCGCTGGTATGTATTATGACCGAGAGTAAAATGAAATGTGGCATAAAACCTACGAAACGTACCTCCAAACAAGAATAGCGTCCGCGTCCGATGGCGAGCGCCACGAGTTAATGCATAACTTAACGCATGCGCAGAAATTTTGCTGCATGAAACAAAAATAAAATAAATAAATAACGGCCTGCAGATTTAGACTCGCGCCTGCCACAGGCAGCCCGAGTAATAAAATCAATAATAACAACGGATAAAGAAACACAATCGTGGTGGAGCCGGGGTGTCGCAGTGGTTAAGCGCTTCGCCTCTCACCTCTGTGGCCCATGCAGGTTAGATTCCCCGACGCAGCGCCATATGTGAGTTGAGTTTGTTGGTATAGCGCCCGGTCAGTATAATCTGCAGAATGGGTATAAAATTCAGACTCGGTATAAAAAAAAACTAACTAATGACCCGAAACAACCATGGGGCTGATCAATGCCAGGTCCCGGCTAATCCTCAGATCGATTTGGAATTTAGCGTATAAAAAAAAAAAACCCTGACGTTTTTATCTGTTCTTCATTGGGCTCTGTATGCAATTTCAGCGAGTTCTAGCTGTTGAAATTTTACCTCTCGACAAGAGACTAGAACTGACCACGCTCGAATTTTCATCCAAAATCAATGCCGACCGCAACTAAACCTCGAATAATAGCAAAACAGTATCTATTCCAAGAACCACATGCCTTTTAATTGCAATAACCCCCATTTCTCGACCCTAAATCGAGCAATTTACGCTTGACGACACTAGTTCTCAAAGTTCACGGTCTCAGAACTTTTACGTATATACCTTATTTTGAAACCAGCGCACAGGTGAATCGACTCTACTATGGTAAAATGGTTTAGAGCGCGCACTTTTGATTCCAACGATCGGAGTTCGAGTCCCACACGAGCCACAATTTTTTTTAAACTTCTTTTCTCCTTTCTCAGTTTTAATTAATCCTTTCCTCTATTTTAAGCTATTAGAGCTGCCTTCTACACTAAAAGCATACTGTTGTATTTTGTAGTCGTGTCCAGTTGCACCAGTCAATTGTAATCTACAACTCACCCTTTATCAACGCAGACGAATTCTAATATAACGTCACACTTCCCTTCTCGCAATTAACAGCTTAAAGTGCCTATGAAGCTTTTTTAAAATTTTAGATATCAATTCTACATCAAGTGAATAGTAGAATGGTACAATATATCTTGCTTTGAATGCTGTGCCGCTGAGTTAAGGAGGTTTTAATAGCCAAAATACTAATTACACGACGTCAGGGGAGGCATCTGCAATCACTTCTTAGTGGTTGTGAATGGGCGTTTCTACTGAAATAAAACAACAAATTTCTAATAATATTTTATTTCAACCATGGGTCTAACACTGATAATTTTAAAAATTTGTTTAATTGTAACAAAAAAAATTGTATAATAATTGATGCCTCCCCTGCGTCATGTAATTAGCATTTTGGATATTAAAACCTCCTTAACTCAGCGGCACAGCATTCGAAGCAAGATATATTGTATCATTCTACTATTCACTTGATGTAGAATTGATATCTAAAATAAAATAATAAGCTTCATAGGCACTTTAAAAGAGAAGAAAAGATTAAATAAAACTGAGAAAGGAGAAAAAGAAGTTAAAAATAAATTGTGGCTCGTGTGGGACTCGAACTCCGATCGTTGGAATCAAAAGAGCGCGCTCTAAACCACTTTACCATAGAACCGATTCACTTTAATAATAACTTTAATCCTTATACCAACAACGGTACATTGGAATTACGGTAACTGAACAGTACAACAGTATAAACACCTAAATACAAAACTAAGAAGTATTACAAGCATTGAACAAGACAATGATATCATAGCAATATTTGGCTGAAAACTTCAAAATTGAATCGTCCTTCATTGACATTATATAGAAACACAAAGCCCGTTTACTAAAATAACGAAATGAACTGTTTACATCCAATAGATTATTAATGAAATATTCCCTAAGAGGTATAAATTCCTGTTATTACAAGTCATTAAATAGTGAAATTCGTCTCCTACTTCACCCAAATCGCACATCGTACTAACACGTGCTTCATGTGGAATTTTTTTATATCGGCCAGACTCAACAGGCAATTTGTGCACAGAAAACCTTAGCTTAGTCACCGCCTGACGATATTTAATGTTTGAGATATAAGAGAGATACTTTTCAAAAGCTAAATTAAATTACCTTGTTTAAATGTGCGTAATTTCCCGCCGCTACAATGGGGTAAACCACCCTGTTGAACTTTCCAAACGTAATCATAATAATCATACACTTTCGATTTTAAGTATTTGGCCAAAGTTCCAATTGGCTTAGAAGGTACAGAAAGATCCTGAAGAGATTTCAAACCACATAACTTTAGGGTATAATTTGTGAACATTACACCCTGAAAATTTGATTGAATACACTACGAGGGTATCACTATAAAAAGGGTCCTTCATACGTAACCAATGCTTCACCACTAATAATGAGATTTTTTCAAATTAACTCGTAACTTCCACCTACGAGTATAAGAATCAAGTCTACGAAGACAATATTGCAACCCAGATTCGGATTCAAATAAAAGTATACTAAGTTGTCAGCATAAAGTAAGCAATTCAACCGGCGAATCACCTAACACCACTGGTCGCATGTTGCACTAAACAAATCCGGAATGTCATTTATAAAAATATTAAACAACGTAGGGCTAAGATTACACCCCTGTTTCACCCAATATCTGACTGAAAAAAAGGAGTGACTCCTTGATACAACTTCACCGCCAATTTTACAGAAGAATAGATATTAAGAAGAATGTGTACAAAGTAACTTTCTACTACATCCGTACTGAATTAGTTTGAAAAACAACCCCTCTCTCCAAACACTGTCGTATGCCTTCCTAAAGTCAATGAAACAAGCAAATAATGGTTTATGATTTGCCTTATAGAAGTATATCAACGTTTTCAAAACCAGTACAGATCAGATGTTCCGCATGAAACCTTGCCTAAAACCTATTTGGCACTTATTCAATATTTTATTTTCTCTTAAAAAGACATTTAAGCGAGCATTTAAAATTAACGTAAAAAATTTTCCAAGACAACTGCTAATGCAAATGCCCCTGTAATTACCAGAATCTAACCTACTTCCTGATTTATGGAGAGGTACAATAAAACCTTCCGACCAAATGCGCGGAAAAACACCACGAGACCGGCAAAACCACACTGATTAAAAAGTTTGACAAAATAAGGTGCTAAAATATCCATAGATACTTTGATGATTTCGTTATTCACTGCAGAGTCACTCGCACTCGCCTTTTTACTTTTAAGCCTTTTGGATAAATTACAAACTTCTTCAATAGAAATAGGCTCGTCAAGAATCTCACTATTGCTAGCAGCCCAAATTTGAAAATCTTTCACAATTTGAGCTTCATCACTGCAACCCTCCGTTATAAAACTGACTTTGTTCAAATCTTTGAAATAGCTATACCATTCTTCCGGGGATACGTCGTTAGAAACACCTGCGGACTTATGCGTTTTAATAAGGTTTACTAGTTTCCAAAACTCTTTTGGATTAGTGTCTTCCAAAACATGAATTTTGTCTAACATCTCACTTTTCGGTCGTTTAATTTACCGCTTATAGTCCTTTTTCGTCGAAAATAATTTTTGTCTCAAAAAAGGATCATTTGGGTATTTCGAAATTAAATACCCCAAATTTCGTAGTTCCTTTTTAAGACCATGACAGCTCTTGTCAAACTATTTCTGCTATTGCACTGTTTCCTTCGAGTCCTCCTAGGGTCGCTTCTATTTCTAATAAACCTCACTTTTGTAGAAGCACAAACTATAATGTTTGTGAATTTATTAACCAAATATTCAACGTCCGAACTTCCTTCATCTGAAGAGTCAAACAAACTCCCCAACTCGTTATGAACCTCTTCAGAATCAATGCTATCGCAAAACGCACCTTTCAATTCATCACTCCACAAAAACGCCATCGGATGCGGCGTTAATTCCATTTGATTTTCCAACACACTAGGAACTTCAGCCTTCATTACGAAAGATAAAAAACAATGATGCGAAAATTATGTTACACTAGATACAGAAAAATGGCTTATAAACGGAAATAAATTATTAGAAACAATATAGCATACACACACATGCACCACTGTAAGTCTGGCACGTAAACTGACCGAGGAAATCCCCTATCGTTCTACCATTTAGAGTAATCAAACCATTACCACAACACAACTCGGCTAAAGATCTCCCATAAGTATTTATCTGAATATCTCTCGAGTTTCGCTGCTCAATCGAATCAGCAACAAAGCCCAAACAATCAATAGCATCCTCCACAGTATCATCCAAACTGCCCATTCTAGCATTGAAATCACCGCACAAAATAATCTCGCCCTTCCTTGCAAAGTTAAAAATACTTTCCTGAAGAGACTCAAAATGATCTTATCCAGTCTCCTCTCCCTAGGGGAATTTTGGGGTGGAATATAAACGGTGCAAATAAAGATGTCACGTTTCAAGTGAAATAACTCTTTTTCTAACTTCCACCAAACAAACTCCTCGCTACTTTCCTTATCAAGAATTTTAACACCTTTTCAAATCATAGAGGATTTAGCTAAAATCGTGATTCCACCAGAATTACTGCGAGACTGATTTTTTAGCGCTTTCTTGCACTTTGAAAAGGAATAAAAACCTTCAATATTAAGATCGGGATGACCATAGGGTAACCAAGTTTCAACTAAAAAAACAAAATCAAACTTTTCGATTTCCGAAAGAAAATCTTGAGCGCTGCATAAAATAGAGAAAAAGATTAATTAAAACTGAGAAAGGAGAAAAAGAAGTTTAAAAAAAGTGTGGCTCGTGTGGAACTCGAACTCCGATCGTTGGAATCACACAAAATAAGGTATATACGTAAAATGGGGGTTATTGCAATTAAATGGCATGTGGTTCTTGGAATAGATACTGTTGTGCTATTATTTAAGGTTTAGTTGCGGTCGGCATTGATTTTAATTTGGATGAAAATTCGAGCGTGGTCAGTTCTAGTCTCTTGTCGAGAGGTAAAATTTCAACAGCTTGAACTCGCTGAAATTGCATACAATGAAGAACAGATAAAGACTTCAGGTAAGTTTTTTTAATATTTTTTCCCAGTCTGCATTTTATACGCTAAATTGCAAATCGATCTGAGGATTAGCCGGGACCTGGCTTTGATCAGCTCCAATGGTTGTTTCAGGTCTCGTAAAAAATTTTTATACCGAGTCTGCATAGCCTGCGTCGCATCCGAACTGAACCCCGGTTAAGTGGGTTTCAGTTCGGATGCGACGCAGGCTAAGTCTGTAGATTATACTGACCGAAATTGGATTTTATTGTCAACTGAATTCCATATTTTAAGACCCCGAAAATGTATGTTAAATAATCCATAATTTGTTCGAATAAGTGGGAGATGATAAGAAGAGCTTTAGAAGAGCTAGTTAGGTTATTCTAAGTAGCGCTTACTCTGACATTCTTTATTCGTTTCTCTTTCACCTACTTATGTAATTTTTTGTAAGAGTATAAATAAAGTGTTGTTATTGTTTGAGCGGCTACTATTCAATATGGCGCCGGACTATTATTATATCATGAATATGTTATGCTTGGTAACTTTGAGATCATCAATGGGCCTGTTACGAATATCACAAATAGAGAAAACATGAACAGTTCATATAACATATACGTGCACCTGTATATAAATCCGGGATATAAAATTAAACCCCTTTTAAAATCGACCATCAGGCATTGATCAGCCCAAATCAAACGATTGCGAAGTTTGGATGCTAAGAGTAAAAACAATACCTCTTTTGCCCTTTTGAATTATAGTTTTCCTTGACATCCTTGTCTTGCATCGCTGTGAGGCGAATTGAAAAAGTCAACAAAGCTTGCCACCAGAAACACAACACTCGAAATTCGCGCCTTCAATCGGCCATCTTGGACCCTTATCAACCGTCAGAAGCCCACGTAGGTTTGGAGCGCGCCACTCAGTATGCGCATGCGTGAAATGCTGACGAACTGATTCGATCCATGTGACAAAGGAGAAACATGGCGGATATTTTGGTTGATTTCCACGGCGTCAAAATATCGAGAAAATCATCTCACTTAAACCTACAGTTACACTGAAAGTTTGCACGATTACTCCGTTGCAATAGATGAAGGATTTTAACGGGAAATTTTAGCAATGAATGAAGTGAGTAGCGCCAAAAATCCGATAAACTTTGGATTTCCATGGTGATTGAAAACACGACAACGTTTACAGGCTCTTTTTAAAAACAACTTTGGAGCTCCAGAGATCGGGTTATTCTAGTTTTTGAAAAACTTTCGAGCATTGGAAGTCATGGCCCAGGTCCAGTTGATGAAGACCAAGCAAGTCGTTAGTTATGGAGTTTTGTTGGTGAAGTTTGATGACTGTTTGGATTTTGCTTGGATTTTGCTTGGATCGTCCCTCGTGCTCGTGTGCTTGGCGAGGTATGCATCTGGCCTCATGACATGTTGAGCAAAGAATGCTCTGATGCCGATCATCCTAAGGTGTATAAAGGTAAGAAGGGTTGGGATCAAGTGTAGTTTACGAATCGAATCGAAAATTTTCTATTGAGAATCACTCGAAATTCAAATATTTTGAACGACGAAATCCCCAAATATTGACTGGGGTGGCAAGATCGTGTGGAGTTTTGTCGTCCAAAAAATTATGTTTGATCTTCGAGTAATTCTCAACAATAAGTTTTCGATTGGAGTCGTAAACTACACTTGATCCAAAGTGTTCAATTTTAGTTTAATAAAATGTTCTATAAGTTTTCTTAAATATTAATGATCCGTTTAAGTGGCACTGCAGTGTCATTGTATTTGCAGTTTAGCCCGAGTCACTCACCAAAAGGCAGGTCAATTCCTTATACAGTTTTTGTGATGGTAAAGATGCATTTATGTTTACCAATGAAAATTGAATGAAAGTTGTGTTTACATGTGTAGTTTGCTGTACCACACAAAGTAAGTCTTGTGTATGTACAAACTCTATGATTAGTCAAAACACAATAAACTTAAGATGGACACTGCCATGATACAATTAAGTAGCAATAATAATATGGGTTGGTATAGCAGTCAATGAAATCCACTGTGTACTGTGTAATGCACCGATAAAGCTCTAACCACCTGAACGAGTTGCATTCGAGTCTCGTTGGTATATCTTTACCATCACAAAAACCTGTAGAAAAAACTTACCTGTTGGTGAGAGACTAAGCCAAAAGCAGGGTGCAGCTCTAAGTATGTTTACCAAAAACATCCAAAGATAATATTTCTACTTTCACTTTGTACTCGAAGTTTGTCGATTTTTTAAGTTTGCTCATAAGACAAATGAATTGGTGAATGGGCCATTCCATTTTTTTTTCACAACCCCCCTATGGGGGAGCTCAATTTTGACTAATCCCCCCTTCCCTTGGGATTTTCTAACTTCTACCATGGCCAACCTATTGGAATTGGAAAAAAATACCCCCTCCTTGGATTTTCAATGATTGTCATTCCCCTCCCCATTGGAAATTCACCTTCAATCCCTGGTCTCCCACTGGAATCCACAGAATTGTGAACCCCCTCCCCTTTGGATTTTCAATCATTGGACATCTTAAAATGAATTGTTTACAAAATTAATAAATAATTTAGAGGTTATTGGTCAGCTATGCATATAATATATCTGCACATTAAATTTTGTATTTTTAAGAGTTATTCATATTTTGGCAAACCTTTAGGTGAGCGAAAATGGGAATGGAGAGTAAAAATACACAGCTGTATTAGATGTTAGTCTACTAATAAGTTTTTTTATTACATGTATATAAATTATATGGAAACTTCCCCCCTTTTTACATTGTTTTTGCTTATACATTGTTATGCTTTGGGAAGCCATTTGACTATAACTACCCAAAATACTTTTTTTTCCATGTGTCAGAGCAGGCTGTAACCTACAATTTCATGTGATCTGATTGGTTCCAGGAGCAGGCATCTTTTTCCTATCTCTGACCACGGACTCAATTCATTGGAGTTTCTTCAATAATTTGTCTCAAGTCGAAAAGAATAGAGAGAGAGAATTAACACATTATTTACCGGCTTAGGGTCGGTCTATAATTATAGAGAAAAACTGTGCCCTCTGTCTTAAAAGTACTGACATCGGCCTGTGGCCTCATTCAGTACATTTCATGACCTCAGACTCAGTTTTTCTTTATATGGACCTCCCAGTGCCAGCAAACAACTCGTATATATTTAGTGGGTTCTTGTGCATATTTTGTGTGTTTTTGGCATAATTTAATACATGTATATGATAAAAATATAGAGGAAAATTAATGTACAATTAATGTAACTGGGACCACTTGGTGGGAGGGGGGGGGGGGTGCATGTGGCTGGGTCCAATAAGAAGTATGAATAGGCCTTTTGCAGGAACAGTCAAAACAAATTAATTAAGCTCATGATCCCATGTGAAAAGCTTTACTGGAGGGAAAAACATCTTCACAAACACAGTTTTTGATAGATTGACACTAACAGATGAACTTATAATTGATTGGAGTTGGAAAATAGCATTTCCAAACAACTTTTCAATAAATGAATTTGGAAATCTTTAGCCACCTGGTACAACCATTTGATTGTATTCTGCAAAAGGACCATTCCATCCATACACATGGATTTATTACTATGTAATTGTCATTCTTGAAAATCTTATAAAATAGCTACTAGGATCAACTTCTTCACTCAAATACACACCTGTTTAACAGCCTTATTTTATTCCATGGCAGGTCAACATCTGCATGCATTGCCACAGCAACTTCTGCTGACACAAAGATTTTTTGTTTAATGCCATCCATTAGTTCTTGTTGTTCTTTCCTGGTTAGCTTCTTGATTTCATCCCTCTGCAGCACTACTGAAGATTCAAGGGTTGACCCAGAAACCTGAAACCGGTGGCCACTAAGCTCCTTATTTCAACGTCGTATTGTAGAACTGCTGGCAAGATTTCTTTTTGCACGAGGAATTGTAATCCTTAACACTATGATTGGCTGTATACACCGGTAACCAAAATGAAAAAAATGACTATTTAGAAATATGTAGAAGCAGGAGGCTGTTATGTAACCTTGATAATTATTTATCAAACTCATTAATAATTTCATGAAGGAAAACAAAGGTAATGAATGTCATCTGTATTTGCCCTCGTTAACATAAACTTTGGCTTTGATTTTTTTGGCTGAAATAGTTTATATCGCAAAAATAGAATTTCGAAGTCATTGGATTTACAAACAGTGGCCTACTGCCCGAGTTTGTAAATCTGATAACACACAGCCACTCATTATGTATCTATTACATTTATACATCAGGGACGGTGGAGCGAAATTTCAAGTGGGAGGGGGGGGGGGTTAAAAAAGTGTGTGTGAGGGGGGGCTGGCTAATAATGGTCATTAAGCCGGTATGACCAAACTATAGTCTTAAATTGACTGAGAAGTAACTAGGCAAACTATTTTTTTTTGCAAAAAAGTGTGTGTGGGGGGGGGGGGGGGGGGGTGTGGTGGGGGGAGGCGGCCTCAGCATTCTGACTTTACACATGAAAATAAATAAAAAAAAGATACAATTTGCTTGACTTTATAGCCAAATCTGGAAGGTAGATACTCTCATTAAAAAATTATGTTATATTTCACCATCAGCACCACGTAATTGATAGAGATTGATTGCAAATCAATAGCATGCAAGACACCAACCATAATTTAGTGCTAAACGTTTGATACATTTTCACGGTTTTCTATCCACAGGTACTTGCAGTACATGTATAATAATTTTTATTGTATGTATAAATATGTATTTTACAAGATAGAAATATAGGAACAACTATATATTATGTGTGAAAACATCAAGATATTTAACATATATATTGAATTCATCCGGGTTAAATATATCTTAATAAAACAAACAGGTGGCTAACGAGTTAAAAAATACTTTATAGTTTGTGTAGAAAAGGCCACTACACAGGCCAGACTGAAATGCAGTCACGGAGACCTTAAAAATATGTATTTGTTTAGTATGCTGAAATTCACAATAAATGTATGTAATCTATCATTCTCAAGTGTTGTCTTGGTAATGTAGCCCCACAAAGCCTCTGATCAACATTGAGAGACAGAACAACCTGCTATTTCTCGCAAACACATACCTGTTAACTTCCAGTTTTGAATTGTATGCTTTGTTGGCCTTGTGTTTTTGCTAAGGCCTCTTTCATTCGTATTCCATGGGTCATCACTTCTTCCATTGCTGTGGGAAGGGCGTGGCCAATGGGCAACTGGAGAAATTCACTGGCAAGGGGATTTTCAACGGGATGGTATCTGGAAGCTCCTTGTTCCGATGGGCATGCTATGATTTTGGTGGCCCTGGCCCCATCACCGCAACAAAATTGAACATGAGCTTGAAGGCGGTTAAGAGATACCTGTGCGTGACACCCTTCCTTTTGGCAGTTGACTCAGCTCGCATAGCCTGCTATAGTGTAGAGGGGAAGGACGTATAGCCTGAAGGTCAAGCACTTCTTTAAAAACAGTGCAGTCTGGTCCCCCCCCCCCCCCCATGATTTCGTTTTTGTGCAACCCAATTAGCCAAACAGGTGCAACAGTAAGCATGTTGGCAGGCAGTGATCACTGGTTTATCTAGAAGTCTTAAACAAATTGGGTACTTGAGCCTTGCCACGTTAATGTTCCTCGTATCGTTTGGCCACGTAAGATTTTCAATGCTGTCCATTAGGGAGGGTGGTGTTTTCCTCAAAACCTAAGTGCAACTCGCTGGCGCGATCACCCTAGCCGTGGCGCTACTACTTGGTACTGGTGTGGGATAAAATGACAGCCAAAGCCCTCTGTTCCCGCCGCTTTTTACCGGACGTCCGCCTTTGTTTTGCAGACCTCGCACCCAGCTCGATGAGGGTGCCACTGTTTCGAAACTTTAAGAGTGGTAGTAAGTTTCACCTTTCTCCAGTTTCGCCTCGAACGATGTCATCGTGCGGTAACAAGTGTTGCAAAACCGCGGTGGATGAATTTGGGGTAGGTCACTCTTCGTTGTTGGGTGGGGCCGAAAACAGCGGTCAAGACAACACTGAAATTTAGTCACATCCCGTGTGTAGTTATATTGCGGGTTGGTCTTATTTTTGGAGTTATGCCTCCCACAATTTCACAGAGTTTTTTCCGTATGATAATCCATTTCCGAAACTGAAAAGCGAGGGACAAAAATATTAGGGCATTTAAATGTTTCAATCGCGTGCGCGCCAGCTCAGATTTCCCCTCTTCGCTCGCGCCAAGAATTCCCGCCAAAATGGTGGTCAGGAAGTCTTCAATAACACAAAAAGAAAAAAACTCCATAAGCAAAACAATACTTTAGTTTACAGTAAAGGAACTTCTCATGAGTTGTATTTGTGTGTCGTTGTTGGGAAAACTGAGTTAGTGTTTTTTTTCTCAGTCAATAATTCAGACACTATCATCATTTGTCTTTCGATCCGTCTCCGTAATCGATGAAAGTCTTTCTTTAAAGCTACTTTACGAAGGCTCTTACTCTTTTTGTGTGCACTTTGCCTCCAAGCAATCATTAGTTTTACCTTCCTCCTTAGGTTTATTACAGGTAATTTCACAATCGGACTTTATTTAGTGCAATAGAAGGCAACAATCACCTCGCCGTAACAACTACAACTTGCAAGCTGTCCGCCATATTGGAAATGTTTGTTACGTGTTTCCGCTGAAATGAGCCCGTGATCATTCGCGCATGCTCAGACTGAGTGGTAGGATTTGAGGCAATCTAAACCTATGTGAGCCTAGCACTAATGGCCCACCACAGGCAGCCCAAGCTCTAAATATCTAGTTAATACTAACAGCGTTTGTATGGGAATTTCAACGAGCTAGAAATACGAAAGAATTAATGAATAAAATGCCTTACCTTGCTTCCATAGTGTATTACTTGCTGACTGTGTCGTAACAGGGTTGACATTCATGAAGCGATTTTAGCGAGTTTTCATTTCCTCTGCTCCCCTTCCTAAGAAAAAAGACAAGTAGTGTCTTTTTTCTTAGGAAGGGAGCAGAGGAAATGAAAACTCGTTAAAATCGCTTCATATCAACCCTGTTACCAAGGTAAGGCATTTTATTCATTAATTCTTTCGTATTTCTAGCTCGTTGAAATTCCCATACAAACGTTCAGGTTAGTATGGCTAGATATTTAGAGCTTGGGCTGCCTGTGAATGGCCTCAATATCAACAACCTTGGACGTGTGCAACTAACGAACTGGGCACTAGAGTTTAGTCTTCTCTCCTATATGATCGAAAGTCAAGTTCCCGGATAAGGAACAAAATGGCGGCTCACTGCCAGTGTACTTAGCAACTATGGCTTCCGACGAGACGGCAAATATCTTATCATTTTAGACGTTTGTAGCTATATTTTTTCTTCAAGCGATGGAGAGGCCGGAGAGAAACTGAGAATATCCTAGGATGCCTTCTGGGAAGGTATGAATATCGATCGACGTTTTTAAGGCGGCTTGATGAATGATGGTTGCCAAGTACATATGTAATATTTTGGAAATATTTCCTGTAATGCATACTTAATTTTCAGCGTTGGTGGTAAACAAGCTACCATTTTTTTATATGTTTCTTTGTTTGATGTTTTCTGACGGAAATAATGAAGAAATATGGCAAATTACATGTGATGGAAAAAGATACAGTGAACAAATCAATCTGTAATTTATAAATCACATTCACAATCACATTGACATTGTAAAATTTTACAGCTGTGTTAATTTTTGTTTTGTTTTATACCTTTATATTGACGTCTTTTTCGGTTTGCTTGGAACTCCATAATATTTATTGTATTTGTGGTATCCTTTTATACTGTACCCATAAACAATCACACCTGTCAATATTTGGTTGCATGAGGTGAACGTTCCCTTGCTAAAATATAATATAAACAGTTTATTTGTCTCAGCTGGTTGCAAATCATATTATAATCCATTTTACTTAGTTTATTGCCAATATATAGCATACAAATTTGTACATTTAACTTAGTGTTTTTTTATAAATGCATACATATATACAGTACCGCCTGGAACTATAGGTACATTTATCGCGGTCTGCTCGCACCTTGCTTGCGATCTGCTCGCAATCTGAACGCACCTTGCTTGCGATCTGCCCGCACCCTGCTCGCGATCTGAATGCACCTTGCTCGCGATGTGGCCGCGATCAACTGTGTTCGAGATGGAAATGATCGCAGTTACAATGTACGTTCATCGGACATTAGATTTTACGTATACATTTACCCGAGCCCTTGCTAAACGTTTTACAATTTCTTCCCTTGACAAAACAACGCATTTAGGTAAAAACGAAAAGTTCAATATTACAATTTATATGAAGAAGTACTTGAAAGTAAACTGTCGCTGGCTAGAACGGTCATAAAAGTTGACGACCATTCCTGTGTTTTGGTCGATCGAGGATGCATCACATAGTTCTAACGGGCCCTGAAACAACCATAGGGGGCTGAACAAAGTCAGGACCTGGCTAAACCACAGATCGAATTGCAATTTAGTACGTTGGTTTTTGTGGAGGGAGGAAAACAGGAGGACCCAGAGAAAAACCCTCAGAGCCACGGCGAGATACCAACAAACTCAACTCACATATGGTGCCATGTTCAGGAATCGAACCTGGGCCACAGAGGTGAGAGGTGAAGTGCTTTCTTTACCACTGCACCACCCCTGAGCCACTACATGTAGCTTCCTGCTGTTTACTTTATTTAGTTTATGTTTTGACTTAGAAATCAAGTATTTGAATGCATTTCTACATGTATCCAGGTTATTACCAGGTCATTCTGACATAATTTTGACAAAAGTATTAAGTAAACAATTTGCTATAACGGTACCAAAATGGGGATTTCAATATTTAATAAGTATGTGTACATACTTATTGTAATTGTATATAATGGCAATATCTGATTTTGTTATTGATGGCCTACAGAGTCGAAGTAAGGAAGACACCTGGAAGGAATCTGATTTGAAAAAAGCACTTCAGGTATACACATATGATCATAATTCTAAACATACGTTGTACGGTTGATGTGCGCATACATGTACATACCTCTTATTTATATAACCAAGTGTGAAGTCCATACCGAAAGTTAATGATGGACCAGTTGTGCACCAAGTTTTTTCCTTTTTTTATGGCCAAAGCACACTTAGCGAGCCATAAAAAAAACGAGGATCCATAACTTACGTTACAGACCAAGCAAACAAGGTGATACATGTTTATTATACAAAAATGTATATGGCTTCACTAGCTTGCAAAATTACTTACATATATAATTATATAGCTATATTAATAATATAATTGCTTACACATGCACATATGCCAACACTTTAAGTGGATCTAGGGCTTGAATTTAACTTTGAAGAAAATTAACCGTTTAGGGTTTATAAGTAAACCAAATTTTAACTAACCAATATTGATCGAGGTTTACTGTCCAAGAATTCCTAGCACAGGATTCAGTCCTTCATAATTAGAGGCTTTCTCTGGATATAGAATTAATTTTGGTCAAACATTTTACTGAGCACTTCAGATTATACATGTAATCTCACTATGTACAATGTACATACATCATTGTACATGTACCTAAAACGTTTTTTAGTGCCTATAAGGTCAAATTTTGTATCCTTAATATCATTTCTACATAAAGTGAATAAGTGAAGAGTAGAATATTTATTAATTTTAGTGTTGCATCTATGAGTTACATAATTATATAAACTATAAAGGTTTATATTTTGAATATGGTTCCGTAATGATGTGACATCAAGGTCCGGGGGGTACTCCTGTTTGTGACGTACATGTATTATGTATGTGCCGCAGGGGTGGGTCAGGGTTTTGAGCTCGGTTTGGGCAGGTAGTGTCAGGGTTTTGACCTGATTTGGGCAGATCAGGGTCAGGATTTGAGTATAATTTGGGTGCAGTCAGGGTCGGGGCTAAATAGTGTTGGGGCTAAAACGTGTCATTGAGCCAGTATAACCAAACTATATTTCTTAAACTGACTGAGAAGTAACTAGGCAAAATTTTTTTGTGCTGTTCCTGTGTCTGTTGATATTTAAAAGAGCCACTTGATGTACAGTACATATACCTCGAAGCAACCGCTGGAGCTCCACCGGTCACTGGCTTGTTTTGAGAGCCCTGGATTTAGTCAAAAAATTGGTAAAATCATGATCAATGAGATAAGCTTCAGATATAACATAGTTATTTAAATAAAGGTCATTTATCTGTACCAGCATGTTTTTGTTTTGGAAATGATATGCCTTTTTATGCTACATCATTACCATATTCAACACAGAAACCTGATGTCAGGTGTCACTCATAGACACGTTACACTCAAATCAACATACTGTACTATTCACCTATTTACTTGATGTAGAATTGATAATGGTAATATCAGAGACTGTGGTATAAAAATATATCAAATATGATTTGAGCCTTTTGTACATGACTAGGTTGATGAAGTTAAGGTGGGTGCCATTTATATGGCTCTCGTGAATTTATAAATCCCATGCATTTGTTATCAGGATGACAAGAAAAAATCAAAAGATGACAGGAAAGGAAAAGAAAGGTCAAGAGATGAGGACAGAAGGGAACGGCGAGTGAGTAGTCAATATTGTACTGTCAGTAGAAAATGGAATTCATTAGACAAGTATTATAATAATGTATACAGATCGATCTATCAAGTACATGTATGTCACCCAAAAATGTCAGTGTAATACAAAGCCCAGCTACACTTTTTTTTAAATTCTTGCTTTAGAGAGTTAGGACTGTGTAGCCCAGTATCATGGCACAGCTGCATCCACATGCAACTTGTAAAGTTATAGTTTACCGATGTATGTGACATGTACATTTTGTATATTTCACAATTGAGCACTACAGTTTGTAGTACAATTATAACTTACTGTACAATCTCAATATAAGATTTGGAAAATGTGAAACACACTGAGTGTATAATATTATTTTGATAAAAAGAATGATTGACCTGATTAAAATTGTTTTTCCAAATATTATATGACTGTAAGCTTAATTACAATTATTAGAATGCTGCCAACATCACAAAACTGAAAATCAATGATTTAGCTACATGTATAGATCTAGAAGTGGGCTCGAAATTGTGACTGATACATGTACATTTGTACATGTAGCTATGATCAGTCGCTTTGGCGTCAACAGCCTAGCAGGTAAATGTGCCATTTTGCCATTTATCAAAAAGTCCTTCCTGATCACAATATTCTTCAAGTTGGTTCCCTTTATTCTTACTAGTTTGAATTTTTTTTAAAGTATGATTTCAGTTAAAAAGTTGAAAATTGTAACAAATTAAATGATTATTGAAATTTACCTATTACCGAGGAAGGCATAAATTTATGGATTCCCACACTGATGAAGGAAAGCATAAATTTATGGATTCCCAGATGGCAAAGAAAAGCATAAATTTATGTGCTCCCTGAAGAAAGACCCAAATTCTCTAGTTTTTGTTGAAAAAGTATGCATTTTTCTTTAATTTCTTTATTCAAAAGTAGCCAAAATATAAGGCTGGTATTTTCAAAAATGCCACTTGTCAACCTTTTCCCCTAAAACGGCAAAACGGCATTTTCTCCTGCTAGCCTGTTCGTCTATACAAACCCTTACATGTAGTAGTCAACTCATGATCATGCAGCTACTACATTTGCTGGCTGGCAGCTAGATTTTATAGTCGATCACCAAGTGGCAGTTTTTTCATGTATAATTGGTTAACATTATAACTTATGTACCCCAGGTATTAGTTTTGCAATAATCTTAATGGAATACATTTTTGATTTTGAAGGATCGTGATGATGAAAGAAGGAGAAGGGAGCGTAGGGATGAAGTAGCCAGTGGAGACTCTGATGGCAGGAGGGACAAAGACAGAGAGAGGAGAAGAAGAGAAAGAGACGACGATAAAGACAGAACTAGGGAAAGAGACAAGGAATGGCCCAGAGACAGAGAAAAAGACAAGGATAGAGAGCGAACCAGAGAAAGAGACCAAGATAGACCAAAGGATAGGGGAGACCGTGACAGAGACTCAGATAGAGGTAGGGACAGAGGTAGAGACAAGGACAAGGAAAGGAAAAAAGAAAGAGATGGCAACAAAGATATGAGCAGAGAAACCAAAGGGGAAAGGGAAAGAAAAGGAGATAGAGAGCACAGAGATAAAGACAAGGTTGACAGATCAAGGGACAAAGACAGAGACAAGGAAAGAGATAAGGACAGAAGTAGAGAAAGGAGACACAGGGACAGAGGAGATGAAGATAGTAAAGCACAGGACAAAGAGGAAAGACGAAGAACTCAAGAGAGAAAAGAAAAAGAGGGGCGTGACTCAGATAAGGATGCAAGAAGACGAGAAAGGGTTAAAGACGACAAGAGACATGATAGTGACAGAGAGAGGATAACAAAAGGAGAAGAGGTACTGCAATATGTACTTGCTGCAGGGCTTGCTTTTGATTTTAAAATATGGGGGTAGATAGGAGTTCATCCATTTCCTTGTTAAAAGATGATTTATTCGGGTGTAACAAACGGAATGATGAACGACTACAAACAACTACGAACGGGGTCTGACCGGGCTAGTCCCAGTCTCTACACAGGTAGACCACATATCTCTCTATCTCCCCCTAAGTCTTTAGTGTTCCTTTGCAATTTTGACGGTACGTGTGGAGGGTCGGTAAAGACTGATAATACCAAAACAACTAGGTATATATAATAGAATGTTCATCGCAGATATGGTGTGAGGTTCATAGTTCAAGTATGCCTTGCTTGTTGTGGTCCCTTAGCCTTCGTAGGGCCAGTGGAACTTTCTTCTCAGTAGGGCCTGTGGCTGGACTGGCTTCGGGCATGACTGGTGCCAGTGGTCTAGGGGTTACTGTTGGCTGTGCTGGTTCTGTTCCAGGGGGTTGTGGTATATCACTGTTGGCGTGGCCCGGATCTGATGGGGATGGTGGCTCTGCTCCACCTGTAGCCTGATTTTCCAGGGTTGGGGAACTTGGCTTGAGGGGTGTGTCTTGGTTGGCTTTCCCTGTATATCTGAGGTCATCGCTCAGTAGGCGCAGTGGGGGTCTTGCCTGAACTGGTGTGTACTGTCGTAGAAATTTACGGTTTCTGAGTGTTATTCTGCCTGAGCCGTCAACGCGTGTGACATACTGGTCAAATTGTCGCACTTCTATGACAACCCCTGTCTTGTCCCATTGTGTGGGGTGTGGTCCAATCTGGTTCTGGATCCGAACGTGTTTACCTACAGTCAGGGGGGGGAGCCTTTTTGTGTGCTCGGCCCACCTCTCAGATGCTTGCATGTGGCGGTTCTTCAAGGCTTCTTCCCTCAAAGCAAGGGTGTCACGCCATGTGGGGTGAGGAATGTAGCGCCCAGGGATGATGGGGATGAAGTCCTTGATTGGTCGTCCAAAGACGCACTGTGCAGGGGATAGCTTGGTGTTGGGGTCGGGGGTGTTACGGTACTGCAGGATGGCCTGTTGGAATGCGTTAGTGTTAAGGTTGCCTTGTGAGTCTGTGTTATTCGTGATTAGCCTCTTGATTGTTTTTACCCCTATCTCAGCCCTGCAGTTTGAGTGTGGAAATGCCACAGATGAGAGGCGGTGGTGTACTCCCCAATCTTTCAGGAGTTGCTGGGTGGTGTATGCTCTGAACTGTGGTCCTCCATCGGTGGCGCATTCGTCTGGGATGCCGTATGTGGCAAAGGTACGTCTGAGGCATTCAGTCAGGCCAGCGGAACCATCGCGTCCTCTTTCAACGATGGGCCAGTTGGAGTATCTGTCCACTATTAGGAGGTAGTTGACACCTTTGTATTGGAAATAGTCAGCACAGATGCATTGGAATGGGTATGCTGGTATCGCTGGGGGGTATGGTGGGGCGTTGGGTTGTGAAGGGGTCATGCGGTTGCAGTGAGAACAGCGGTCCCGCATTGTGATGATGGCAGATGTGATGCCGGGCCAGAATACGGTGGACTCCGCTCTGGCCGTCATTGATGTCACCCCTTGGTGGGCGGAGTGTAGTACAGTCAATATCGCCTCTCGGAGGGAGGGGGGGATGACGATGCGATCTTTGTAGAGTATGACACCATCAACAGTGTGCAGGTGTACGCGTAATCTGTGGTATTCCTGGAGGGCAGGTGGTAGCTGGTGCTTGAATTCTGGGAATCCTGATTCGATGATGGTGGTCAGGATGTGAAGGTCTGTGTCACTGGTGGTTGCTAGCTTGGTGCGTTCCCAGGTGACTGCCATGTTGCTGAGGGTTGATGAGGCTGCATATATTAGTTCGTTCTCAATGGTGTAGGAGCAGGATTCTTGAGGCAGCACTTTGGTGCGGAGACTTGCTAGGAAGGGGTGTCCGATGAGGCTTGCTGAATACTGGATGGCTGAAATGTCTATGGCGGCTATGTCGTCTGGTAGGGTAAGGATGTCAGGGTTTGTGGAACCGGTCGGGTGCCTTGAGATGGCGTCGGCTGCCTTGTGTTGTACCCCGGGGATATGTACCATGCGGAATTTGTACCGAAGTGTCTTTTCCTTGAGGTTTCTGAGGCGACCGTTGGAGATTTCGTCAAGGGATCGATCGCTCAATATCTTGAGGAGGGGTTTGTGGTCAACCGCGATTATCAGGTTGTTGCAGCCAAGGACAAAGAAGCGTGCCTTGTCAAGGGCATCAGCGACAGCTAGGGCTTCACCTTCTATGGGGGCATAGCGTGACTCTGCTGCATGGGTGAAGCGACTACCCACTAGTGTCACCTTCCAGCCGCTGCGGCAGCAAAAGGGCTCTGTGGAGGAGCACTGGCAGTGTTTCTGGAAGAGCCAGTAACCAATACCGGTTTTAGACCAGTCAGTGGCCAGACATGTTGGCTTTGATTTGTCAAAGATACGGACGCCGTCTTCAATGTCGGAGATGATGGCTGATTTGGATTCTTCAAATAGACGGTTGAGCTCATCGTTCCACAGGAATGAAGTACCCGGTTTCAGCGACTCACGGAATGGGAGCATGCGTTCAGTTGCTGCGAATGCATATGAGACCTGGTTGACCAGGCCGAACCACGAGCGCATGTCAGTGGTGTTGCTTGGGGTGGGGAAGTGGCGGATTGCATCGAGATATTTTGCGCATGGGCGCACGCTGTCGAGTGTGATCTCAAACCCTGCGAACTCGACTGTGTCGGCTGCAAATGCAAACTTGTCGGGGTTGAGAGTTATTCCGTGTCGCCCACATATGTCTAGCCAGTTGACTGCTTGGTGGAAACTGCTGGTGATGTCGTCTGCCCACAGTAGGGTGTCATCAATACATTTGGTCTTATCAGGGATATGGGAGACAATCTCATCAAATCTTCGAGAGTACCCGTCTCCAGACGCGATGTATCCCTGGGGGGCTGTGTTGTATCGGTACCGTCCCCACGGGGTAATAAATGTGGTAAGGTGGCGGTCGTCTTTGTGTAGGGGAACACTGTGATATCCGTTCCAGCAATCAAACACTGTTTTTTTCTTGTTGTGGGGCACTGAGCGTGCTTGGTGAAACGGGCTCTGGGTGTGGTGAGTCTCTCGTGTAGCGTGAAGGTTGAGAGACTGGAAGTCTACGGTGCGACGTGGTTTACCATTCTTCTTCGGGCAGATGACCATGCGGTGGCACCATGTCACCGGATCTCCAACTGGCACGGGCTCCAGGACGCCGATGGCAACGTCTTGATCGAGTCCAGCTTTTACCGCCTCTTGCCAGTGGAGTGGGACTGGGATTGGGGTATGGTGGGCCACAGGCTCTGCATCCGGGTCCACCATGAGTCGCATGGGAGGACCGTCCATGAGGGGAAGCTGTTGGTGTTCGCATGTATTGAATGTGCTTGACTTGTAAAGGTCAAGGAGCCAATCTTGTATGCGTTCCCGGTTGGCCTCTGTTGCTGGGAAGGGGGGCGCAGTCGGCTTTGGAGGTGGCATCTGGCGTCGCGAGCAGTCACATGCCTGTAGTTTGGGCTGTTGGTTTGCTTGGTCTGCTGATACATTTGACATGGTGACGGTGTGGTTGTGTTGAAGGGGGGGCGTCTCTCCCACTGTTGGGAATCGTTCTGAGATGATTCCTAATTCCTGACAGGCCTCTCGGCTTATGAATAGGCGGTCTGAGTCGTTGGTGACGTATGCGATCTGCCTTGTCTCTAGGTGCTGTCCGGGTTCAGTTGTGCCTGTCAATCGTAGGATAATGGCGCCGAGGATCCTTATGCCGCTGTTGTTGGCTGCACGCATACGGGTGGTGACCGGAATTAGGTCTGCTTCACTTAATCCGAGGCGGCGAATGATGCTCAAGCTAACCAGGCAGCTTTGGCAGCCTGTGTCTGCCATTGCTTGTAGCTGTATGGACTTGAGTGCGTCAGTAACTGGTTTGTATCCAAGGGCCACGTAGTCTTGTGGGTGGATGGTGGCGTTAAGCGAGATGTGTGGCTGTGGCTTGGATGGACGTTGGATCCAGCAATCATTCATGTTGTTGTATAGGTGGTGGTCTAGGGTGATGCCATAGATAGCATGGTCTCCGCTGGTGATGTTGCATAGATTGTCAAAGATGGCACCTTCTGCTTGTCTGCCCACTCTGGCTGTGGTGTGGGGTCTCGGTTGGAAGGGTTTGTTTTTGCTATGACATGCAGTCGCAAAGTGGTTTGGGCGGCCGCATAGTTGGCAGATGGTGCCGAAAGCCGGACACTTTTGCTCTCGATGTTTGGCAGGGGTTATGTGGCCATGGCCTGGTTTACCGCAGTGGTTGCAGGCTTCGATATTGGGCTTGTCGTTTGGTTTGTCATTGGGCTTTCTATTGGGGTTCTGCTGCTTTCGGTATTGGCTTCGCATTGCCTCAGCGCCTTGGGTTTGAAGGAGGCGCGCTGCTGACCGTTTGCCAGATTCCTTGGCCTCTACATATTGTAAGACTTCTTCTAATGACATGTCTTGGTTTTTCTCTCCAAGTAGGTCTAGTTGGATTTCGTCGTCCACTAGGCCCCGGGTGACGACGTCTCGGAGGACATTCTCGGTGAAGTTGACGTCAGTGTTGCAGCTATGGCACGTGATGAGAAATTTACATACACCGGCTTGGCCGCGGAGGCGTGCGCCGAAGCTTCTTATTGTCTCGTCCCTGTCTTGTCTCATGTTGTGGAGTTGAACTCTGGCCACCATTGCATTTTCCTCTCGGACGGCGAGCTTTTTAATTGCCTCTAGGACCTCCTCTGTAGGTTTATTCGTCAGGGAGCCACCTGCATTGCGTGTCAGATCTTTCCTGAGTTGTTCGTCGCAACATTCGAGAAGTTGAATCACCTTATCTTTGCCTTGTACTTTCGTTGCTTCGACGTAGTCCCCCCAGCGTGTCGTAAAATAGGACCATTCTTCGCTCGTTCCAGCGCTCGATATTGTTGGTCGGCGTATTTTCTCGATTCTTGCCGTTTGATTAGGGGGGCCGTGGGCTGGAGTACTCGTGTGGACTCCCTTCGCGTGGACGGAGATAAGTACTGCTGCGAGCTCGTCTCCAACGTCTTCGGTCTCGTAGTCACAATCTGGGAAGGGGCACTTGTGTTTTGGCATCGTGCTTGAGGTTTGGTTGACCTGTGATGCGCCTTTGACTCGTCGAAAGTCGCGTAGAATCTAAGATTTCAGTCGCGGTGAAATCCAAGATGGCGGCCGTTACGTTTCGTCAACGTTTTCCTGTCGTTTTGTGCCAGTTGTCTCCGTTTATGGCTTGGTTTTCCACTTAATGTTTCCCTCGTAGTTTTCCAAAGATGGTTAGTCGTTCATCATAGATAGGAGTTCATCCATTTCCTTGTTAAAAGATGATTTATTCGGGTGTAACAAACGGAATGATGAACGACTACAAACAACTACGAACGGGGTCTGACCGGGCTAGTCCCAGTCTCTACACAGGTAGACCACATATCTCTCTAGGGGGAGCATGTCTCCCCCATTTAAAAAAAGAGAGGGGATAATTTCAAATATTTTGGGAGGCCATTCTTGTCTTTACACAAAACCAGGCTCACTTGTTTATCATGGTTTTGAGGTACTGAATTGAATAATTTAGGTCCTTTTTCACGTTCGATTACTCAACAGACTTTGCTAACATGCATTGCAGGCTAGAAGTGGTGGAAATTTGCGTGGAAAGATTATGTTGAATGAGTATTGTCGCATGATTGTCTAAAAAACTTGAAACATCACCTTAAATGCACATGTACATGTAACTATACTACAATTAATGGGTTGTGAATAACATTATTTGTTCCTTAATTTTTTAAAGTGTATATGAAATGAAAATTAACGTCAATCTCATTTGAAAACCCTTTTGAAACGAGGAAGGATGGCATTTTCCATTTGTCAATTCATCATCTCATTCTGGAGATCAGATATTCATGTTTTTACAATATGCAAATGAGATGATACAGCCATGCAGAGAGAAATCACAAAATGAAGAATATCTCTGCAAATAGTAGGTAATTGTAGGTATAGTAAAGTACATGTATGGTACTAAGAAAGATACACATCAATGTGGAAATCATGATGTTGCCATGGAAACACTCTTGGTCCCAGGCTCCTTTCATACTGAACATAAAATTGTATAATATATGCCTCTGAATAATTTGCTTTTAAAACCACTGACACACGGTGACTAGTAATGTTCCAAATCTTCTGATACTCCTACAGCAATAAATTATGTTTAACAAGAGAGAAATTAGGGAATTTCTTTTCCTCTAAGAAGAAGCTAGGGACCAAGATTGTTTCCATGGCAACATCATGATTTGCACAGTAATGTGTATTTTATTAGTACCAATAACCATACATTGGAAAAGTTTCAATAACTATTAATGTTTTTACCAACTATTTGTAGTGATATTTCTCATTTTGTGATTTGCCTCCAGGCTGTGTCAATTACCTTATGATGTCATAGATAATCTCATTTACATATCGTAAAAACCTGAATATCTCTAGAATTAAAGATGAGGTATTGACAAACAGAAAATGCCATCCTTCCTCATTTTTAGAAAGGTTTTTCAAATGAGATCAACTTAATTTTCATTTCATATACACTTTAAGCAATCTCAATTACTACATATTTATTAAATACATGAATTTATAATTGTTATTTTGACACTTTAATCCTACATGTACTTTGCTAGGATCATTCAAGAGAAAGAAGACATAAAGACAGAAGTGGAGACAGGAGAAAGTATGTAGAAAGTTGCTTTCTTTTAAAGGTTATATAAATTGAAGATCGCATGTGGTGCAGAGAGGATATTATGTAGGTGATTTTTACTTACCAGACCTAACACAACTTTGGGGAATACCTTATTCCAGCATTATTTTGCTTAATTCAGTTAAAATAGTTTTTATGTTGTAAGGAATGGCATAAAATGCCTTCGATAAATGAAGTGTGTGAAATCATTATAGTAATTTAACGTCAGATGTTTTTCAAATTTATGTACTACATGTACATAAATTTTCAGCTGTCAGTTGGCAAAGTGTTGGTGAACTGTTGCCTGACATTGTCTTTTTCACCATTTAAAAACTGTTGCCCATTAGTTGCCCATCAATCACCTGTCAGTTGCCCATCAGTTGCCCAACATTGCACTGTACACTTTGTCTACACAATATACAATGTATATGTCCAGGTAGTAATTTTAGGTTTTCCTTGATATTACAGAGATAGATCAAGAGAGAGAGATGACAAGGAGAGGAGAAAGGGGAAAGAAAATGTAAGGCACCATTAATGAGTACAAGAACATAGTTTTTAACCTTACATGTATCATACACAGTGACCAATGTATACCTTATTATAGAAAATTAAAGAAGCTGTAAATGTACGCGACTTAAATCAACGCGTCTTGAAATTAACGCAAATTTCCGTGTAAGGTATGTTTACATGCATTTAATTAACGCGAACGCTTTTCATATGAGTGTAAAAATTTACTCCCGCAAAAACATGCTACACAGTAATTGCTAATTACTCACGACAGTCATATGAAAACCGCTCTATGCAAAATAAACTAAGACAAACTGTGCGTTTCACAATAGAAAACAACAACGTCCATCAGCAGAACTCGTTCAGAAGTCTATATAAAAAATAAAGGTGCCTTAAAATAGCGATGCTAAAAAATAGTGTGATTTTAATTAACGATGACGTAAATTAAGGTTCATTTAATTAACTCTATATTTTTAAATTCGCGTTAATAACATACTTCGTTAATTTTCTATAATAAGGTATGTCAATTAAAATATATTAAGTATTTAAGTAATGATTTATTTGTATTCTGCAAATTTCAAGGGTAATTCAAAACTTGACTTAGATGAAGAGGAAAAGGTCAGGAGTAGAGAAAGAGAGATGCTGGCATCACTGAAGAAAGAAGAGGTACATGATTGATGATGTAATGAGACTGTGTAATACAGATACATGTATACATTATAGTATTTAAAAAAACCTTGAATGCCTTGAAAGGTTGAGGAATAGGAATATCACTCCTTGAAGGATAAAGTGAACAATCTGCACCGTAAAAAAGTGACTGTAGGTAAGTGGTCGGTAAGTGGTTGACTGGATCGCTACGTGTTTGCATTTTCAAAATACCAGAGCCTTGGACATGGAACCCTTGGACATTAAAAACTTGAAAAAACTCCAATCACAGCAATCCTGAAGTGGTCGGTAAGTGGTCGGTAAGTAAGTGGTCGGTCGGTAAGTGGTTGGTATGTCAGGTTCGGTAAGTGGTTGGCCGACCACTTTGTACCAACCACTTTTTTATGGTGCAGATTGTTCACTTTAGCCGCTCCTTGAAATATTCATCAGGTGATGAATTTAAAACACTTTTTATAATAATGAACCCTTGGACATTAAAAACTTGAAAAAAATCAAATCACAGCAATCCTGAAGTGGCCGATAAGTGGCCGGTAAGTGGCCGGTAAGTGGCCGGTAAGTGGCCAGTAAGTAAGTAAGTGGTCGGTAAGTGGTCGGTAAGTCGGTAAGTGGTCGGTAAGTCGGTAAGTCGGGTTCGGTAAGTCGGGGTCGGTAAGTCGGGGTCGGTAAGTCGGGGTCGGTAAGTCGGGGTCGGTAAGTGGTCGGGTTCGGTAAGTGGTCGGTAAGTCGGGTTCGGTAAGTGGTCGGTAAGTCTGGTTCGGTAAGTGGTCGGTAAGTCTGGTTCGGTAAGTGGTCGGTAAGTCGGGTTCGGTAAGTGGTCGGTAAGTCGGGTTCGGTAAGTGGTCGGTAAGTTGGGTTCGGTAAGTGGTCGGCCGACAACTTTGTACCAACCACTTTTTTATGGTGCAGATTGTTCACTTTAGCCGCTCCTTGAAATATTCATCAGGGCCGGGTTGTTCAAAGCCCGATTAGTGCTAATCCAGGGTTAATTTCCATGACAACCAATAGGTTTTGTGCAGAGTTAATCCAGGATTAACACTAATCGGGCTTTGAACAACCCGGCCCAGGTGATGAATTTAAAACACTTTTTATAATAATGTTGCTACACAATCAGGGGTGAAGAATGGTAAATACAAGACTCCCAGATGCCAAGACTTTTGTCTTAAAATATGATCCTGAGATTTTTAGTAGGCTTTCTTTTCCCAAGGTAAAGGTATTGCATTGGAAAATGAGACTTGGAGACTCATTCATAGAATCTGATACATGTACATCAATATTTCAACACCTAAAAGTTCAATACCAGAAAATTTGAGATTCCAAGATTTCAAGATTATATTTTTCAAGTACCATTTGCCACCCCAAAGGCACCAACAGTTTGTTTCTTCATCTTTGGAAAAAAAAACTATATGCATAGAGTTCTTTGTTGAAATCTAGTAATGTGGTTTTAATGATAATTTTTTTTTTATAAATTTACACTTTTTTGCCTTTTCAAGTAGCTCCCTGCTTCATGTGTAAAAGGCTGTGATATTGTTATTTTAATACCACACACTTGTCTTGGTGTTTATGTCAATAAATCTGAGTGGACTCACTTACCTAACATACCCCTCCTGTTAGTTCAGTTTACCGGTAATCATACTCTTTATATTTGTCTACCCAGGAATTGAAATCAAAAAGTAAACCACCTGAAGGGCAGAGGTTTAGAGCAGGAACTTTAGAGGAGGCAGTAAGTCTGGCATTATCATGATAATGGTGATAATTAATGATGATAATGATGATGATGATGACGGCGACGACGATGGACTTTATTTGAGTTGTCAAATGTATTTAGCATGGTATTACTAATTGGGGACATTGTTTTTAATAAACTCTATAATATCCACATGGTCACTGCCAGATATTTCTATGATTTAACGTCGTAATCCGAGAAGACTCGAAGGTCTAACCATTTGCAGATATATCAGAGCAAAGGCAGTTATTTTAAGACCCTGAGTGGTCAGGTCCAGCTGGGGTGCACTTTAACCACTGAACTTATAACTGGGAGACAATTCATTACCTTTGGACCAGCTATATAGACATACATGTACATATAGTACAGTACATTTAACAAATAGATTCTTCAGATTCTTCAGAATAAAGCAGCATGGATCATATTAAACCAACCGTCAGCCATGCATTAACTAGATAAGAATTTGCGATTCAAGCATTAATACTAGCGACTTATCTTTCAAAAATGATCTGAAACACTATTTACATCCAGATCAACCAACCTGATTTGAACCATGATTTAGGCCAGTACTAGGTCCCCTGCATTTGGAACAACACCTTGCAGTCACGTGGGCCGAAAGCCCGTGACTGCAAGCGAGCGTGACCTTTGCACTTGCTGTAATCAAGCTCTCAGTTGAGAGTAAAAGTGTAAAGTGCATATGAGCTCAATTTTTTTATCATTAAAATCGATTCTCTATCAAGTAAATAGTTGAACTGTGAGATATTTCTTAATTTGAGTGCTGCGTCTATGAGTTATAGAGGTTTCTATTTCCGATATGCTAATTATGTGACGACATGTGAGGACAGTCTCATTTATTATACAAAAACGTGCTGGCAGAAATATACATATTTTTCTAAACATCCATGTAATGTTTGGGCCTTATATCAGTGATTTTACCAAATATGTTGTATCAATCAGAAATAGTCTCATTCACAAGGAGAAAGAAATGACCTTTTGTTGGCCTCACATGACGTCACATAAGGTTTTAAGTTTCTTACAAATTTCTTGTACTGTCTCAAAAGTTTTAATTTCATTCTAGAATTACATTTACCTGTAGAGATGAGTCTTCATCATTGTTATTATTATTATTAAATATTATTATTATTAAATATTATTATTAGATGGTATTATGCATCTCGTTCAAAGCAGGCCAGCATTTGAATACATAATACAATGATAGCAAACTGGAAGTAAAATGCCACGAGACATATTTCTCTACTAGCATTAGGAAAACTACAATTCCTAACAGCGTTTGAGAAATAAATATTTCAAATTACTGTATATGTTTATTGCAGCTCCAAATATATATTAGTTATTTACCGGCCTAGACGTCTGTATAGAGAAAAATTGTGCCCAAGATCCTGAAATGTACTAACCAAGGCCTCCGGCGGATGTCAGTACGTACAGTTTTTCTCTATGCGAACAGAACCTAAGGTGGCAAATCACATTGTTTCCTATTCTCTTTCAGCTTGAGAGGCGAATTATTGAATAGGCCCTTTGCAGGACCTGGTCACGTGACCTTTTAGCCTGTCAATAAATTAAACAATTTTAATTTAACATCGCAAACTCAGTATTCACAAATTTGCCATTCCTTCAGTTTTAAAGATATGAACCTAAAACTTGGGCTGTTTACTAATTTTGGCTTGCTCTTTCCATTTCTGGCATCCATGTTGTTCTAGCGCCAATTTTTTTGATTGACAGGCTAAAAAGGTCACGTGACCATGTCCTGCAAAGGGATCATTGGGAGCATGTGCACTGGTTACCGTGATCGTGTTCAGGAACCAATCAGATCGCTAGATTACCACCCGCTCGTACGCGAAAAAAATAAATGTTCTAAAGCTAGTTACTTGATTGCTGTAATGCAGGATGTTGTGGATGAAGAGGATGAGACCAAGAATTCGAGAAGACACGAGTCTCTAGCGAGGATGTCGTCCATTGCTAACGCAGAGGAGGTCAACGAGGAGGAGGGAGGTTATGATTATGAGGAGGATTTTGAGGTAAGTGATTAATGGGGATTCCAGAAACATATAATTTGAAGGAGAGATAATACGTACTAAAGACCATGCGTAGTGCCTGTATCTTTTAATGTATACACTTCTCTTTCCAAGGACTATGAGGAAGACTTTGAAGATTTTGAAGATGAAGGAGATGATACCGATGAACCAGGGGTAAGTTCGTGTTGACTTTTTGTATTGTGTGGACGTGAGTGTTCACTGAGAATTAATATTCCAATTTCATGCGCAGTACAAAATCCAAGCAGGTGATTGGCTAATGTCAGTGCTCTATTGATGACCAACAGCACGCTGTGTGCTCAGTTTGAATATTAAAATAGTCAGAGACCCTATGTTTGTGTTTTATCGCCAAATACAGGCATTTGCTGACTGTACGATGAACTCAACATTTCTTCATACTTCGGCCTCATGCAGTATTCATTATTTTTCGTTCATCGTACAGTCAGCGCGTGCCTGTTTTTGTCAATAAAACACGCACGCTAGTCTCTAACCCTTAAATAAACCACTCGTAGAACCAGTGCGTAACTACATCCGGTCTTGAGCACACCGCGGGAAAACGTTGTGCTCCGCTGGCCGAAAGAACGAAGGCTCTGGAGTACAAATACAAGTTTCCGAGGGCTTAAACTTTTTTAGTCAATAATTTTATAACTTAGGAAACTCACAGTGAATTACAAATGACGAAAACGTCAACCTGTGAAAGTCTAAGGCTTAGCTTTTAAGTAGTTTTTTTTTTTTGCCGAAAGATGTCACGTAAATACGCGTACGTGCTCTAAATTAGAAACAGGGGTGATTGCCTCTGTTTTCTTTTAGTTTCGGCGGGAAACTGGGGAGACGCGCGCGCGACCGGCTCATCAAAAGCGCATGCGCGTGACGTTTTGCCGCGTGTGACGTTTTGCCGCATGCGCATGACGTTTTTACCACAGGATTAACGAAAGGACATAAATTAAATTGAAACATCACAAGAAAAAAACAACAGCGCTTTTTACCAGCATTAGACAACCAAGACCCGGTAAATAACATAGATATCTTCACTAGTGAAAATGTAGATGACGTCACGTTTGCCGGCAGATTCGTGAAAATCAGAGAGGAAGATGTAACTGGCTTAAATTAGTGCAAGAAAATGAACATTCCAGACATAAAAGCAACATACGATCTAAAGCTCTTTAGCGATTTTCTAGACAAGAAAACGTGAATAAATTCCTGGACAGATGTGGTAGTTTGCTGTATTGGTAAATAGGGGTGGTATTAAGACCGCTATTAAGATCAGAAAATGTGCGCTATTGGCATTCATGTGAGAAATATGCCCTTCATGATTGCTGTCGTTAGGGTTTTGCACCGTAGGACCTGCAACCATGAACACATTGCGCGGCAAAATCGCTGAGTATGTGCGCTGATATCCAGGTTCTTTTTTACCATTAAGCTTCACTAACTAAGTAATAATAATAATATAATAATAATAATAACGGATTAATCAGTGGCATTTCCACGAGGTGGCTCTTCATCCACTGATGGGCCTACGATTTAACGTCCTTATCCAAGAAGACGTGAAGGTCCAACCATTTGCAGCTCCTGAACGAAATTGTTTCACAAAGGCAGCACCTTCTACTCAGTTATTTTAAGACCCTGAGTGTTGGTCCGGCCGGGGTTAGAACCCTCGACCTGCCGTGCAGCTACTTCCATAAAAAAAAGAATCAAAACATCCTTTGTGGATTTTTGAGCGCAAGTTAAGCAAAACAAAATGTGGAGCATATGGCACATCAACACTAAGTAACGCACTGTAGAAACTGGTAGTTCATATTGAAACTGGTCTAAAACCTGTCTTTTGTTCTTTTCATTGTCTTAGGATCGTCAAGGTATGCAAGAGGTAAGCACATGTTGTACAACCATGCACTACATCCTGATATACACTAAGAGCAGATTTCGTATGAGTGAAATACGAAAAGACAGTAGAGCAGATTTCGTATGAGTGGGAGAAACTACGGCACTGACTACAGCACGGTTACCGTACGGCATGCCGTGACGTTGAAATGGTTTCCCATTGTTTATGTCCTGCTGGTCCAATCAAATTACAGAAATACGGTACAGCACGGTACAGCACGGTTACGGACATGCCGTAATTTGTCCCACTCATACGAAATCTGCTCTATAGCTGTATTGTAACCGTACTGTAACTTTGCCATAATGTAACTCTGTCATTTGATTGGATCAGAAGGACAAAAAATATTGAGAAAGCCATTTCAATGTCACTGCATGCCGTACGGTAAACCGTGCCGTACTTCAGACATAGTGCCCTAACCTGCCCAGTTAAACGCAAGAAGCGATCGATGACGGGTTGTATGGTTTTCATAACACTTGTGTCCCTTGGCGTTGCAGCTCCTCAAAGCCATCAATGCAGAGAACGAGCTGGTATTGTCACGGGAGGGCAGCAAGCTGTCGCGATCAAGTGACGATGATTCAAAACGTGGTGAGCTGTTAGACATGTTAGAAAGACCGCGGTGCAGACAGCAGTCATGATAACATATGTCAGTTTATGAGGGATTTCTACAAAAAGCCAGCACATTCCGTGTTTAAAAGCTGTTTAATCTGAGTTATGAATTGTTTCGGCACTTGGTAACATTCTATCAACTAACTAGCTGTGGTTTATAGTATTGTGGTTATAGTTAACGAGTTGAGGTCTCATTCGCTAGTTAGCCTTAGAAGATCACGCCAAGTCGACTTCATTTGCTGACACAGAGGGTTGTCACCGCCAGATATTTGTTTGCGTCCTCAGCGGTTCTTTCTGGAGACGGGACCGCCAATTTACGTGGTCATCCGAGCCACGAGGGATTCGCAGTCCCCAATATAGAGAGCCAGGTTTTTATATCACTGCCTTGACCGGGATTCGAATCCCGGTCTTCGACGTGAAAGACGGTAACGTTAACCACTACGCCACCGCGGCTCTATACAATTAAACAAGTTTACAATAACAGCTGGTATAATCAACTAAAGTCGACTAAGGTATGCTACAATAACACCTATTAACGCTGCATGCTCACTGGCGCTAAACCAGTTTCAAACTGACATGTTCGGGGTAGTTTTAATCCTGTGTGACTAAACACATTCTAGATAGACTAGATAAACTCAGATTAATTAAACATGTTTAGTTGGTGTATCCAATAACCTGTTTGTGGCGTCGAAATTATATGCCCTGCCGAATATTCCGTCCGCAGACATTATCTGTTCCGAAAAGAGAATGCTCGAGGGAAACTGTGAGCTTCGAGGATCAGATAATGCCCAAGGACAAATATCAGGGCATATTTCGACGCCACAATGTAGGTTATTGTTGTTATCATGCTTCAAATGTTTTCTTTGACCCGCGCTTATACGCTCACAGGGGGTGTATTCGCAGATATCTCCCGCTCGTGGAGAGAAAATATCGGTCCACGTGACGCATTCAACAAATCACGCGCGAGAGAAAATATTAATTTTGATGGGTTATAAGGGGTGTCAGTCAATAATCTTTCATTAGGAAGTTTGAACATTGTTCGTAGAATGTGCAGTTCTTCACTTGCCGATTAACAGCATATTGTGGCCATGTCTAACTTCAAACTGAATGGTGTAAATGAGATGAGGTAGTCGTCATTTTGAAGGAGATCATAACAGCAGCACAACTCCGTACACACTGCGCATCACACTGCGCGCAATAGAAATATAGAAACGAGCTGCGGCGCAGTAAAGAGTGCACAGCGGTGCTATTTTGTCCCATGCGCACGCAGTACATTACCGTCACTGTCGAAATCTCGTAACATTCAATACTGTGATTTCGTATGCGTGCACGAGACATGTGGCGTATATTTGGATACGAACTTATGTGATTAAGCGATTCAATGTGGTTACATTTTAGAGTCAGCCGTAAGACCTGTCACAGCAAAGGGAAGGATCAACTTCGTGGCTGCAAAACAAAAGCAAATCAGCGAGAAAGTGGCGTCTAGAACACGCAAGCGAGGGCAGGTTGGTAGCTTCCCCGTGGGGAGTCAGGGTGGCGCAAGTGGTACACGCTTCGCCTCTCATGACCCGGGTTAGGTTCCCGATCGTGGCGCCATATGTGAGTTGAGTTTGTTGGTATCTCGCCCTTGCTCTGAGGGTTTTTCTCCAGGTTCTCCGGTTTTCCTCCCTCCACAAAAACAAACACGCTAAATTCCAATTCGATCTGTGGTTGAGCCGGGTCCTGAGTTTGATCAGCCCTTATGGTTTTTTTAAGGTCCCGTTAAAATTCAGATTTTTAAAACTTAGAGCTTGTACCACAGACAGCGCAGCCCAAGCTTCACTGACAAATGACAATTTTTACATGATTGCATGTGTAGGGAATTCAGTGTTATTTTGTAAAATGTTTGATGAGAATGGAGAACTAGAAGCCACCTTAAATCACTTGTAATCACTCAAAAGTGCACAGGACAATATAGAATACGACTGTTGATGCAAGGAAGCTATATTTAAATACTTGCAATAATTTTGTAACATTTAAGAACATAGTTTTATTGAACTCCACATGTTAAACACTCGAGCACATGTTCCTGTCCGGGTTCACAGTTAAATCACGAACAATAATCATTGACCCAACACCTTCGTTTTCTCATTCTTTTCCCCAGTCTATACCACAATGCACATTGCTAACGAAGGACTGCTGACATAGTAGTGCGGGAAAGTCACACACCCACCCGCCGTACATTATTGATTTCCTAATTGGCTGGTCTCAGCATTCATCCTTACGAAATCCTAATGTAGTACACTCTCTTGATTGTGATCCTTGCTTCAACACAATAGTGGTGACTCCACGAGTCACCACACGGGCTATAATAGGCCTTTTGCAAGAATGCAGTCACAAAAGAATCTGACTTCATTCGTTTAAATCCAGTTGTACGAAATCGGTAGTAGTGTTATTAGCAAAACCTGTTTGAAAACACTATTTTCCACCTCCAATCGATTGTCGATCTTTGTAAAACAGCGTTTTTAAAGTTAGCTAGCCATTGAGATCACGAGCTCAATTAGACCAATTTGATTAAACTTCAAATAGATAGCATTTCATGTCACCGTCTATGCTATTGATGATTACATTGTATTTCTACAGGAACTGATGCACCTAATAGACCTGGACGTGACCGCATTTGAGATGTTTGATCTCCCGCCTATGAATGAATACGAACTGTACATCAAGAACTTTGGTCGATCAGATACTAAACAGGTAACCTGTATAATTCATGCTACATGTACCATCTCAGGGTTAGAAGAAAGAGAACATTGAAGCTTGCCCGAATACCTCATTTCACTAATAAGCCCAGCCCTGGGCTATCAGACACGACTAGCCGCGCCATGCTTCTATGGAATACGTCAATATGCAAGGATTAGCTGCAGTGGCGTAGGGATAGGGGGAGGGGGAGGGGGTGGGGGACGGGGGACGGGGCAGGGGGTGATGGGGGAAGTTGCTCCCCCTCTTTCCAGTCCCAGTAGAGAGATTGACAGAAGTCATCAATGAAAATGTCCCAGAATTAATCATTTTGCCCCCCCCCCCCCTCCCCCAGAATTAAAATGTCCCAGAATTAATCATTTTGCCTCGCCCCCCTCTCCCAGAATGAAAATGTCCCAGAATTAATCATTTTGCCCCCCCCCCCCCCTCCCCCAGAATTAAAATGTCCCAGAATTAATCATTTTGCCCCGCCCCCGTCTCCCAGAATGAAAATGTCCCAGAATTAATCATTTTGCCCCCCCCCCCCCCCCTCCAATTTCCAGGACCTCCCTACACCCCTGCTTAGCTGCATTCGCAGATTTCGTATGAGTGGGTCAAAAATACGATATGCCCGAAACCACGGGATTTTGTTGGAATTTTATACTAACTGTCAATTGGCCACTTTAGAAACGAAACAAACGCAAAATTAAGAGACGTCTGTATGGATTGGAGGGACGTTTGTCCCTCCAATCCATACAAACGTCTCTTATTTTTGCGATTTTTGAAAGCTCACCACAGGCTAAATATCGAACGTAATGTCACCAAACTCATCAGACTTACTAATTTCGGTGTGCTCTTTCTTGTGATGGAGTTCATTTTTTGATTAAATTATAATGGAATTGACATTACAAACTCGACCCAGTCCTTTTTTCGTTTTTAAAGTGGCCAATTGTCCTAGCTGGGGCTAGATGAAAAGCGTTTTTCACGAAAACCTCAAACGGAAGGAAACAGGAAGCAATCGGACTTGATCGGTTATGGTCCATTGTCCAACAACAATCTGAAGGCCTGGTAGCCTTACCGTAACCGTACTTTAGCTTTGCCGTACCGTAATTATATAATTTGATTGGATCATCAAGATAAAAACAAAATGATAGGGAAACCCTTTCCATGTCGTAAAGTAACCGTTTCGTAGGTAATTGCCGTAACTTGCCCACTGATACTGCTCTAATGCTGTGAGAGTGACCACTGCTGCAGAGTCGTACATTTTACTGAAACAATTTCCTTTTTGATTTAAAGGGAACCTCGGCTGAAAAACAATGTTTGCTCCCATATGTTACTTATGGATACCTAAATCTATTGCTGTGTTTGTCTATTGTCAGAAAACAATAGCTCTTTTGTTGTGCAACAATAGGGCAACACTGTGACGTCTTGAGATCCAAGATGGCGGCGCGCAGGAAATTCAAATGACTTTGTGGACAGGAAAATCGGTCCATAACTAACATCTGGTGTACAATGTACAGGAGACAAACACAGCAATGTATTTAGGCATACATAAGGAACATTTTGGAGCAAACATTGTTTTCCAGCCGAGGTTCCCTTTAAGTGTTTCATCCTTGTTTAGATTTTCATAGACCAGCCATACTGCCATAAATCTTCAAGGACATTCACTGTTCTATTCTCAGCCTGATTTCGTCTGACCGTATCGGTGTAGTGTATTTTATACCAGGCTCCTCTTGTCCCAGCAAGGAAGACCACTGTCTGGTCTGAAATATCTCTTAAATCTTTTGTGAGGAAGGTCAGAAACGTTGACTTTGGGGAGTGCTGTTAAATTACTTCTAAACCTAAGTACATTTTATCTTATTTTATTGTATTTTTACTTTTTATAATGTGCTATATATATTTAATATGACTAGTTAAATATTAATAGATTTTATAGATTTATTTTTATTTTTACCAACCTTATTTATGATCATTAGTTTATTTGTTCCTCTATAAAATAGTAGGCTATTTTAATTTTCACTCGATTCATTAGCTTTATAGCTAGAGGACTTCCTTTTTCGAGTATTAATATTGTACTGTACCGCACCGCACCGCACCGCACCGCACCGCACCGTAACCTGTTCTGATGCCCCGTTCTGTTATTGTTCCCTCAGGCGTACGTGCAGTGTAATGATGATAACGTGGATCGGGAAATCCAAACAGAAGACGTGGAGACAAGAACCATGTGGACTCAGAACCCTCCTGAGGACTTCACTGGATGTGGAGGTAACAGCAATACCAAGCTTAGGATCTGTTTAGCACTAAGGCTATCTTGCATTGTAATTCCTCGAGGTTGTTTTTCTGTAGCACTAGGGCTATCTTCATTGTATTGTAATCCCCCTAGACTGTTTTGCATATCGACAACAATGCTACTGGTCCTAGCACTAGGGCTTATCTTCATTGTATTGTAATTCCTTGAGACTGCAACAATGCTACTGGTCCGAGCACTAGGGCTATCTTCATTGTATTGTAATCCCTCGAGACTGTTTTGCATATTCAGGGCCCGAAATTGCGCCCGATACGGGCGTAAATACGCCTAGATTTTTTCGTTTTACGCCTAACGTTTTCCACTTAGGCGTAAAATTACGCCGAGATCCTCTTACAAAGGTAAAATTTATCGGAAGACAAGTCTTATTTCCAAATCTCTAAAACTATCTGATTTTTTTGAAAAAATTGCAAACAATTTTTTGTAGAAAGATGAGAGAAATCGTCTCTGCTTGCCGCTCTAATTTGTCTCAAAGCCGGCCTAGACATGTACGTTTGCCTCTCAGCCTAGACATGTACGTTACACTTAAACACTTGCATGGCTTCCTGCGAAACTTTGCGTGACCGCATGGAAAAAAGGCTGCCACGCCTTTGTCTATTTCTGTCCTGTTTAAAAAAGCGATATTGAACTCAATGTTTATTACAAAAAAAGCAAATGATTTTCAACATAAAAAAAAAATTTTTTTTACCCTTTTCCTATGACATACAAATTTCAGCTACTTGAATGCACAATTATTTACGCCTAAATTTTGGAGAATTACGCCTAAAATTTTTAAGCTGGGCGTAAAATTACGCCTCCTTTTTTTTCTTAATTTCGAGCCCTGATATTGGCAATTAATCTTCATGTAAACAGGCCCTTACCTATCAGACCAACCATTCCTATCATATAATTAATGGTCATGTTAATCTATTTTTTTTTCCTATTCTAAGACGAACAGGACAAAGGGAACGAGTTTGAGCTTTCAAGTCTAAACGAAAAAACTCGAATCGATAGCGTTAATCTGACGAGGTTCCTACAGCAGGCCGGGCAGGTTAGTCATGTATAATCTACTGCTATAATAACTACGACAGCTAATTTATATAACAGAAATACATTAGCTCCTAGTTTTATCTCTGATCTGATAGAACGTTATGTTCCTGGTAGGACTCTTCGGTCTAGTTCTGCTAATTGTTAAGAGTACCCAAGCATAATCTGGTATCATATGGAGGGAGAGCGTTTTCTATTGCAGCGCCCATACTGTGGAATCGCCTTCCAATCGCTTTGAAGAATTGTGATAATCTTTTAACTTTTAAATCTAAGTTAAAAACATATTTGTTTAATTTAGCTTATTATTAGTTAATGTATATGATGTATTTAGCTTATTATTAGTTAATGTATATGATGTATTTAGCTTATTATTAGTTAATGTATATGATGTATTTAACTTATTATTAGTTAATGTATATGATGTATTTAGCTTATTATTAGTTAATGTATATCATGATGTATTTAGCTTATTATTAGTTAATGTATATGATGATGTATTTAGCTTATTATTAGTTAATGTATATCATGATGTATTTAGCTTATTATTAGTTAATGTATATCATGATGTATTTAGCTTATTATTAGTTAATGTATATCATGATGTATTTAGCTTATTATTAGTTAATGTATATGATGTATTTAGCTTATTATTAGTTAATGTATATGATGTATTTAGCTTATTATTAGTTAATGTATATCATGATGTATTTAGCTTATTATTAGTTAATGTATATGATGATGTATTTAGCTTATTATTAGTTAATGTATATGATGTATTTAGCTTATTATTAGTTAATGTACAGTATATCATGATGTATTTAGCTTATTATTAGTTAATGTATATGATGTATTTAGCTTATTATTAGTTAATGTATATGATGTATTTAGCTTATTATTAGTTAATGTATATGACATATTTAGCATATCAGCTTTTAGGAGAGTTGTATCTTTATTTTTCTATAGATATATTTTGTAGTTTGTAAATAACTATATATATATATATATATATATTGTAAAGCGCTTAGATCTGTCTGTAGAAGCGCTATATAAGCTTATTAAATTATTATTATTATTAAATAGACAACTTTACAACATTAAGGGTTATTTAACAGAATACGACTGATCAATTGAACCAAGAATACACACTGATAAATACAAATAGCTTATATCGGGATTTGTACGCCACCGCATGGAATACAAATTGTATCCTGAAGATCATATGTCAGCAAGCGTTTGTAGATTACTGTGCAGAATGTGCGTGAACCAGTGATTTACAGAGACTATTCCATCTATTCTTATTATGGAATATGGTCAATCGAACGCGCCCTATTAGTGTATCCTGAATATTATATGTCAGCAAGCGTTTGTAGCTTACTGTGCAGAATGTACCTGAACCAGTGATTTACTGAGACTATTCCATCTATTCTTATTATGGAATATGGTCAATCGAACGCACCCTTAGTGTATTCTGAATATCATATATCAGCAAGTGTTTGTAGCTTACTGTGAAGAATGTGCATCAACCAGTGATTTACTGAGACTTCCATCTATTCTTATTATGGAATATGGTCAATCGAACGCGCCCTATTAGTGTATCCTGAATATTAGATATCACCAAGCGTTTGTAGCTTACTGTGCAGAATGTGCGTGAACCAGTTATTTACTGAGACTATTCCATCTATTCTTATTATGGAATATGGTCAATCGAACGCGCCCTATTAGTGTATCCTGAATATTAGATATCACCAAGCGTTTGTAGCTTACTGTGCAGAATGTGCGTGAACCAGTTATTTACTGAGACTATTCCATCTATTCTTATTATGGAATATGGTCAATCGAACGCGCCCTATAAGTGTATCCTGAATATTATATATCGGCAAGCGTTTGTAGCTTACTGTGCAGAATGTACCTGAGCCAGTGATTTACAGAGACTATTCCATCTATTCTTATTATGGAATATGGTCAATCGAACGCGCCCTATAAGTGTATCCTGAATATTATATATCGGCAAGCGTTTGTAGCTTACTGTGCAGAATGTACCTGAGCCAGTGATTTACAGAGACTATTCCATCTATTCTTATTATGGAATATGGTCAATCGAACGCGCCCTATAAGTGTATCCTGAATATTATATATCGGCAAGCGTTTGTAGCTTACTGTGCAGAATGTACCTGAGCCAGTGATTTACAGAGACTATTCCATCTATTCTTATTATGGAATATGGTCAATCGAATGCGCCCTATAAGTGTATCCTGAATATTATATATCGGCAAGCGTTTGTAGCTTACTGTGCAGAATGTACCTGAGCCAGTGATTTACAGAGACTATTCCATCTATTCTTATTATGGAATATGGTCAATCGAATGCGCCCTATAAGTGTATCCTGAATATTATATATCGGCAAGCGTTTGTAGCTTACTGTGCAGAATGTACCTGAGCCAGTGATTTACAGAGACTATTCCATCTATTCGTATTTTGGGACACGGTCAATAGAACGTGCCCTAAAAATGGACGACGGCAATGACACATTAAAATGACCATTGAATTAGTTGCTGCATGGATAGAGCGGTTTTCGATTGAGTGTCACAAAACCCAAACCAAAGTAATCACAGAACCAATCACGGCCTCAAATAAAAACACAATGAGCCAATCACGAACTGAAGTAATTCACGATTGGTTTCACTTGACCCAATCACGAGGAAAAGTAAACGCAATCGTGGATGGCGTGGTGATTGATGGCGTGATGGACCAAAACACGTTTGGTTTTAGTGAAGCACTTGATTGGCTGATAATCACAAAACATTTCCCACAGCCAATAGGAAAACTGAGCAAACGCAAAACCAAAGCAATCACGGATTGCTTTCGACACTCAATCGAAATCCGCTCTACGGTGCACCAAACTGTGTTTAGTGAACATGTGGGTCGCACATGATGCGGTGTGTGGTACCAAAACTGTAACGACAAGGCTTGGTAATGGTCCCTTTGGCCACCTCTGTTGTGCGCGAGTTTGAGGGTTTAAATCACGGCCAAGCCATAAGGTCTCTAAATATGTAAAAGACTAAACTAGTTCACTTGTAGTCTGCAAGTTAGTTAGGCTTTCAACTGAATCCTTTTGGTTAAAGACGTTAAACTGCCCGGCTCACAATCTTCAATCTCAGACAACATTGTGGGGACACCTACCCTTCGTAGTGCCCTCGCACACATGTAGGCAGCTCTTTATGTTAGAACTTACACTTTTTTTATTTTATTGTGTGTCTGTAATTTTGTATTTTCAAAGTTATTTAAATAGGCTGCTTGCCATCAGATTGCAAATAAGAAGACATACCACGATAGTATATGTAAGATTGATTGCGTGATCACTTTTCGCGCCCAATTTTCCTTGTCTTCTTGGCCCTGCTCGCTTTACTATATTTTTCATTTGTTGTTAAAAAACAAATTTACGAAAGTTTACCGTAGTATGTCTTCTTATTTCAGTACCACGTTTTTCGTCATCTCTGCATGGACAGCATTTGTTGTGGATTCACTCGGCTAGCGCATCGTGAAGTCCACAACAATTTTGACCATGCGGTGATGGTAAACTATCGTAAATGCATTACATATATAATTTAAAATAGCAATGAGATTGTAGCATGGATCTCATGTCTATACGTTATCGAGGTCCTCTGTTCACTTGAGAGCTGTGAAAGTGTTCAGCCATCAATGAAAACGTCGTTAGTTTATATAAAAATTATGACCTACATACCATAATTGTATGTAACGCAGTTGAAGCCACTGACTAGTGTAACACATACAGGCGTGTCTTGTTCTACTGGAAGAAGCATTAGCCGAGCAGACGAGCACAATGTTCAAAGACAAGAAGGACATGGCCTGTAGCGATGGCTACATACAACTGGCCACCAAGCAGCCATTACTGGCAGGTAGGAGAATTCATAGCCTAACATTCCAACAAGCCTCGTGCTTTCACAGTTTTCTCGTGTTTTGAGCCTCTGGTAAACCACTCAATTTCGTTTTGGACATCATACATGTACTGTACGTCTTCAGGTGTTTAGTGTACCAGAATTTAGAAAATAGTGCAAGACTTGGAACATCTGCATATGCCATAGTAGTAGTGTTGTCAAACTCTGACTTGTTCTATCACCAAACCGAGCAAGTTAATAAGAAAACAACAAAGTATCGGCTTTTGAATGGATTTGTCGACACACAGGTTATGAACATGACCAATGAGTATTGTGCTTTATTAGTGATGTTGATTGTCATTGTAATGACAGGTCGCTCAGTGCAGTGCGTGCATGTCTCTCCAGTCCAAACACATCTGCTGTTGACCGCGTATGGACCAGTGACGAACATGGAAAAAGCTTCAGGACAGGTTAGGAGTCACATTCAATGGAATTGGACGGAATCTAATTCATTTGCCGTTTGAGTACCCCACCCTCTCCAACAAAAACAACAACAAAATAAATAAATTATAAGTGTCCTATCATACTGGGAGAGGATGTTAAGGGGGAGGGATGGGGTTGATGGTTTGATGAGTTTTACTTTATCATTGCGTAATTGTCCAATGACCTCCAATAACAACTTCTTTTAACAGATTAGCGAGAGCATAGCATCCAAAGGTGTAGTGTGCCTGTGGAATATTAACGAGCCTTCTATACCGCAGAAGTAAGTAGAAAAGAAGCAAACTAGCTTAGGTTAACAATTTCGAATAGAACATGACTGAACAATTATTCTTATAAGTTTATCATTATTGAAACTGAAATAATCATCTAAAAATAGCTTATGGTTGGGTAATTGTCATTGTGATGTTTTCCCCTGGATATTTTTTGTAGGGTTTTAGTGTGTGAATCAGTTCCTCGCTGTTGTTGTCTCAGTCCTTCCAAAGCAACCTTGGCATTTGCTGGGCTGGTGAGTATAGACACTGTCCATGTCGTGTCTGTGTTGTTCAGCGTGCCTCGGTTTGCAATCTCCTCGTGCTGTCGGGAAAGGCTCACTAATTGGAAACCCAAATGAGACGTTGCCTGATAAGTTGACGAACTCACCTTTTCCCAAGATTTGTTTTCCGCATATTGACCGAGTCCCGTCTTGAAAAACGCAATGCAGTTTAAACAATGCACGAAGCTAGCCTTTTAAAATAGAGCGGTTTTCGATTGCGTGTCGAAAGCAACAAGTGATTGCTTTGGTTTTGCGTTTGCTTAGCTTTTCTATTGGTTGTGAGAAATGTTTTCCAGTTATCAGCCAATCAAGTTCTGAACTAAAACCAAACGCAATCAGGTTTTGTTTGAGCGACAGTATTGACGACTGCGTTACTTTTCCTCGTGATTGGTTGAAGTAAAACCAATCGTGAATTACTTCAGTTCGTGATTGGCTCATTGTGTTTTTACTTGCTCCTGTGATTCGCTCTGTAATTACTTTGGTTTTGGTTTTACGACACTCAACTGAAAACCGCTCTAAAGGCCAATTGTTGTTTGTGTTACAGTGAGTGGTCTTTAATATTCACAGTCTGGGCCGAACTCTGGGGGGCCGGGGTGGCGCTGTGTTTAAGCGCTTCGCCTCACCTCTGTGACCCGGATGCGGCGCCATGTATGAGTTGAGTTCGCTGGTATCTCGCCCTTGCTCCGAGGGTTTTTCTCCGGGTTCTCCGGTTTTCCTCCCCCCGCATAAACCAACACGCTAAATTCCAATTCGATCTGAGGATTATCCGGGTCCTGGCTTTGATCAGCCCTGTGTTTGTTTCAGGTTCCATTATAAATTCAGAGCCAGTTATTTTCAACGATTTTCATACGAATCGACGAACGTCGCGCACTTGTGGGATGGTTAAAATCAAAGCCAAAAAATGCAAAAAATGACCAACAAACTATGTATAGATAGAGTAGGCTACAAGGAAAATATTTACTGGTTATTTCATTGTTTTCTGTGGAATACCGGCGAATATTTAACGAGGAATTTGTATTATTTGGTATACGAGCCTTTCAAAGTAACTTACCGGACGATAAACTGCGAATTTTCTTGCCCGAAAATACACATTTCGAGTGGCGGCCGCGCGCATCTGCAGACTAATTATGTATTCAAAATGTTGAATTCTTATTGGCTGATAAAGAAAGGGCGCGAAATTTTCTGCATTTTGATTGGCCTGATCTAGCCATGAAATACGTATACCGCTCTGTATTGAAAAAAATACCGCCGCCCTGTATTGCATAGTAAAGCTGAGCTCTGATTGGCTGAAATATAACATTTATAGGATAATGCATATTATTTCAATAAAGTTTTGAGGGAGGAGACTTTAATTGTTTGAAGCCAATTAACAGCCACCAATCACACTTTGACTCAATAGAGCGGATTTCAATTGAGTGTCGGAAGTGTTTTGGTTTTGCGTTTACTAAGCTCTCCTATTGGCTGAGAAAGTAAACCAACCAATCAGATTCCAAAGTAAAACCAAACGCAAATTGATTTTGGTTTTTCTTTGGTTTGTCATTGGCTCACAGGGAAGCCATTTACGAGTTACTTGTGATTACTCGCTCCTATGATAGGCTGGCTGTGGGTAATTTGCGTTTGGTTTTACTACACTCAACTGAAAACCGCTCTACCTGTGCAACACCGTGACATAGCCCTTTTAAAGTGCCACTACGACGAAAATTTACCATTTCGATTTGCCACTTTTTCAGTGTCTATATGTCAATCAGTATTAGAAATATCCGAAATAGTAAAAAATATTCCCAAATGGGCATCTTAAACCACAAATTTTAGGAGAGTTTACCGGTAAAATCCTGTCCGCCATTGCTGGAAGCCGTGCCCTTTGTTCAGCTTTAAACAAAGGTTTATTCACCGGATGTGATGTCATACACTTAACACGACAACCTCGTGGCGCGAAATAGCGTGCATAAAAAAGTAGCCAACCTCGCAAAGATAAATATAACTTTCTTCTTATGTACGTGAAGACGATTTTAGTAGAAATATGCCTCCAGGCGTTGTGTTCTGCAGGCGAGCGTTAAGTGTATGACATCATTTCCGGTGAATAAACCTTTGTTTAAAGCTGAACAAAGGGCACGGCTTCCAGTAATGGCGGACGTGTATATTCAATATTCGGAGCTAAAAAAATAAGACTTCCTGTCGTTGTATCGAAAAACAATTTGAACTGGTAATAATATATGAACTCTACTTTATGAATATGCAAAAACATTGATATGTCAAAATTTGATCGTAGGGGCACTTTAAAGACGCGTATGTATAATGTGTGGTGTAAAGTTTAAATAACTCGGGCTTCAGATGTCAAGGATTCAAACGGATTACTGCTTCAAAAAAAACTTAAAGGTGAAGTTTTGACAAGAAGTCAGAACATTTCCACTTACATATCCTCTACAAAGTTTGATAGAAGTAAAGACTGGGCTCTTACTAGCGACATAAACACAATCAACGTACGCAGACGCAGTGCCGTATTTATAATTAGCGGTACTTCTACTCACAGGTGTGAGATAAGAACATGCAACATATGCAGACTCAGTGCCGTATTTGTAATTAGCGGTACTTCTACTCACAGGTGTGAGATAAGAACATGCAACATATGCAGACGCAGTGCCGTATTTGTCATTAGCAGCACTTGTTCTACTCAAAGGTGTGAGAACAAGTAGCGCTCAACATCAGTGCAGTACAGAGTCTGCGTATGTTGTTTGTGCTTATGCTTATGTCGATAGTGTGAAACAGGCTCGAGGTTTCATTCCCGTTGATCAGTCGGTGTATGGTATTGTGTTTCAGGAGGACGGTTCTGTTGTTGCTTGGGATCTCCGTGAGTCAACCTCAGTCCATCATCTTCACAGGATAGAGGAGTGTGACGTCATTCTACGACCACCAACATTCAGTACAGGTACAGTGACGTGACTGTGACGTCATATTCATTGTCACAGAAAAGAGGCTATTGCGCTACTTCATTAGTTGATGCGAATGAGAGTCATCGACAACAACAGTTTATTTGTACTCATAACCTTGCAGAAATACAGAAGGGAATGAGTGAGGTGAAATAACTATTTAAAGTAAGTGCTAATTAGAATAACCTAGGGGATAATCAAGCTAAGTGGCACTGATTCCGATTTTCATATTTTGTTTTTATTCCGCACTATTTCATTATTTACAATTGCGCACTTAAAACAAGAAATAAAAGGCCAACAAAGAAATGGAGTTGTATATTTTTAGAAAAAGTGCGTAGTGGTCAAAGGAGCTAAGACTTTCGAGTTGACCACTAAAATGAGGAAGGAAAAGAGAAAAATAATTACAAAAACTATAATAACAAGAAATACTGAGATCTGTTTGTAGTAAAGAAGTAAATTTCAGACATAGAAAAACCTAAGTATAGACAAATATATTACAGTACAGGCAATGTGAGATCCAGTATTAAGACATAATATACAATAAGAATATATTTACATTATTTACAAACAGGACTGCAATAATTTATGTTTACGTATACAGGGTTAGAAAATATTTCCAAGACCGCACTTGTCCCCCGGCAAGTGATATCAAATTGTACTTGCCTGAATCCTCTTCTCACTTGCCCAAACCATTTTCTCGTGATTCAAGAAAAACCAACACGCTAAATTCCAATTCGATCTATGGATTAGCCGGGACCCACACCGCGGCAAAACGTTACGCGCATGCGTATTTGCTATTTCTTATCGGCGCGCGGCCGCCCCCAGTTTCCCGCGAAACTGAAATGAAACAACAGGCACATACCCGTGATTTTAAAATTTCTGCGTAAAAGTACTATTTGTGAACTGTTTTGTCAAAAAATAAGAAAACTACTTAAACGATAAGCCTAAGACTTTAACAGGTTGAAGTTTTCTTAATTTATAATTCACTGTGAGTTTACTAAGTTATAAAATTATTTACTAAAAAAGTTGAAACCCTCGGTAATTTGTATTTGATAGCAGAGCCTTCGTTCTTTTGGCCAGCGGAGCATACCGTTTTGCCGCGGTGTGGCCGGGACCTGGCTTTGATCAGCCCCCATGGTTGTTTCAGGTCTCGTTAGGAATTCAGAGTTGGATCCCGACATCCTGCTCTTCATTATTATAAAATGTATATCAAGAGATGAGAGAGCATGCAACTTCTGCCAGGTCCAATAAAATTATATTGGACCTGTCACAAGTTCCCCGCTCTTTCATCTTTTTATATAGTTACTTTATATATTTATATTTTAACAATTATTCGTTGAAGTCGAAGTCTATATTACACACATTATTTATATATGCTGCGCTGAGACTGAGGTAAATATTTTTTGGTATAATTTCTGAGTTGAATATCAGGGAAACTAAAACATAACTAACCTACTAACCTTTTCCTTTTCCTTTCTTTCTGGACATGCGGCGGTGCGTCGTTGAAATATGCGCGCGGTATCACATGATCGTAAAATCTATGTTTACTTTGTATTCCGACGAAACCCGAACTTCGCAACTTTAGTGTGCTTAGGAGTTGCATTGTTTTTCATTTAATCTATTTCTTCCTCCCAAATTTGAGCAAATGAAATCGGCTGGCAGTGATTTTTACATTTAAGCTGGAATCACTGCAGATCTCATATTGACTGCGCTACGCAGAATATATCGACATTGTTATAGGACCTCTCGACCGGTCAGAATGCCGCTGGAATCTCTATATGAAATTATCCCTCTACTATATATATATATATACAGTCGTTGCCGTTAATGTTGTCCTAGACATATCCACATATTGATTTATAGCCTTTGTTCAGTTCGCACCTTTTACATAAAGAACGGTAATCAGCCGTGAACGCGCCCTTTGTATTTGGTCACAAAGATCCACGGTGGTCTAATGGTTAACACTCTTGCTTACCAGTTCGAAGCCCCGAATTCAAGTCTCAGAATCGACATTTTTGTTACTGCGAAGATTTTTTTCATTTCTTTTTCCCCTTATTTTCTGACTGCATTCCCTTAAAAGCTTTTATTTCAAACGTGACAACAAGAACGGATGTTCGAACATTTCTTTTGCAAAAGCTTCGACTGCCGCAGGGAATGTAGTATTTTGATCATCGACATCGTCCATGGCGTGGCTTCAAAAGTTTGTTATCGTTTGTCAAACACTCGTAAACCTTACGCCGAGTACACGGCTATAATTCCATGTGAGTTATTTTCCCTCACAAAGAAAAAAGCTTCGTTAACTTATGCAAGCATTACTATGGGTTTCAAAGAGAATTCTGGCTAATTTCTGGACTGCCGAATATTTTCAAAACTGTCCTCCGTGTCTCGCGGCCGATTTTTTCGAAACCTCGGAAAAAGAATGAGGTCGCGCGCTCAGTCTGCCTAAGTTCAGAACATCAGTACGAATGAAATTCATAACACTTGCTAAAATCGCTTCCTACTTCTAAACACATATAATACTTTGAATCAGTGGGTATCTAGTATTTTCAAAACTGTTTCTGGTATATACATGTAAACCCGGCACAGTGTAAGAAAAACAAATTACGCTTATTCAAACCCACAACCATCAACAGAATCACTATACCGTTCTAAACGAAAATAACGTAATTTGGGCGTACTCAGTCAGTGCTGGTATAATTATCTACTTCGAAAGTCTGGAAAAAATTGAGACCGTTTCATGTTGACAGTATTATTTTAGCTACATCGTCCGTTCTTATCCAATATCAAAAAAGAAACTGCAAAAAGAAACATATGTAAATAAAACAAAAAGACAAGGGGGGAAAAACAAGAAGAAAAAAAAGAAAAAATATACGATGCCGATACTGAGACTAGAACTCGGGGCTTTGAACTGGTAAGCAAGAGCGTTAACCATTAGACCACCGTGGCTCTTTGTGACCAAATACAAAGGGTGCGTTCACGGCTGATTACCGTTCTTTATGTAAAAGGTGCGAACTGAACAAAGGCTATAAATCAATATGTGGATATGTCTAGGACAACATTAACGGCAACGACTGTATATATATATATATATATACAGTCAATGCCAAAAAGGTTGTCCAGCAGAACATAATATAATACTATAATATCCATTGTTTTGGGCTATTGTCTAGACCAAGACAATAGCCCAAAACAATGGATATTATAGTATTATATTATGTTCTGCTGGACAACCTTTTTGGCATTGACTGTATATATATATGTATATATAGGAATGAATAAAGTAAACTTGGCTTTCCAACGATGATGTCGCTAGCTAGGAGGATCCAACTGGATACAAGACGCTTGTACACTTGAAGAGTATATTAAATAGTAAAATGAAGTGACTCGACGAACTCCTCACTGGTCCATAAATTTAATCAGACGTTTCGGCCTTCGGCCTTTTTCAATGCTAAGTACAAATTTAAGAGTTCCAAGTATTTTTAAATTTGTACTTAGCATTGAAAAAGGCCGAAGGCCGAAACGTCTGATTAAATTTATGGACCAGTGAGGAGTTCGTCGAGTCACTTCATTTTACTATTATATATATATATATATATTTGGGAACATTGCAACAACATCCCACGATACCAATAATATACCTTCTGGAAGGGGTCCCTTGCCATTCAAATCATTAATCTTATTGATTAGATCAGTTGTATCCTTAAGAAAAGATGGCAGTTTCTGCGCTAACGGCTTAAGATAAAATTCAGTAAAGGAGATAATCTCTCAATTGTCGTTCCACAACGAGAGGTAATGAGGCGTAAAGGGTTTCCGTCCTTATGTGTTTTGATATTGCCAAATATATATGGTTGTCTTGAATAATCAGCCATGCGAACAAACAAAAAGACTTGTGAAGTTGCAATGCATTTTAATAATAGCGCGCATGCGCTTAGTGATTTTCAATTCACCTGCATTGAGAGGATTAGAGATCCAGATAATGTGGATAGAAAGCTGCTTACAAGGGAAGCCTACTGGATGTCGCAACTTAGAACTATGCAACCGTTTGGCCTTAATAAAAGGCGAGAATATAAATCCAAAAAATAGGATACAGTACAATAGCACCTAGGTTTTCCGCCTTTTCATAGATTTCTTAGTGCGGTATGCTTAATTAATATACGCAAGATACAATACTATAATATTTAGGTTTCACGCTTTCTCATAGATTATAGTGCGTGGTATAGTTCTTTATCACATATAGCTATGCGTAGTGCTGCATTGTTTATAACTGCATATTCAATTACTTGTTTATTTTCGACTATTGTAATTTAAAATAAGGCAAGCACTTACAACTTGGTTGAGCTTTATTGTTTCTTTTTTAGTATAAATAGACTCAGCTTGTAAATTGGCTCACTTTTTAACTGATGAAGGCCGAAGTGCCGAAACGTCTTTGATACAATTTTTATAAGGACCTGTGAGGAGTTGTGTGTTGTCTTTCTCTCTATATTCAGTATATATATATATATACTTTGTGATAATGTCAGGAGAATGAACTCGTACGGTTTATCGTGAATTGCCTTGAAGACAGTTGAAGGCGAGGACGAACAGCAACCAAATTGTTGTTCTTCCAGAACGAAACAGTCCTCCTGAACCCCTTTCGAAACTCCTGACACGATACGGCACATAGAAAGGGATGCATTGCCGAGTTTACACAGACTAGCAGTATTGCAACCTCTCGCATGAGAGGAATTCCTCTCACCGGCTTTGCTAGAGTGTTTGTTGAGAAGTTGAGTACAATATACGTGGCTCCATCAGGTGCCCAGCACACGGCAAACAGGACTGTAATGGCTATCAGTGTTACAGTAATTCTCTTTCTGGCTTTGAACACAGCCATGTGAGAAACGTCTGCTACGTGGGTTGGCCTCTTGTACAGATGGTAGACGGTGCTGGAGTATAAGATTGTGACAATAGTTAATGGGAAGAGAAAACTTATTATTACTAATGACACTGCCCAGACTTTCCTATGTACATCTGCAGTCCATTCGTCATGGCAAACGCGAAACGAATTAACTTCTTTGACTTTGCTCGTGATAAAATTCGGCACGTTTAAAACAATGGCGTAAATCCAACAGATGGTGATGGTGAGTTTTAGTTTTCGCCCGTTCAGTCGTTTCGATATATCATGAGGGTAGACGATGGCTCGAAAGCGCTCGTACGCAATCACAGACAGCGAAAAGCTAGAAGCGACGCCACCAACCCAAAAAATATTCTCTCCGGTGATAAATTTGCACAAGTAGTCCCCGGCCAGGCCATCTGGATGTTCATAAGTAGGACCAAAAATAAACGTTCCCGCGCTGAATACTGCCATGACTAAGTTAGCAACACTGAGGTTCAGTAGTAAGTAGTTGGTTGGAGTGTGGAGTGATCTAATGCGCACTACTACAACACATGTTGCAGCATTTCCAAGCAGATTGATCAGCGCCAGAATGCCGAATATCGCAGAGAATAGGATCCTATCATCAGAGTCCATGACTTTATATTTCTAAGTGAGGCACAACAATAGAAATTAGCTTCAGTCTTTGAAGTTCGAGTGTTTTCTTCGCCTGAACCCTGCTAAGAGTTTAGCAACCGGCTTTGTTTTGGAGCTGGCAAGTAGAGAGTAAAGTTCCTGTAGCTTTTTTTACCTCAGGGATGTGGAACCACTCTTGGCTGTTTCGTTGTGAGCACAGAGCTCAATATTAAACGAGTGCAGGTGTACGGCTGCGATGTTGTGTGCGTGTTAACGCCCTCTCATCAGCTCTCAATAGTAAGCAAATGTTCATCGGCTAAGGCTATTAATAGAACCCGTATGAATGAATTGGACCACGTATCCAAGGGGTTACAATCGTTGATAAAAATCTCATCCTTTGTTATCCGTTTCAGCAGTGAAATAACGAGATTATATATACTGTTACGAGAAGCACGATGTGGAGTCCATGTCAACTGATTTAAAGATCTCTAACGGACCACCTGCAACTTCCTGCTACGGTAGACACAAATTTGCAATTCAGTTTTTAAAGAAACCTCCTCGAACCTTCCTCGTAGCGGTTCCTGCTGAGATGAGTAGAGGGTAGCTTTAATTCTAGACATTGAGCCAGCTTGGCGCCCCTAACTAGTAGGACCAACTCAGTTAAATTAACTGAACGTGCAGCCACAAGTCAATTTAATCTAGCTTTCAGATCTTTAGCCTTTCCCCGAAGCGATGCCCATGTAAATAGACGACAAATTGTTTGATTTACGTCTAATATACTCTTATCTCTCCGTTACCTTGATAGTACATGTACAACGCTGCTCAGACCTGTGGGTGATCCAGGGCTTCTACTCCCGGCACGACCAACAATCGGAGACTTTGAATAACTGGGCAGAAAGTCTGTCTTTGTGAAACGGCAACCTTGATGTGGAGCTACTAATAGTCCTATTTTCACATCTCCTGTGATAAGGGCATTTGGTTATAGTCCCGTCAACGCGCTGGTCTCGTGTTTATCAATCAGACAAGACTGTGACAAGTTCCCGTTAAAATATCACTGCTGACACTGCATTCTTCGTCACAAGATTTACCTTCGGGTCTCGAGCGATTCATTAATGCAGCACTGACTTCTGTTCTGTGATAACGTTTCTTATTAACTGTCTGGCTTCAAAATTTTAAGCCGTTTAACGAAGAGTTGGCGATCAGTTTCAAATCAGTTCTCTGCATTGAAACTCTAATCAACAAATTCCAGTTGCGTTCACTGAACTAGATTGATATTGACCTGTTTGGATTTTCTCATGAAAAACTGATAATTTCACGCCGAAATATCCCTTCTGTCAATTTTCCCCGTTTTGGTAATTAATTTCCATCACATTGCCCGGCTGCTTGCAGTAAGTTTTTTCCCTTAAGTCAAGGCATTTCCCGATAGTTAATTCCCGCTCGAGGTGCTTAATTTTAACTCGCTGCTCGCTTCGTAGGTTCGATCTGTTTCCACAATACTTTATCTAATTGTTTTACATGTGGAAGTTATTTTGTCCTGAGCTCCGGACAGCGAAACGCTTTTGAAAACGTCTCGACTAACTTCGGGTGCTATATCACTCCATAGCAGTTCATAATATATCACAATTCTTACTTGAAGCGTTTCTGTTTATGAACCCTGTGGAGAGTTTCTATTCCTGCATTGGAAACAATGAAATTAGAAGCAGAGGGCTATAATAAATTTCAAAGCAAGCTGCAGAATCAAATTAGAATTTTGAAAAATCGAACTAGTCTTATTAACGCGAGAAATTCTCCATTTCAATGGGAGGAATGCTGAAAATATGTTATCTCATCCGATATTCTAATATAACCTTGAACATGCTCTGAAAACATGTCATCTTATCCGATATTCTAATACAACATTGAACACTCTCTGAAAACATGTTATCTTATCCGATATTCTAATACAACCTTGAATACTCTCGTTCACCGGATTGTGTTTCTCCTTAACCGCATGTATATGATCTCATTTAAACCGCCCAAAGACGTTTCTCGCAAGCCAATTTGCATTTTCATAACTGCTCCTTTTTTAACTGCTGTTATTCAGAAGCCCACAGTATAACATCATAATACCTCGTTGTCGACACATTGTCTTGTGCTCTTGACTATAACAAACATATATTAGTACTGGCAATTTAATGACTGCAGCAGGGTTCCAAATTAGGCTGCCAAAACACATCCGTTGTGGTATTTTAAAAGCCCGGCTCTGTCCTCGATTGAAATACAAACCGTTTAGGCACAGAAAACCTATTTAATATTTTAACATTACTTTGTTTTTGTTGCATCGTTTTGAAATGACATAAAAATATAAACAAAAGCGCTTTTCGTTTGTGTTGTTTTTCGTTGTAATTTAGTGAATTACGTGGAAGAATTGTTAATGTTGGCCGTGCGTTTGAGTGCTCTTCCTCACATACAGTAATACAACAGTTATGATTCAAGCGCAGTGTCGTTATCACTGATAACACCGCTGTCTATTTGTTGGTTTCCTATTTGATAGTGATTTGTGTAGAAATTGTCGGAACAGGATGTGTTTCGATTAACGTTTTCAATTTCAAAATCCCGCTAGCTGGAAGTGTTAACATTTCACTACCGCCAATCAAACCAACAAGCCAACCAATCAGGATACTCTTACTAGGAAAACCATTAAAATGTGTTCTGTATTCTAGGCTTCGCTGTGTCGAATATTGTTCAAAGTCTAAATTCTGATTGAATCAAGACAGATTGTTCTTGTTTGATTGTGATTTATCCTAAGTGAACCAAAATATATCTACGAGTCGAGGTTTCTGTTTAGATCAGTGCATAATTTTCCTCGGATTTTGTGTTTCCTGCCTTATGTTGGCTTATTAACCGTGTGTAGAATTATCAGCAAAAAAAATCCGACTTTTAGTTTCAAGTTGCTGATGTTAAATCAAAGAAAAGAATTTCAAAAAAGGTTACAAGGACCACTGTTACAAACAAAGGTGTTGCCGGATCTGTGGAGATCAGGATCAGCAGAAGGAATGAAATATATGAAGATTGCAAGGCTGATCGCCCGGCTGTACGATGTTATCCAGTATTGAACCCTATATTTCGGCTCGGCAGAACGAACCTTCTTCAGGGGTTATATGAGCTAAGTAAGGAATACAAGTGGACGTAGACATTACTAATGTATAAATATAGGGTACAATAAATAACATCGTACAGCAGTCTTCATATACAAAGAAAAGAAAACCGGCGAAAAGTAGTGACATATCAAGCATTATATCTAAAATAATTTAGATAGTACGCGCGTTCTGATTGGCTGATAGCCATGTTTCATTATCCTGACTTCACACCGTAAGACAAGCACCATAAGTGCTTCTTTTATCAAAATATTTTTTTATAAAAAAAATTAAACATCTTCCGTGTTTGCACAGGCTCTTGCAAACCTCGGTAAGTTTGGGAGAATTCTCGAGCAGGTCACTCGACCTGCGGTCTCGTGTTTGTTCTGCTCTCGAATTCTCACAAACTTACCTCGGTTTGCATGAGCCTGTGCAAACGGAAGATCTGTTTCATTTCTTAAATGTTATTTTTAGCTCCAGAGTTTAAAGTGCCTATGAAGTGAACAAATCGACCCCGCTTTTATGTTATTTTATTAAATTTTAGTCTTCCCTTAGTCATTTTGTGCAATTAAAAATACATTTGGAGAGCGCGAACATTATGTTTCTCCATGTCGAAGTTATGCATAATTGTCAAAATCATGCGACAATTTTTATGCCGTTAAAGATTTGTTAATCACATGCGTGACGTCAAGTGGTTTGCTCATCTATATTCGTCTTCGTAAATAATACAAAATACAGTGCGTTTTTTTGTCTAATTCTCATTCTAAATATGTCTTACTTGAGGGGCCTTGCCATCTGTCGTGTTTTCTCTCAAAGAAGCCTTGCCATGGGCCATATTTTTACTGTGGTGAATATAAATGTACAAACCAACGTCACGCATGTGATTAGCATATATTTAACGGCATAAAAATTGTCGCATGATTTTGACAATTATGCCTGACTTTGACACGAAAACAAATTATGTTCGCGCTCTCCAATTTTATTTTTAATTGCACAAAATGACTAAGAGAAGACTAAAGTTTAATAAAATAAAATAAAAACGGGACTTTAAGATATCAACATAAAGCCATAGCGAATGCAAATATGTATATTTTAACGGCTCAAAATTGGTTTCCCGACTCGACAAGTAATTAACAGCGACATATTGTTTTTCTTTCTAAAATTGTGAACCTTAGTTTGTTTATCACCTAGAAACATGTATCATATTAGCGGGTATTGTAACCTATTTTGCAGTTTACGTATAGTACACTTGTCGCTTTTAGCCGGCTCAGAGCGAACACATCGTTATTGTCGTAACATGGACTCTATTGCTTTAATATGGGCAATGTATTAGGTCTCCGTGTTGGGGGTTCAGGTTAGTAACAACGGTTTATGACGTGGTAGTAACTATGCTATCATCAGATCATGAATATTAGAAAGAACGACAATTTACGAAACTCAAGTCGAGGGTGGCCTTCATTAGGTAAAAGGATATGATAATTGGAACCATCGGAAACAATAACAGCAAGCAACAAAATAAGGAACTTGTTTTTTTATAACAGCAGGGGTTTGTAAATAGCACCAACTATGATTATCACAGCGTCAAAATATGTCGCGGGGCTTCATTTTAGGGTACTTTAATACTGGCAGTCAATAAGTGAGTACTTTGCGTTACCCGGAAATTTCAGTATTGCCCACAGAATCGTACCAAGGCGTCCACAAGGTGCCGGGTATTAACTCAATGTGCAATTAGCGGACATTAAAATCCTGCTCCACTTTGAGTAGAGGAAACAATTTCTCCATTTTCTGTTCCATTTCCCATTGCAATTGCCCGGATGGACGCCTGAAGATTACGGAAAGGCGTTCGTAATGGTCGTTCGATCATTTCCTAGCGTCGAGAAAGCTTACAGGATAAGTCCACATGCCCTGGAAAAACAACGTGTACAACATTCAGTTCCCCCACAGTTTTATGTCCATGTCGTTTCAGTGTTTTGTACGAAAAATATGCCCTTAAAAAATCTATCAACATCTGTATGGACGTGGATCGTGTTGTTGACACCCTCGAGATTGGTACGGATTTTGAGAATTCTGTTAGTTTTATTTATGAATAAATTTATATCATATCGCCCTTTCGCGTCTCTATTTTCTTTCTCTGATAGAAATGTAGAAAGCCTCTGAAACCAGGGTAGTTTTACTATGAAAGAACTGATTTGCCAGAGAGACATCTCATAGAGTATGCGCGTACTGCCAGTACGGACATTAAATTGGTACGGCAGTGCCGTATTTCTTTCACGCTGTTATATAAAACACCATTTACATGCGCAAAAAAGGACGGCATGGCACCGCCTCCCGGTTAGCTCAGTCGTTAATGGGACTATGTCGGCTATTTTTAGCATCACTTTGAAACGCTGAAAATTACTTTCAAGCTAAAAGGAGCCAAGAAATAATGGTGTAGATTTATTAAAAGCGTTTTCCTTATTACGGTTAAGCTACAGAGAAGCTAATCGGACAACGGATGGCGAGGATGGAAATGGATTACGATTATGAAAATCTTGCAAAAGTTAGGCTAACGTTTTCAAGTTTTAAACTATTAACTATGCTTGCTGTCTCTTCGAAAATTAACATCGTTTCGTATCACTTAGTGTGTACTGAGTATTTTTCTTATAATCAAAAAATTCTACATTATTCTTTGACAGAAAATAATAACAGTCCCTTTAAGCTCCAGTCTGACAAGCGGGAGGTCGCGGGTTCAAACCCCGGCCGGGCCAACACTCCGGCAGGGTCTTAAAATATAATAACTGGGTAGAAGGTACTGCCTTTGTGAAACAATATCGTTCTCGAACTACAAATGGTTAGACTTTCGCGTCTTCTCGGATAAGGACTAAAAATCGTAGGTCCCATGTCGGTCTGTTAAATAAAGTTGCTTTACTTTACTTTACTTTACTTTACTTTTACGGCACGTAACATTTAGGGTACCAGCTAGTGATTTTGGTTTAAGACACAATAACGATGGTATTTTTTGTTTTTCTCCTTAGCGGGTGTCCTATCTCAAGATAACCATCACAGCCCTGTTGTTTCCCTTCTTCCTATCGTCATGCCGGGAGACAGGTGAGTGTTCTACAGCCTGGGCAGTTCGATAATGTGTGACGTCATGCTCGAGATCTAGCTGAATGGCTTAAACGAAAATTAACAACCAGAATCCAAAGATGAATTTTTATATGACATTTTCGTCATCTTTACTAGATCTTATGCAATGCTCGGGCATATTGTTATTTTTATTTACACTGTTCAGCACTTGAAAAATTAACCTTGTCGAATGAAACAGCATGCAAAAATAATTTTGAGTGTTATATATAGCTTTCATTGCTACAGAGTAATTCACTGAAATAAGAGAACTTTGTATGAAATCAGTCGGCCACTGTGGTACCAGTCTCGCTTTCATGTTATTTTAAAGGTTTTAATCCTAATACATGCAACTGCTATTCCCAACATTTTATAGCTTACAAGGAACATTTCTTAAAACATAATGGTAAGGCAGCATTTATATAAAAGCCAGAATGTTTTGAAGTGCATATAAGCCCAAATTAGTTATATTTTATATCGATTGTACATGAAGTGGATAGTCAAACGGTAGAATATTTCTTGATTTTGGGTGTTGCGTCTATGTCTGGGTGAGATATAAAGGTTTATTGCGTTCGACGAAGGAGAACGCATACTAATCTTGCAGTGGACTCCCTGCGGTTATGTGTGGGCTACCTGTGCTTCCCCAGGCAAAAGAAATCGAGATTCGTGTATGTCCTCATGCCATCATGTTTGTACTTTTTAGAATAAATTATCTCGGCCAGGGAACTGATAACCACACGTACACGATGCGAGCGGCCATTTTGGTGATTTCTGTTTTGCTCGCGATCGGTAAGTTACTTGCCTTATTTTCCGACAATCCAATGCAATGGTGTTTCAAAGGTTCGCAAGTACAATTGAGCAAATCCTGAGGAAAGTGTGTAGTACATCTGGCGGACTGACAAAGTCCAATATGGTCTGTTTTGTACCTTGAACATTCAACTCGCCACTCGGCCATAATTATTTATTTGTGCTGAACCCGAGTGACTCTGCGATCGAAAAATATGCTGTTGGCTTGCTCGCTGCATTGAATTGTGCTGTTCGCTTTGCCGATACCAAAACTGCAAATGGTCAAGATGCTATTAATCATACCAGAAGGCTGAATATAAATACATGGATATGAATATTTCAGTGTGAGTTGTGAAGAAGCTTTTTAAATACTACACGTGTGCATCGTGGTGGTTTCATCGTGGTTATACAAATTAACACTGCATTCAGGGTATAACCACACTTGGATATGTCAAGGAACTTAAATATCAAAACAAGGTGAGCCCTAATATGATCAGAAATTATTCTGCAATAACAATGGACACTCAATATTCTGCAGCCAGCCTTTGTCTCACTTGAAGAATAATTTGAATCAGTCTGAAGGTGTAGTTTACACACATGCACATGTTCTACACTGGACTGTAATCACTGACACTTAGTCAGTATTATGGAGACAGCCTTGGTCATGAAAACTGGGATGCAGTTTATACACATCTGAATAGGGTTGATTGTGTTCTATACTAACTCCTATGTACTATTTAAAACACTAATTAGAGTGGTATTACAAATGTTGAGAAAACAATTGAAACCTGAGAGGCATTAGTTCTCATCCAAAAAAATATGTCGAACGCACTTTGATAATCTATGATTACTTCTAGTATTTTCAATATGCTAATGATATGATGTCATCACCGACATTTGCTGAATTTCTTTGTGCTTGTGAATTAAGCTATTTTCTAAATTAGATTTTTTTGGTAAAATCACTTTGATAAGCTTCAAATATAACTTCAAATAAAAAAATAGGTAATTTGTCTCTACCAGCATGCTTTTGTATAATAAGTGATGTCGGTGATGACATCACATCATTAGCATATTCGAAATATAAACCTTTATATCTCGTAGACGTAACATCCCAATCAAGAAATATTCTACCGTTGGACTATTCACTTCATGTACAATCGATATCAAATATAACTAATTTGGGCTTATACGCACTTTAAATTTGGGCGAAGATTAAGACTGAACTAGACGGCCTCAGGACCCATACCGGAGTATTGCATATGCTCGATGTAATTTATATGTTCCTCGGTGAACGAATATAACACTTCGTTGATTCACGCTTGTTATGTGTTGAACTAAAATAATAAATTTTGCCATCTTGAATTTCAGGTTGTTGATTGCTCTGTCCTCATCAACATTGTTTTTCCCACTTTACTGCTCGAGGGTGCTTCAGACAAATGTGGTTGTGCATTAGTGACGCATGTGTTGTCAAATACACCAATTACACCACCTCCAGATATTCTATTTGAGAATTTATTGGAGTTAAATATAGACAAAGTATGCCATAAAGCAGTACTTTAACAACATATAAAGCAAACTAAACGTAAAACGGTATTGTGCCTTCAAGGACTAACATTTTGTTTTCGTTACTTTGATGCTAATATTCAACACGATCCGTCGATAAATCGTCGGCGGCGCACAACTTCAACATACCTGACTAGCAAAGCTTACAAACTTAACAGAAGCATATAAATTCATGTAATCATACTTATTTATTATTCACTAAACATAAAATACCGACGTCACAAATAATAATTGAAGGAAAAACGTTGATTTCAAAATCTTGAATAACATGGACTGTTTACAAGAGCCGTTAATTTAGGCGGCGAGTTTTTTTCTGAATAGGCGAAACACAACGTCAGGAAGTCTAAAGTTCCTCTAAAGTTTTAAGGTCTGCACTATTATAGCGAAATTTCCTTTCATACTATTAACACCCTTTTCCTCTGCTCTTTTTCTTATTTCCTTTGTATAATTCCTCTGGAATCTTTTTCCTCAATTTCCCCTCTGCACTTTTTCCTATTTCCTATATAGTTCTTCGGTTTTTTCCTCGACTATTATACCTATGGTAGTGATCAACTCGAAAGCCTAGCGGCTACTTTGACCACTACACACATCTAACCTAGCTCATTAAATTTAATAGCTTACATTATCATTCCTTTTTCCTACATATTTGTAAAAAAAAAATTTTTAAAGGAAAAATAATGCAAAATAAATGAATCTGAACGTCCTGATACAATATTTTGGCCCGTATTGTTTTCAACAACAGGAAACCGGAGCATATAAGAACTCAATCTAAATTCGTGTCAGGAAAACCCGCGCATGGCAAGTAAACAGTGACATGTTCGTTTAGCCTATCAAAGACCGAAACGTGCGTTACGTAACGGATTATAATAAACCAATCAGCGCCCTTACCCAGATTTGGGGAAAATTCACGTGACTCGGAACGTGATTAATGAACGCAAATCACACTGACAGACGCGCTCCCGATTTTTAAGGGTGATCAGCGGCTTTAGCTACAACAACGCTGCTGTGATCCTACTGATCCATGGTCCAATCCGATCCGTTCCAAATTTCCAAGGCGACTTCATGAAGTCACTAACTAGGCGAATTCGAACTGTCATACATTTGGCCTCACAATAGATGAGAGGACTTTATTTTATTCGTTAAATCCTCCAAACCAAGATTGCTTATTATTAAGCTCGATTAATTCAGTTTTGAATGGGGATTGAGTAATCACCTCAAAGCTGTGTTTAATATTTAGAGCAAACAAGGAACACGCTTTGCGTTGACAACGAAAATCCACATAGTTAACCCTTAGATACTTCAGCGAAGTGTTTCTGAGTTTCCTTCTTGATAAGAAATTAAATATTCCTGTCCTTGTGTTCTTGACAATGAGTACAAAGCTTCGTCTGGCCCGAGTTCCTGTCGAAACGTCTCTCGCAAATTCTAGATTATTACAAATGTTTGGCTGTTTACTATTTGAACAGAAGGTTTTTAAAATAATCTTCTGTCTTTATTACACGAGTTTCCTCTTTAAGCCCAAGCCTTTATACCCTCCCCTCCCCCAAGTCATATTTTGCGAGTTTGTTTGATGCCAACCAATGGTCGCCTAAAATGTTACACGCTGTGTCGTTACACGTTTATTTCGCGCGTAAAAATCCGTTAATTTTTAGCTTGGTGAATAATAAACAGAATTCGCTGCGCTCACTCGTGTCTTACGACATACAATACGGTAAAAGCCGTATATCCGCGCGGCCATATAATATCCTCTCTTTATATTGATATTTTGTGACCATTTAAAGGACTGTTTATTTCTTTGTGCTACAGAACAGTGCTACAAGAGATTTCTCACGCTGCTGTTAGCGTCAGGTAATCAGGCGATAAAGGGTCATAGTGGTATGACTGTTAGCTGAAGGCTCTGGTTGATAGCAACATTCCTGTGAATATAACCTCATGTTGTAGTGTAAGATGGGCAAATATATCAAGTACTATTTTTAACAAGCATTAAAAATAATTTTGAACGATTGATTTGTGTAGATATTCTCGACGCTCTCGAACAACTTACTGCCGTGCGCTAGAAAATGAAAACTTTTTTTAAACCATAAAACGTATTGAATAATTTTCGATAAAATACCAAATTTATGCAAAGGACCAGAATAAAAATAACTCTTCCTCTCCCTCTTTCACTAAAGAAATGAAACATAATTATTTATTTAAAGACACTATGATTATAAACTGACAGATGAAAGAATGGGATGTCGGATTACAAATAAAAGCAAAAGTCAAAACAGACCGGGCATTATTAAAGCCCTTTAAAGATATTTAAACCTGATTCTGACTTTCCTTGATTAACTGAACTTGTTGTTAATATTAATAAAGTTTGAACTGGTAATCTTGGGAGTGTCTTCATGCACTGAAGCTGGCTGTCATTTCTAGTAGACAGGTTTCTTTGATTCCGTTCTAATAAATATTTTTCACCTTCCAGTGCCCGGGCTTCATGTGGCAGCTTATTAGCAGGTATTACAGTGTGACTACTGAACCGGACCACTTAGGCCTTGTCCACATTAATCCGGATAAATCGAAAGCGTATCTTTGTTTAGCTGAAGACCTAAACGGATAAAAAAAAGATGCTTTTTCGAATTTATACACCCCAGAGAGCGGCTTCAAAAAGATCCGGATAAATTCGAAAACGCATCTTTTTCTATCCGTCTAGGCCTTCCGGCCACACTAAAACGGTAAAAGTTATTCGGAACTTTTTGAAGACGCTCTCCAGGGTGTATAAATTCGAAAATGCCGGTTTCGCGTTTTAGTGTGGACGGCGACAAATTCGAAAACGATAGTGTGGACGGAAGACTTCTTTATACGTTTTTACATGTAATGAAAAATAATTAGATGCGTTTTCGAATTTATCCCGATTAGTGTGGACAGGGCCTTAGACAGCAATAACCAATCACATTGCAACTTAGGTTACTTGGGCCAACCAGTGCCGACGCATTACAATACATCAGCATTTCGACTTGCTCAAACTTCGATCCGGTAAAGGCGAATTTCATTTGCTCGACCAGTTCTGAAGTCAGTCTTTCGAATGAAGGAAATCTCCTGAATATGCTAGGATGTATACTTTGGAATGCTTTCTTGTCGTTTTGCAATGTGTTTATATAATTAGTTGGTTTAAGTGGCCCTGGTTTCAGTTCTACGAAGACAGCACTGCGCAGGCGCGTAGCTTCAACAGTCAACATGCACAAGTATCGTCAGTGGAGAGAACTCTTCTATTGACCAGAGATACCTCTTAATAACCTCGTTTGCTTGGTCCGTAACCGTAAGTTATGTTCCAAGTTTTTCCACTGAAGTTGCACACATACAAGGTCGTTTCTTTCGACTTTATTATTAATACCAACATTAACAAAATAGGTCGGGGGGTAGAGCGCCGGTCTTTGATGCGGGAGGTCCTGGGTTCGAATTCTGGCCGTGTCCTTGGGTAGGGACGTAAAAACAGCTGGCCTTGTCTCCCAACACTTTCTCTTCATAAATCAGGGACGTTAAAGCTGTTATGCTATTCGGCTCAAAGGGGGGAAAACGAAGACCATAACTTACGGTACGGACCGAGCAAACGAGGTCAATAACATGTTTATTATATGGCGTCTTCGTTTTCTTTGAGACCGGAAGTGGCCGGAAGGTCCATACTGTAAGTTATGGACCGCAAATTGACCAATCACAGCTCGCGAAATTGCTTAGCTTCATAATAAAGCTAGTTAAAGTTTATACACTTATTTCAAAGAATGGAAGAAAAGAAGAAGAGAAAGCTGTGACTAATATGGGTAATAGGTGACAGCAATAATTAGGCCGCGGACATGAAACGCTTTCAACATCGGTTCAACGTCGGTTCAACGTCGGTTCAACGTCGGTTCAACGTCGGTTCAACATCGGTTCAACATCGGTTCAACATCGGTTCAACATCGGTTCAACATCGGTTCAACATCGGTTCAACATCGGTTCAACATCGGTTCAACATCGGTTCAACATCGGTTCAACATCGGTTCAACATCGGTTCAACATCGGTTCAACATCGGTTCAACATCGGTTCAACATCGGTTCAACATCGGTTCAACATCGGTTCAACATCGGTTCAACATCGGTTCAACGCCGCAACAACATTTTTTGAACTTCATCAACCGATCTTGAAACCGTTTGAAATGGCCTGAAAACGTTGAAAGATGTTGATATATGCGGCCTCGTGTGGTGGTCTAATATAAACAAAATCATTTAACGAAGCCATTCCACATTTTGTGTTTGTAGCTAACTTATACTTAATTTGCTACTTCTTGCAGGCGATATGTTAGGACTGTCGTTTCAGCTCGCCTCCCTGGAAGAAAACGCTGTAATTAATATATGGGTGAGTAAGGAATGGTGACAAGGATAAGGCAACCGTCCTCTACCACTTTAGGCATTCATAGCTCAATGTCGTATTAAGAGATGCGTTGTGTTCCAACTATAAGGATCCAGTTATTAATTATGGGGGGAGGGGTGGATTTGTTTTTGCCTGAATGGGGGCAGTCACAAGGGGTCTTGAAAAACATTCAGGAAGTTTCTCACCCACCCCTCCCCCCTTCCATTGGTAATCGGACCGGTCCCTAAGTTTATCGGTACAAAGCGTGCCGGTCATTATCTCCTTTGTTTATTAGGTGTTGTCAAGAGAATTAGAAAAAAACATTTTAGGGAACGAATGCCCGTGTCCCATGATCATGATAATTATTTTTAGTCTCGCTCAGTCGCGCTCCCAGTCTTGAGCGCGTGCTCTTTATTCGAGAGTAGCATGATGACTTCGTCAGCAGCGCGTGAGAACTAAAATTGAAAGCTTGTCTAGTTTTGTTCAGTCGCGCTCCCAGTCTTGAGCGCGTGCTCTTTATTCGAGAGTAGCATGATGACTTCATCAGTAGCGCGTGAGAACTAACATTGAAAGCTTGTCTAGTTTTGCTCAGTCGCGCTCCCACTCTCGAATAAAGAGCACGCGCTCAAGACTAGCATGATGACTTCGTCAGCAGCGCGTGAGAACTAAAATTGAAAGCTTGTCACTAAAATCATAAGCAATTTTCTTCAGTCTTGTCCCCTTTCTTTGATGTTTTCTTGTCAAGCATGTGACAAAAAAAACCGGCTTTTTGATGCTTACGTTAGAATCTCAGCCAAAACTTATATTTTGAGATGCTTTGTGAACTGTTACACTAACCTGGCAATGTATGACGTATTTCGAGCTGACGAAATACGTCCAAAAATATTTCCAATAATTATCATTGGATGTGGCTCATATAGAGGATATTACATGAACACGCGGTTCAAAAGCCTGTTAAACCAAGTCAAAATCAAACAAAGTTGCTTAAAGGAGAACTGAACCCTAAATCAATCCGACAACAATAGAGGTTTTGCACCACCACGTGATGGCAGCCATGTTGGTGGCCAGAACAATAGAATGTTATTCCTTTGAGATTTAATTTTTCACATGATTGAACAAATCTCATTGTTCTGGCCACCAACATGGCTGCCATCACGTGGTGGTGCAAAACCTCTATACAAACTTGTATTCAAGAGAAATACGTTCTGGTATTTTATTTCTTTGTGGTGCACATCTAAAAAGAGGAAATACGTTTTGAAGGTCGAAAAATAGTCGATTTTCCGTTGATAAAGCTAGTTTGTGTGGCGGCTCAATTCAGTGCTTTTCCCCCCGTATCGTACGTCATCAATACCAAGGAAAAACAACCACACCTTCAGCACAAAGAAAGCACAACAGTGCGCAATTATGAGTTATTAGTCCACCTATTCAAAGCCGAGAACAACATGACAAAACTAATTTATTCCCCTTACAGGAATTGAGCCGTCTGTACTTAGCGGTGGTTGGGAGAAAGATTTGCAAATTTTCTTTCCTTTGACGCAAAACACGGTAAAATAAATGTTGGCTTCAGTTCTACTTTAAGGTGGTGTTGTCTCTTTTTAAAACTAATGTTGTCACATTCTAGAGATATAACTGGTAAAAAAGAGCAGCTCAGACAGAATACGTTTTAGTCTGTGAAGTTATATCCCTCACATGTTGATAACAACGGTATCGCCACTGGATATCATTTTTGCGATTTTGCTATCAGCCGATATACCTATCGTAATAAATATGGGGAATCACTCTCTCACCTCATCTTCACGGTTTCTTCGAAATTATCCCCTCCCACCCCTCCCTTGGATATACATCTGTAATTAATGTTTAACCGTCAAGGGTGAACGGGGGGGGGGGGGGGGGGGGGGGGATTTTCCAGAAACCGTGATAGAGCCCTTTTCCCTTGGTGTTGTATTTTCAGGTGGTTGTAGAGCTGGAAGTGGCTGACGTGGCAGGATCCGAGTCAGATCTGGGTAGGAACTCTGTCAGATCCCTTGTTAACCGAAAGACCTATCAATCAGTTCTTCTTTGAAGGGTTAAAAAGATAGATCAATGTAGGGGCGCGTAATTCACATTTGTTTTGCGTCCATGCAGGCTCTTCTTCCCCCTGAACCGAGTCTAATGATAGATCAATGTAGGGGTGTACTTCACATTTGTATAGCATCCTTGCAGGCTCTTCTCCTTTCTCTATTCCCATGAGCCTATATGCAGGCTATAATTAAAGGGAATCTCGGCTGAAAAACAATGTTTGCTCTCAAATGATTGTTATTGCATGTCTAAGTCTACTGTTGTGTTTGTCTCCAGTAACTTGTACACTAGATGTCATTCATGCTCTGATTTTCCTGTAGATAAAACTCATTTGAATTTCCTGCGCGCCGCCATCTTGGATCTTATGACGTCACAGTGTCGCCCCTATTGTTAGAAAACAATAGCTCTTTTCTTGTGTAACAATAGGGCCAACACTGTGACGTCATAAGATCCAAGATGGCAGCGCAGGAAATTCAAATGATTTTTATCGACAGGAATATCGGTGTATAAATGACATCTAGTGTACAATTTACTGGAGACAAACACAACAGTAGATTTAGGCATCGATAACAAACACTTGAGAACAAACATTATTTTTCAGCCGAGGTTCCCTTTAGGGTGCAAGCAGCACCATAACACAACATGAACTCTTTTTGCCCCAAATTCCATTTATGATATACTTCAGTTGTCTAACTTAGTTTACTTTGAGAGGCAGGAGCAGCAATTAAACTAGAATAAACGCTACCCGAATTGCGGCATCGATTCATCTTGTGATGTCACAATTGAAACGTACAGGATTTTATTGTAGTAGTTTTCTCTTGGGGGGGGGGGGGGGGGGGGGGGGTAGTTGATTTGTCTTTTGACGTCACAGGATCTATGAAAAGTAACCAAAATTAGGGATTAAATGACAGAAACGTTAAAAAATTTGCATGATTAATACCTTTTGTGAAAAACAAACACAATAGTACAATATAATATTTTTGACAAGATAATTGTTGCTGTTTCACTTTAAAGTGCAAGTGTTAGGTCACAAATAAACCAGTATTCATACGTTAGTGTAAAAAGTATATATTGTTTACGTTTGAACTTGATTGGTGTCCGATTGATGTCTCTACAATGCTCGAAATTTCAATCCGCTAATCTCTACGGTGGCCCATAGGGGACATGCTGCATGTTAGACGAGTTGCTGCAATTAAGAAACAAGTTGCTGCATATTAAACGAGTTGCTGCATGTTAAACGAGTTGCTGCATGTTAGAAACGAGTTGCTGCATGTTAGAAACGAGTTGCTGCATGTTAGAAACGAGTTGCTGCATGTTAGAAACGAGTTGCTGCATGTTAGAAACAAGTTGCTGCATGTTACAAACAAGTTGCTGCATGTTACAAACGAGTTGCTGCATGTTAGACGAGTTGCTGCATGTTAGAAACGAGTTGCTGCATGTTAGAAACGAGTTTCTGCATGTTAGGCTGGTTGCTGCATGTTAGAAACGAGTTGCTGCATGTTAGACAGGTTGCTGCATGTTAGAAACGAGTTGCTGCATGTTAGACGGGTTGCTGCATGTTAGACGATAAGCACTGCGCGCGCAGTTAGCCGATTGGGACTGGGTTCTAGAAGAGCTTATTTACCTGGCAAACGGCCATCTTGATTATTGTAAGTAAAGTAGACTATGTTATTCGCTATATTCGCTAAGAAAATCACTGATAATGGTGTGCATTGTGTGTGGCGTTGACAGCGATTGTCATGCAGACTTCTGCTATAGTCGTGGTGCAAATTTGGAAAACAGTACCGACTCCACTGACTCCCTGATAAAATTGTACTTTCATCGTGGATATCGCTACGACGACATTGTTGGTTAGCTGCACAAACTTGGAATATCGATGCACGTGAGGACTCTGGAAACGGGAAGTTACAGGAAATGGGCAGTGGGCTTCCACCCCACTGGTGCATCATGATAAAATTTGATCAAAGGAGCAGTTTATTTATGTACCAAATCCAACAGCAGGAGACTATTAGTAGCCCCTGTAATGAAACTTAGAACGTTTCCAAGTGTGAGCTTTGTTGTAGAATGTTCGTCACCAATAGTACTCAAAAGTTCCTTTCTCTATTTCTTCCAAGAAGTGGTTAAGATTAAACCGAATCTCCTCTTCTTTATCCCGTTTTATCTTTCCCACCGAGGAAAGTTCTGGCTCAAATATGCTATCCAAGATCTCTGCTGTGAGAGGTTCAGTGTTGCCTTGAAACAGCTTTCTGCACTGTCTGGTTCGGATGTGACCTTAGAACACTTACCACAGGCAGCCCAATCTCTACTATTAGCTGAAACTGAAATTAGCATATGGGTACGAAAATAGAGTCAAATTTCAAGCGATTTACGTGTTCAATAAAATATAGCAAAACTTGGTCATATAAAGACAATATGATCTCTTATGTTCCTTCTACTGTTATTTATTTTGTGATTTGTCGAGGGAAAAGGCTTGTTTTCAGGTTTTTTTGTACCTACCCCCACCACCTAAAAAAATGTAAAATCACAAAATAAATAACAGTAGAAGAAACTCGGGAAGGAACATAACATTGTCTTAAAATGAACTAGACTCTATTTTCGTACCCATATGCTAATTTCACTTTCATCTAATAGTAGAGATTGGGCTGCCTGTGGGCTTACGTTTGACCGGCGCGCGCAGTTCTTATCGTCTAACATGCAGCAACTCGTCTAACATGCAGCAACTTGTCTAACATGCAGCAACTCGTCTAACATGCAGCAACCCGTCTAACATGCAGCAACTCGTCTAACATGCAGCAACCCGTCTAACATGCTGCAACTCGTTTCTAATATGCAGCAACTCGTCTAACATGCAGCAACTCGTTTCTAACATGCAGAAACCCGTCTAACATGCAGCAACTTGTTTCTTACTTGCAGCAACTCCTCTAACATGCAGCAACTTGTTTCTTACTCGCAGCAACTTGTTTCTTACTTGCAGCAACTTGTTTCTTACTCGCAGCAACTTGTTTCTTACTTGCAGCAACTCGTCTAACATGCAGCATGTCCCCTATGGGCCACCGTAAATCTCTCCTATTAGCGCGAGTGCACACGTCTAGCTCACATCTAGTTATTCACAAATCTACGTATTGTTGTAGTTTGAACTTCTGCACCTTCTCGCTGGTATTTATGAATACTTAACATCAGAATGAGGCTAACGTTGAGTAAATGCGTCTGTAGGCATCGCATCCAGCGGTAATTATTGAGTGCGAAACGGTCTATTCTGACTCTTGTTCAAGTATATCTAGTATACACTGTTGGAACTGTTGCAACAAATTGCCGTTAAATTGTTGGCAATATAGTCGAAATTAATCTTATTTGAAAAAATGGATACCAGTGATCCATTTTGGGCTTTGAATTTCGCGGCTGCGGCCATCTTGGATCTTACGACGTTATTTGGTTGCTTCTATTGTTAAACAACAACAAGAGCTATTGTCAGGGTCCCACGGTCAGAGAAAAGTCAGGGAAAACAACAAAATTCAAGGTCAGGGAATCGTCAGGGAATTTAGGATTTGGTCAGGGAAATCCCAAATATTAATGAAAAGTCAGTGAAAAGTCTGGGAAATATTTTTTTCAGGCTTAGCATACCTATTTTTTGGGCTGTTTTGTTCGATGTTGCTGTTCCAAAATAATGATTGAATATTTGGAAAAAATACGAGCGTGTACTGGAGGTCAGTGAAAAATGCTTCTTGGTCAGTGAAAAGTCACGTGGGAACCCTGGTTGTTTTCTTTTTCATTTTTCCCAACAAATTTTCAATTTAGAATATATTGTGAACATTTTAACTGCAATGTGTTCCAATATGTTTCATTAAGTACTGTGTTTGACCGTTTTATCTCGAAAGGGCTGGCCCCTGGTGGAAAAATAAAACTAATCCAAAGTGCATCTCTACCGTTGGAGCCGCCTTACAGGTAAGGAAAATTAGGAGTTCGTTTGCGCGAAAAAAGAAAACCGGGCGAATCTATACAGGTAGAAACAAATAGTTAGGAACATTGCCAACACGAAATCACTGGTGACATTGTAAATCTCTGTTTGTCTTTTACCAGAGGAGTTCGAAAGACTTCATCCCTCCAGACGCTGACGATGAAGTTTCTGCCTCAGGATCCAAATCACTTTTATATAGGAACTGATGGAGTGAGTTATGACCATATGTGCATGCACTATGTTGCGCTATATTTTCTATTGCTTCCATGGATGCGTATATATGTTTTGCCAGTTAGCGTGGCATGTTTCTGTAGTTAGATATTTGAAAGGTAACTGATAAAACTAATAAGAAGCTCTGTTGTTGTTGTTGTTGTTGTTATTGTTATTATTGTTGTTGTTGTTATTATTGTTGTTGTTGTTATTGTTATTATTGTTGTTATTGTTATTATTGTTGTTGTTGTTGTTGTTATTGTTATTGTTGTTGTTATTGTTATTGTTGTTGTTGTTATTATTATTGTTGTTATTGTTGTTATTATTGTTGTTATTGTTGTTATTGTTGTTATTGTTGTTGTTATTATTGTTATTGTTGTTGTTATTGTTGTTGTTGTTATTATTATTGTTGTTGTTATTATTATTGTTATTATTGTTGTTGTTGTTGTTGTTGTTATTATTGTTGTTGTTGTTATTGTTGTTGGTGGTGGTGGTGATAAAGATTTTCAGTGTGTGACAAAGTTGTATAAGTAAGAACAAATTGAGTAGTTCTTTTTTGGTTTTACTAGTTCAAGAGGCTTTCAACCCAATGATCTGCATGTCTATGCTTATCAATCTGCAGTTAACGCTAACAACAGTTAACCCGCACCTCCCGGTTAGCTCAGTGGTAGAGTGCCCGTCTTGTGTGCGGGAGGTCAAGGGTTCGAATCACTGCGCCGTGCCCGTAGGCAGGGACGTAAAGCCGTTGGCCTTGTCTCCTTCCTCTTCTAATCCATACGAGGGGGACGTAAAAGAACCTGTTGTGTTATTTCGAGCTAGACTAAGGATCGTCTCCCAGAACAACAGCCTGTAGTTTGGAGGTTTGCGCCACAACAGCAGTCAGAATCTCAATACCTCCCTTTTGAAGTTCATTTGAATATAATCATACAGAGTACCTTTTAACTAATGTCACGCCTTTGACAGGGTTATGTTCTTCATCGTGTTAGACATGGTGGTAGATCACCACCCAAGGCTTACAGACCTGCAATAGGTATGACACGTCATTGCCTTAGCTATATAGTATTGCACCATGTCGATCAACAATAAGTGTTAGATAAATAATGAGCGGCCGATCTTAATCGGCCGATAAAGATCGGACGCGAATTCTTTATCTTACTTATCAAACGTCTAGATGTAGAGAGTCGTGTTTTCAGTTATTTTGGCGATACGACTTATTTTGGCAGAGAAAATCGAAGCCAAAGTTTATGTAAATCAGGACGAAATCTGTATCAGATTTACAGATCCCTCCACGCTCATTGATTTCCTTTGTTTTTGCTTCATGAATTATTAATGAGTTTGATAAGTATTATTATTCAGTTCCTCAGTATCCCGAATTCTGATTGGTTGATTCACCTGCAAATAACTGCGCGCAAATAAGCGTTTGTTGCAGATATTGTTGTGAGCATGTGCAGTGCTGTTCAACAACAAATCCAACATGGCCGCTCGGTTTCCAGAGTGTTCAGAGGAGGAAATCGCGAGCATTTTGGATGCCAAAGGTAACAAAAACACTGAATAATAAAACAATTAATGGAACTCCGACTATCGCAAAGTATGATGAATTGTCTGTGTCTCGCTGGCATCGGCAAATAACTGGTAGCTCGCCACAGACAATTCATCATATTTTGCTCAGCCTCGTCCAATAATTGCTTAATATGAGAAGTGCTCTGTTACAAGTTATTGATTGGGGAATAATTGTTGATTTTCTTGACAGAATGTCTAATGGACACGTCAACTATTGATGTGTCACCATGGCAACTACCTTGTATTCTGGTGAGTAAGGTTTTAACCATCGCATGTTATTTCAGTACATTTGGTGGACACGTTATAGCCAATTCATTGCCGGGTCCCTTTACCCTACAAACCGTGAAGTTTGAAGATTTGGTAAACAGTGGTAGTACAGTAAAGAATGCTACAGAAAACAGGAGGCCTTCTCCTTTCAAAACGTTGCATTTTATTTGGATTACACTGAAAAAGAAAAAGAATTCCATTGTTTTAGGGTTAGGATTTGTATTGTTTCAGGGTTAGGCGTTGTTTGGATAGCCAGTACTATTCCAGGTTCCGAGGAGATGTAAGACCGCCTCACAGAAAATGGCGAACTTACAGCTGGGAACATGATAATAAAAACACGGACAATTCACACTGATGAGAGCATGCTGATCTTTCGCAGCTCTGTTCCTTTCTCATCAACTACCATTGTTTTTAATGATGATGTTTAATTGCCCCAATAAACTCTATCTAGTCAACCAATTCAAGGAACTGTAAAGATGGTTCAGATAAAATGCAACAGTGGATCTACACCCGATCATCGAACGTCTTGGTTTGGTCTGCTTTGTTCCAGCAATCCGTTGATTTCAGGTTTACAGTTGGCGTTGACACGATGTTCGTGAGCTTCAAAAGCATATTTAGCCAGTTTCATGCAGGCGTGAAAGAAGTTCAGTCCGTACCCTTGCACTTTAATCGACTGTAGTAGTGTTTCGATCATGAACACAATCAGATACGATTAAAACTTGTTTATAACAGTACCTTCTCTCTTCCCAGGCTGGAAGTAAAGATGGAATCCTTAGATTATACAACCTTAAAAATGGTAAGAATAGTCTTAGTTTTAAACAATAACCCGCACTATAAATAGGCCTCAACCAGGTTGAAGACACCTTCAGTTGTCAATCAGCTTTTGTCAAGTGAACATCTCTGTTATATATGATAACAATGATGTATGTTAAACAAGGACCCGCACTGTAAAAGGGCCTCCACCAGGTTGAAGACACCTTCAGTTGTCAATCAGCCTTTGTCAAGTGAACATCTCTGTTCAAAGAAGATCTGCAACATGTGATGCTCCGCTTTAGTGATCTCCAACGTTTGGTATCTTGCGAAATTCAAATTGAACACTTGAATGTCTAAAAATGCACTAAAGTGTTTGTGAACAGTTGTAAAACGCTACTGGCAGGCACAACAGAGAAACTAGCTTCCTGCTGTTTACTTTTCTCGGCTTATTTTAACTTCAGCAATTTAGTATTCTAACAGGAGAAGACTGAGTTGCTTTCTTGCTTGACTCTTTGAAGGGCGAGAATTATTGAATTCGATTTTCGCATGATAGCGAAAATGATCACGACCGCGGTCTGTGTTATCAGCCTCAGCCGAACCTCATCCAATAATTGTTATTTAGGAGCTAGTCTGTTTCGCCCTGGTATTACACAAGTTAAGTGTGATATTATTATACATTTTACTGACATCTCGATTCTGATTAGCTCAGAACACGCAACGAATTCTCCATAGCTAGCTATAGCACTAAGCGCGCATGCGTACAACATTATCTGCTAGCAGATAATACTTAGCGCTCGATGGTAACAAATACGACAATTTTGCGCTAGAAAGCAGGGTACTTATTTCGTTATTTTGAGCCACTTTAGTCCTCAGCTATGTTTCTAGTCATTCTTTTCTCCTAAACTCGTAAAATAAATGCACATTTTAGCTCGAATATGAAATAAAACATTGAATCATGCAGAAATCCAATCGTAAACAAACCAATTTTATGCGGCGTTTCATTTAGCTTTCTCTTTTGCTAAAACTTGAGCTTAAAATGTATAATAAAACAGTTATTGAATTCGGTTTTCGCATGATAGCGAAAATTATCAAGACCTCGATCTGTGTTATCAGCCTCAGCCTTCGGCTGATAACACAGTCCTCTGTCTTAATAATTTTCGCTATCATGCTCAAACTCATCCAATAATTGCTTAATGGCCGATGCCTTAAACACGAAGTTCCTCACGCCTTTGGAACTCGAAATTTAACATTCAAATTGGAAAGCAGTGAAGAAAGCGAGCGAGCGTATCCATACTCTCCTGGAAGAATACTAAATTTCTAAGGATTAAAATTTAAACAAGCCACAAAATAGTGAACAGGCAGAAGTGAAATTACTGTTTACGAACTTTGTAGCCCTTACTATGGATTTTACATTGTTGTGTTTGCGTTGAATTTCACGCGATAAGCAATTAGTAGGGAGCACTCAAGAGGAGCATCACAGAGATGTTCACTACACAAAGGTTGAGTGACAACTGAAGGTGCCAGTGCCTGGCCATGGCTCGTTTGTACTGGAACTTCCCGTTCAATGATCTGGTATGACGTGCATGTATGCCATATTATCACGTGCGTTGTTGTAGAATTTCCACTGAACACGTGGTCGCAGTTCACGGATGGTCATCCTATTATCGATGTCCAGTGGTCCCCTAGCAGGCCGAGTGTGTTCTACGTCCTAGACGCCGACTCCAGACTGCACGTGTGGTGGGTATATTCTATATAGCTCATCTCGCTCACAGACAATATGTATACGCGTTGTCCCCAGGGGTGGAGGAATGTTACGAGTCAAAGTACCCTAGGTCATGTTTTATTTACGATATTACGAATAACCCCCTCCCCGATCTTGGAACTTGGGGGGAACACTGTCAAGCATTCTCCCCTACCCAGGGCAAAACCTACATTCAATCCCTTTGTATTCCCCAACATATTCCCCTGGTCGGCCCGGGGGGCTACCCCTGGTGGAAGCCGCTGATATGTGTATAATTTACTGGTATGTTCTTTGTCCTTTAGCTTGCTCAGTGTTTTAGAAGGGGGAGAGGCATGGTGAACAGCAGTCAGTGAATCAATGCTTTAACTTTGTCCTTTAGGGATTTACTCGCAAAGGATTCTGGTCCAGTAGCTGTCGAGAAGTTCAAACAAGGACGGTGGGTTTTCTATGCCGTTGTGTTATTTAACACACATGCATGTATTTAATGTTATTCAGTTTTCCTTCTCTGATACGATGCGCTGCCGATTCTCGTCGTTCGATCTAAATGTTGGGCTAATTTTTGTGGACTTATTCCAGCTATTCCGAAATGCGCATTTATCGAAATCCTACAGATATCTGTCCTCTTAAATGGATAAAGTAGCACATTTAGTACGACGTTTGGAATTATTTTTGTTTGATAATGTTAACAATATTATTTTTTGTTGTATTCTTTTTTTCGGAATATGTCCCCGAAAAGAATGTGCCATTTGACTTTGTAAGGGTTAGTGATAAAATTCCTAGGCGCAGCCCAAGAAATATCACTAAGATCCGAGGAGCGAGTTACCAGCTGACTTAATACCCATTTGCTTGAGGTGTTCTCAGCACAGGGGAGATATGAGGCTGATTTAGTTGAAGAGGTCGTCTATACATATAGACCGACCTGCTACCGAGTCTATAAAGTGTTCACAGACGATGGATAGTTTAGTAGTTATGAATACCCAACAAGAACAAAGAAAACCAGTCAAATGGCTATTAAGTAAGGCCGGTTATTGGCCTGGAGCGAGGTGTTATGTGATAGATTCACCTCGTGCGTCAACCTCCAGCTCGGTGAATAAATCACGTACTCCCCGAGTGAAAGGCAGATACATGGCTTATTTTTCACAATGGCGAGGTTTTCTCATTTCTCGCAATAACAATATCTCTTTTCGTAAATCATTAGGAAGCATTGTTTTTTCATCTTCTCCTTTCAAGTTACTTCTCCGTAGGTAAAGAGTAAGCCAGTAGTTCTAAGTACTAGGAGATGCGTGAGGGAGTAAGTCGAGGGGAATATAGATTAAAATGCAAGGGGAATATTGTTAAAATCAATATTAAAATGCAAGGGGAATATTGTTAAAATCAATATTAAAATGCAAGGGGAATATTGTTAAAATCAATATTAAAATGCAAGGGGAATATTGTTAAAATCAATATTAAAATGCAAGGGGAATATATATAAAATCAATATTAAAATGCAAGGGGAATATATATAAAATCAATATTAAAATGCAAGGGGAATATATATAAAATCAATATTAAAATGCAAGGGGAATATATATAAAATCAATATTAAAATGCAAGGGGAATATATATAAAATCAATATTAAAATGCAAGGGGAATATATATAAAATCAATATTAAAATGCAAGTGAAATACATATTAAATCAATATTAAAATGCAAGGGGAAAATAATATTCCCTCGCAAAGAAGGAAATGATGTGTGATGTGAAAAATAGGAGATATATTCCCCGGAAAATATTATTTTTCTTGATCGTAATTTGCCCTCCATAATAGTAATGGTAATCAAATAGTGACTCGTGAAATTAGGGATAGATTTCATTTGTGTTTGTCAAAATCTCCGTTAGCGGCTCGGGAAATTACATCGATTTTGACAAACGCGTGACCTTTATCCCTAATTCCACTCGTCTCCATTTGATAACCTAGTATACTTATCTGTGTTTACCATTGTACAGGGTCGTCATGTTTGAACTCTCCAGTGACTATACAGCGTCGGGGATCGGTATGCCGGGAAGAACACCAGAACTGGTATGTCCAGTACTGCTAAATGTATAGACCCCCTTGGCTTCCAGTTTAAATATGACTCGTCGTGGACTGACTAGCCTCGTGTTCACTTTACCGCATAATAGCGTTTACACATGTGTGCGAGGCTAGTCAGTCCTAAACAATAGTTAGTTTTAAAATTGGACCCCATTTTTCGAATGGATCTATTCGCCCTTGTCACGTGGTGGCCCAGGAGAATAAACCCCTTTGTTTTCCCCGTCTAACCTCGTTCTGAAACTGATCAGTGCGAGGATACACGTGGTAAATCTATTGTTTGTAGCCAACATAGCCGCCGGATGACAAGAGCGAATTACACACTGTGTTGTGTGATTGCACGGAGCACGCCGTAGTTTCCCCCGCTAGCTTGCACACTGAAACTACATAGATCAAAATAGTCAAATACAGGCATATCTTGTTCTTATTTTGTTGTTTGTTTTTCTTGCCGGGTTGCGCGGAACAAAAAATGACGGTTAGCACAAGAAGGTCTTTTCATTTTTGTTATAACCTGGAAAGGCGCTAGCCTGTCTTGTCGTGTTACTTATAAGTAAGGGAGCAACGAACGCAGACAACAGAATGTTCCTTACATCAGTCATGTAATCACATTATCATATCACCCATACGGCCCCGCGCTTCACAACCATTTTGAAAAGTCACGGGATGGGGCCGTACTAGCTTTACGTGACGGGCCGGAAAAAGCCGTCCGGCCCTGTTCGAATGTTTTGCTTGTTATTTTGACATTAAACAAACTAATTGGTCGTATGATAAAAAAAAACGCTTACTACCATTTGCAAGCTACCGTTAAGCGTGAACCTTTTTCCGCGTTCGTTTATGTTTGAAACTAGACGTCTGGCGTCCCAAACCTTTGCAATTCGTCGGCAAACTAATTAGTTTCAACCTTGATGTTTAAAACCTTTGATATGTCTTCTACCGTCGTGCAACTCAGATTATGCCAAGAGACAGTTGTTGTATTGCATCTCTCATAATTCTGAGCGCCCAAAACTTTAACTTGAACCGACATTTATATGATTTAGCGCGTAGCGCGAAGGAAAATCTAGCTGAAAAGTTTCCAAACCTGAATCCCACTCGCTGAAACGCGAAGGCGGGACATGTCAAAGGTTGTCATTATCGCGGTTAAATTGCAAAGGTTTGTACCGCCAGACGTTTAGGTTTCAAACTTAAACGAACGCGGAAAAAGGTTCACGCTTAACGGTAGCTTGCAAATGGTAGTATTGAATGAGTTTGGTCGGGCGGAGCTGGGAAGTATTTTACTAGATCGGTCATTTTGTACGGTCCTCGTACGTCATAAATAAAATAAAATAAAATAAATATCTGTTTTACAGCCAGGCACTCCCCGTGAAGGGCTCTTCCGTACCGGTCACTCCACACACGCTCACACTATTATCATATATTCTCTACTCACTACATTCAAGCTCGTCACCTCGAGCCAACTATTTTCCTGCTCGGCCCGTTCACTCAGTTAAAAAGTACCTAATATTACATTTTGTTTACGGTTTTTATTTCCGCCTGACTTTGTGTTCTTAGTCGATAACATGGTGTTCTCATGTGACACGTACAGCTTCATCATATGATGATTAGTTGCTAAATTCTCCCTCGTAGGTGCTGGCATATGAGAATGGCTCAGTTGAAGTTCACCGGATAAGTGCGAAGTTCGCCAAGTCTTCCGCTGACGAGCTGGATAGACTGGACACTTACCTGGATGGTGTACTATGACGTCATCATACCACACGCATGCGTGCTGGATAAACTGGACACTTACCTGGATAGTGTACTATGACGTCATCTTACCACACAGCTACACTCAACGCATTAATAAATCCGATTATTCGCTCACCTCGTACAAGAGAGTTCATTAGATCTTGTAACATGATGCAGATCGCACATCAAACGTCTAGCTCTAGGGGATGTTCTTATCTCCGTCATTTATAGTTATATAAAATCACGTAGTTTTTTGTCACTGCGGGCCAAATATAGTAAAGGCTCGTATTGGAAGGACAATGTTTTCAATATGGTGGAGCGACTTTCAATTGCAAGTACGAATAAGCAGCAGTTGTAATGAAGACATGATGACTGATCCTGCAGCACTTGGTCGCCGAGATCGCAGGTTGAAAAGTGTGTCCTTCCAGTACGAGTCACGTGATTTTGAAAAAGGCCTACTGCGCAGGCCCTATCTCGTGGCTTCTTCACTCCCCTCACATGAGATGTGAAGTCGAGAATGATTGAACAATATAGTAAAGGCTCGTATTGGAAGGACAAAGTTGTCAATATGGTGGAGCCACATTCAGTAGCAAGTACGAATAAGCAGCAGTTGTAATGAAGACATGATGACTGATCCTGCAGCACGTGGTCGCCGAGATCGCAGCCATGTTGAAAAGTGTGTCCTTCCAGTACGAGTCACGTGATTTTGAAAAAGGTCTACTATCTCGTGGCTTCTTCACTCCCCTCACATGAGATGTGAAGTCCAGGATGATTGAACAATATGTTCGAATTCCAGTTTTGAGAATATTTATTTATTTATGATTTTCAATGTACGTGGTAGAGAGATGTAGTGATCAAATGGTTTCCCGATTTTTCACATACAAAGTGAGGTTCATTGGATTGATAAAACAAAATGGTGATAATTATTATTGTTCTCACGTCCTCGGTCTCTAGACTGTAAAATGTATCGATTAACTACAGCTGTTTTTAGTTCTTTGGGGAGTTTTATACGCGAGAACTTGCAGTAGGGTTCCGTCAATCAAAGCAACCGTTAAAATGGCTTCTGAATATAAGCTGCTACGATTGGACGAGAAGCTGTGGGTTAGGGCAAACCTTTCTCTAAAGTACTTTTTAATGTCCCCCTTCCCTATTGTACCAGTGGTTAGCCTGCGGTGAAAGTGCAAACCTGGTGTTTTTCTTTCCTTGACGTTGGTGGGAATAGCTCCTATTACAGTGGCGTCTACGAATAGCAGTTTCAGCGGTATTGACCCTAACGCCTCGCTTCCATGTAATGAGCACCATATAAACCATTTTTGTATGACACCAACACCCTCCTAAACAAGCACGACTAATTTAGATATACAGGTTGAATAGCGCTTCATTACATGGAAGCGAGGCGTTCGGGTCAATACCGCTGAAACTGCTATTCGTAGACGCCACTGTAATTCAGATCAATTATCTATAAACTTCGCGGTCATGACAGAGGGGCTCAATAGTCCTACCAAAATCCTGATACGCATCGCGTATTTGCAACAGTGTATTTTGTTAATCGAGATATTTTTGTTTAAGCTTCCTCAAAGTACTAAAGACATGAGAATAACGGTAAAGAATTCCGACGTTTACAGCAACTCTCATGAAAAAGCGGTATAGCGATGTTTCGTGTTTATAAACATTGCAATTGTTATGCTAATGTCAACCATTTTTGGAACTAAACCGAGATTAATGAAGGTACAGCTTACTCGTACGTGGTATAACATGTAAATACTGCAGCACTGAATGACGTGTAAATATGTAAGGTTATTTGTAGAAAGTATGATGAACCAAGCAATAAAGTTTGTGATCCAATCTGTATATATTTTCGGTGTGCTTTTTTTGAGCAGATTATGTTTGAGTGTAATAAAATATGGACCGTATGATTGGTAAAGAAAAACGACAGGGCTTAGTTTATGGGTATTCTTAGATCCAAAAAGCACGCGCCGTCTTCTCTCAACTCTTCCGATTTATTCGTGCTCGGTGGTCATTTTGAAAATGACATGACCCTAAAAATACGCATAAATTAAAGGTTTAAAAACCATAATGATTTTCACCCCTTAAAGGTACGCAAATATAAAATTTCGTACGTAAGAGGTCGAGCTTCGAGAAATTTGAAGACAGAACATGATATTTTCAAATGATAAACATCAAATGGGTAATTAATCACCTGTTGTAAAAGAATCTTAAAATTAATAATGCTGAGTCCTTAAAAAGAGCTACGATTCTGGTTGGGTCACTAACTCTTGCGAACCCCCTAAAAGGTACGGTTACGAGAATGTTTACCTTAAAAGGAGCGCAAAGCGCTTCACTGTTCGCCAGTCCCTCGCGTGGCCTTTTAAGGAACGCCTAGTACATTATATTTAAGCAACAGACAATACATTTCAATGTGTTTACTGGCGAAATAAGGTACGCGGCCCGGATGTTGGGAGAACACTTGAAATGCTTGAAAATCACAAGCCGAATATATTTTAGGATGTCTTAGGCAAGAAGGTTATATAGTAGGAAAGAAATCGATCATCTTTTACATCAATTGTACTCCCTAAAATTACCTATGGTTTACCAGTTTATGCTGCTGCTCCTGAACTTGCTAAATTAGTTCTCACCCGCTTAGTGAATTGTTGCCTCGCATCAATGACTCTACTTTAAGACTACGGAGACAAGAAAGCTTATGACCAAGGATAAATACAGAACGTTTTAAAAATAGTTTTATAAATAGGTGTATTTTTTTATATAATTTAGCTTTTAAATGTTGTTTAATTAATTGCCGATGTTAGATTTGTATGTAGATTTAGTTCTTTTTTTATCAGATTGTCCTTTTATCATAATATTGTAACTATTGGTATGTAATTTATCATTAGTAATAAAGACATTATATTATTATTATTTGTTTGCGAGGATAAACTCATTCTAAAGTACGATTACGGTGCGGTATATCTCCCCTTGAAAATGAGAATAACTACGCGGTCTCGAGACGTGAAAAGGATGTGATATTTTGCCGAGAGGCCTCCACGACTGACTGTAAGCTGTAGCCGTAACAATGTCCTCACAAGGACTTTACCCTTCCCTAGAGAGAATTGTGCTAGTTCACTGGAACAATCGAACCAGTAAATACAGACTTTGAAGAACTGTGTAAAAATTACAGACTTGTATAAATTGACAGATATTTGTTATAAACATTTTACAGGGTAGAACATTTCTCTAAATTTGTACATTCTCACATTTTACAGGGTAGAACATTTCTCTCTAAATTAACAGATTAGTTACATAGTTCTTCGAGGTCTTTAAACGTGGTTCGACTTTCCCAGTGAAATAGCACAATTCTCGTTTCAGTTTAAGATAGAACAACTAGTTGGTTTCTACTAAAACAATTAGAGTACTCGTTCTCAGTTTCTTTGGCTAATAACACACCAGGGTCCTGTTGTTCAAAGGTACGTACGTGGATAACGCTTTCCACTGGATAAATTCCTATCCAGTGGATAAGTATTAACCAAACTCACTGGATAGGGATTTATCAGGAGGATAGAGTTATCCATCCTTTGAACAACCGGATCCAGGAGAATAAGGTCACGGTTTTGCCGACAGATCAACAGCATAAACATAGCTTCCTGCATGCTCGAGAATATTCAATTAGCGTCTCTTTTGTCTGTTCGCCTTTAGGAGCGCGAGCAAAAGATGCGAGATTCTCGAGCATGAGCTCCCCAATGCATGGAGAACTCGTGGACATAATGTTTATTGTATTTATGGCAAGAGTATATTGCATTACAAATATCGACTAAAATATCTCCTACGTATCCCATTCTTATCCACTTCACAACGCAATCCTGGCACCCGCAGACATTAATCATAAGCAACAAGAACAGGTACTCTAACCAGCTTAGCTTAGTTTAGCTTTTTAGTTATCCATGTATCTAATCTGGACTATACTTAGTACTTACGTATTACTTATTACTAATATATGTAATTAATGGCACAATGAACTTGCTATTGCATTATGTGGTTTCAGAAAATATCCATCCAACCGCCACCACAGGCATCCCAAGCTAACGATTATTGTAAGGAATATATGGGGATTTTGAAAGGTATTAAAATGGTTAATAAAGTCATGGCATCTTAGCTGAATGTTCCTATTTGGCGCTGCTGTTTTCATTGTGTGTTTCAGGCAGTGCAACTTTCCGTTCCAGAGGTGTTACGAAATAAACGTACTCATCAGAATTTCCATGATTCCAAAACTATATTGACTCATCATTTTCCATATAATTTTTTTGTAATACTTCATCTGAGCGTTAACCGGTACTATTCAAGGTTTTTCGGTAAGACGGCAAAAAAAATCGAAATACGACTGGATTTCATCTGCTTAAATTCGATACCGATTCTTAATTATTTGGTCGAACTGAATATAAATTAGTTTGTCAGCATAGGGCATATATGACTTGATCGGTCACTCGCTTTATAACTCCAACCTGATACATGTAATATCATTTCGTCATTGGCATTGTGCACGTGTGTGGTGCAATCGCTTCTTTCGTTGATCCATGAGTTAATAAATCAAGAAATCCCTCGAAAATAAGAACGGTGACGAATTGGCCGTCGTTTTGTTTTGGAAACTTTTTTTTCGTTACTCGCTATCTATCGCTCAACAGATAGCGAATAGCTTAGCCAATCAAATCGCAAGACTCGCAATAGGACATTGGTTTCTACTATAATTTTCCGGAGCGTGACAAGTTTCCAATATCCCAAGATCGTGGCCGATGTAAATGCCAACAAGTTGTTTTACAGATCGAACATTGCACAAAATCGTAGCTAGAACTTTATCAATTTATGATCGCAAGGGTTACTTAGCCTTTTAGTTTGGATACGTTTTTATGAGCTAGTTTTCTCTCATATCGTGAAAAAGCACAGTGAGCCCAAGTTTGGCAACAGCTTCATCGCGTTATAGGGGTTACTTTGTGTGGGTTTCTTTTCAATGAAGAAATCAGTTCGGAGAAACAAAACAATTCTTTGCAATAAGCTTGATAGACAGGATTCAACATTCTATGGGTTTACTGGACCTCTTCCATGAAATGGAATCAAAGTTTATTGTAAATTTGTTGGAAAGTTTGAATTTCCATGGTTTTTCACACTTAATTCCACCCGCCGGATGGCCGAATTATGTTGGCAATACCTTGACTGAAAATTATGATAGAAACCAGTCTAACTTCCATCCCATGAGAGAGGCCAGTTTGTCCATTGCATGACTCACTCAATGAATATTTTTGGTTTAAAAATATTACTGAGTAAAAAGCAAATGCAAGACTTGTTGAAAGAAATCCAAACCGCATTTTCATAATTAAAGAAAGCTTTATTCGGACGGATTGAGGCAAGACTGCTGCGGTTAGAGTACCTGTTCTTATTGCTTATGATTGATTTGTGCGGGTGCCAGATCTCGTGTGGAAGGTCGCGTTATGTCAAGTGGATAAGAATGGAATACGTAAGGTTTTAGTTGATTTTCATAACTCCATCAAGTAGAAATAAGGCGAGATGGATGTTTCCAGGTAAAATATTTCATACTTACTCTTTTGTACTTACTAAAGCGTACTGAACTGGTTTCAGTTTCGTTAATTAAACTTGTTAGGTATAATTATTCATCGCTACCGACTACTAGCCAGATCCAACCAAGAATATAGCTCGCACGATATCGTAGTGAACAACTCGCAGTCAGCAATCTGGAACAGTTCTGTACTGAAGGGCTTTAAATAGTATTTATTTTCTCGTGATTTTACTGAACGTGTTCTGAGGCCAATAATTTTGCGGTTTGGGTCGAATTAAACTGGTAATTTTGCATTTTATGCAAAAGATCGATATGTCATTACTTTTGTTGTATACAGGTAACCACCATCTTTTGCATAATATCGAAAATTTACCCTTTGCTAAAGATGAACGGAATTCTAACATCTTTATTGATTTTTCAATTGTATTATTAATTAACTACCCTGACAGTTTTGCTCTTGAAGGGATATTCTAAGATGAAATATATTTGCTGTTAACTGTTCTGAAGGAACCAAGCTCTTTTAAAATTGACGTACTAATGGATACCGAAACTGAGGTAAGATAGTTGATTTCCAGGAAGAAGGGGTTGATGCAGGGTTGGACGTAAAGTAGGTTTTCGGCAGCACTTTCTTTGCCAGCAATAACAGTAGGTTCTGGTCGTATTAAAATAATAATATTGTTTGCAGTGAATCGAGAAGTTCAATGAAATGTACCACATGACTACAACTGAACAAATATAATTCACTCAATCACCTAGTCCGGGTTGTTCAAAGCAAGTGTAACTTTATCCCTAGGATAGCGCTAAATTAGTGCTAAGTTAGTGATTTAACCCTGGGGTAGTGCTCACCCTTGCTTCGAACAACCGGGCCCTGATGGCCATCTTGGATTCAAAGCAAGGCAATTCTTTGTTTTTGCTAGGTTAGCCTCTCACTGAGGGATATCAGAACGAGTTTAGCCTAGCAAAAACAAAGGAGAAGTGCCTCGCTTTGAATCCAAGATGGCCACCAGGTGAAAAGAGTGAAATAAACACTTAATGACTGGCCCCTTAGAAACAGTGCGTGAGTTTTGTTTCCCCGTACATCGATAGAGGATAGAGGGGAAAACGCACTGATTCCAAATTGCTTTAGTTTAGGTGAAAAGAAAGACTGGAAACATAGCTGAGAGCTTAAAACAGCAAAATGGCACAAAAAAAAAGCGAAATAATTTCAATAATTTCAAGCGTAAAATGGTCCTACTTTCTTATCATCGAGCGCTATATATACCTACAGATAATAGCAGGGTGACGTCACAATCTACAGATAATACCAAGAGCTCTTGACAATACCGATAGATAATATTTTATGCATGCGCAGTCAATGCTATAGCCACCTATCGAAAATTAGCTGTGTTCTTAGCCAATCAGAATTGAGATAGTGAGTAAAATGTATAATTGGTATCGATTCTAAACGGTATTGATTCAAACTTTAAGCTCTTACCATGGTGTCACAGGAAATGTGCACCCCCAAGAAATTTAATTTGGTGCAGATTTCCTAGATGTTTCTTCAGCCGGCTACACTATGACAGATATCATATACTCTTAGTTTAGCCTGTGAACAGGGTCATGGGAATAGAGAGAGGAGGGGGAAGAAGAGGCTGCACGGATGCTATGTGATTTACGCGCTACATTGATCCATCATTAGACTCGTTTCAGAAGCCCTCCACTCATGTCACATAAGTGCAGCGACATCTGAAAAGGGCCAAAGTTACAAGTCTAATTAACACCTGAAAACTTTTCATCGAAGAATTGACCAATAAGAAGTTGGCGTCCAAAATTTGGACGTTGATATTCAGATTTGTATTGTTATTGTGTCCGTACAGGTTCTCCTTCAATTCCCCCTTCTTTTCTCCCTACTCTTATTTCAGTGCTTCAACTTATCATCTTTGAATGCAGGTTTATATAGATAAAGATATCACTTCAAATTCAAAAGCTCAACTGGCTAGGAATTCGGTTTCCGAAAGAAACTTTAATAACACAGCTGCTGACGTCTGTTGTGAAACTATTTGTTACAAAATGGGCCTTTTGCAGGAATGCAATCACGTGGTTGTACTGGATGGCAAAAATCAGACTTTACTTCTTTAAAGACACTTGTGAGGGTCTGAATGGGGTTAACTGACTTCTGACAAACGGCCTTAAAAATAACTGAGAACTGACGATTTTTTTTTACTGACATCTGACAACCGAAAAATAACTGACAAATTTGTTTTTTTGTGGGTCAAACATTGTACATTTTCTCTAGTAATGATTAACTAGGGCTAACTGACAAATGGCCAAAATTTTAACTGACAACTGACATGTAGACACCCCATTCGGCAAACCTCACTTGTACTCCCTGCTTGTAAATGCGATTTTCCACCTCTAATCGATTGTCGATCTTTCTAAAACAGCGTTTGAAAGTTTGTTTGCCATCCAGTAAAAATCAAAGCAAATATAGTTTACGCAAAAATGCCAAAAATATTGTGTATCATTTCAATCAAGCACTGAGGGGGGGGGGGGGGACTTTAGAACTGTTTGTAACCAATTAATAGCCACAAATCGAACCGTGAGAATTAAGCGATATGCGCATAAGACAAGTAAACAAAAATCACCCAATATGGAAACATGAACCGTTTTGGTTTTGGATTGGACTACGTGTGGCTGGATATTGTGACGTCACACGGCCGCCATTTTGGAAAAAGACTTTGCGATTGCATGATAGGACGACTGATTTGACGAGTCTGAACAATAGCAACGCTTGATTACCTTTCATTGTTCGTGCACCCCATTAACCAACATTTTTTAAAAGTTCACATATCTTAGGCTTGCTTTTCTTTACCTAGTCGTCATAGCAACAACGAATAAATGCACCTTCCTTTCGCTCTATATCAGGTCCCGGATGCAGATAGCGACCTTCACAGTAGATTGTGTCGATGGGATCGTGAGCTCCCCTTCACCTCCCCCCCATCGTACCGTTCACTGGTTGAATTTCTGTGTCGGCGGTTGGTATCATCAAGTGCTCTGAGCGTCGTGAAAAACATCGCATATTATGTCATCAGGTGTTTGCTGTACATGTTGGGCTTTGAATCTGCGCACGGAAGGTAATAATTTACAAAATAATGTCCATGGGTTTTTAATTTGATAGGAAAATCATATGCCTGACGAAGTAATTACTTTACTTCTATATCAAATATTCTAGGATCGAAGATCAACATATCAAAGATGCTCACAACAGCTGCTGGTATTGTCCAGCGATGGCAGATGACAGGTTTGGCCTTCGCCCTGATGAGACTTACTTTCAAGGGGCATCCCTACCCCCACAAGTACAGGTCTCGTATGCAATAGTCATACGAGGAACAAGGCACGACCCCTATACCTCCATTCTTGATGGCCTAGGCCAACACGATCACTACGGGAATGAACACCGTAGTTACAGTGTTAGCAACGTAGTTTTTCCAGATCGGATTGTAAACGAGGCCAGCAGTCCCATGTTGCACCGCGCTGCGTCACTCATTCTTGCAATCCTAAAAGCGCGGGAATTTTACTCGGGAACAGAATTCTCGCCAGACACGTACAAAGGCAAGCCACAGACTATGCAGTGGTATAGTTTTTTGTTCTCGACTTCCATTCAATTTCATCGAGATTATATTGAGAGGTACAAGGCTCCTCGACACTACTCAAGTCACATGATGGTCATGTTCCGTGGACGGTTGTACAAAGTGGAGATTCTGAGGAGGGATGTAATGGGCGAGGAGGTAATGCCAACGTTTGAGGAAATAAAGGTAAGTAAATGCCTCCCGGTTAGCTCAGTCGGTAAAGCGCCGGTCTGTCGTGCGGGAGGTCGCGGGTTCAAACCCCGTCCGGACCAACAGTCAGTGTCCTAAGATAACTGAGTACCAGAAGGTGCTGCCTTTGTGAAACAATCTCGTTTTCGAACTGCAAATGGTTACACCTTCACGTCTTCTCGGATAAGGTCATTAAATCGTAGGTTCCACGTCGACCTCAAATTTATCAGTCTCACCGACGAGTTACCGACGTTAAATAAGGTTGGTTTACCTATACCTTTTAAGCTATGCAATATGATTGGTCGATAGCCATGTATTAGTAGAGTACAGATGCATATTAGAGTATAAATTATTGTCATCGTTTGTATCCTCCTGTCACGGTTTCCGTATGAAAGAAATATATGTTCTCTCCCAGTGAAATTCTTGTATGTTTGTTACATTTGTTTTCAATGTCAGGGAATTGTCTTCATATACCTATTCGTTGGGCTGTTTTGTTCAATGTTTCTGTCCCAAAATGGCGATTGATTATTTGGAAAAAATACGAGCATGCGCTGGAGGTCAGTGAAAAATGCTTTTTGGTCAGTGAAATGTCAGGGAAATGTTTCCTGCAAATGTGTGGGAACCCTGTTGTTCATCATGTTGGAAGTGACTGTTGAGGTCTATATACTAACTTATGATAATTACTTCAATCATGTTGAATTGTTGATTTTTTACCAAAATCTTGCTCGGTATCAGCGACTTGGATTTTGATGGTATAATTTCGACAGTTTGTTGATAAGCGATTAACGACGATTAGTAACGACTGAGATACTTGCTATAATGTCTTTTTTTCTTTCACCTCTTAGAGACAACTTGAGCGAATCGTGCAAACAAGTGGACATTCGTCACCACCCCTCCATGTCAGCGCATTGACAACTCTTTCGGCCGCTGACCGTTTCAAAGAAGAACAAAGGCTGAAAGCAGTCAGCGAGACCAATAAATACAACTTGGCCACGATTCGGGACTCTTTGTTCGTAACATCTTTAGATCCAGACGATTCCCCTAGGTTTGGAAATGAAACGCTGTATATGCTACAGTCCAAGAACATGAAAAACAGGTGGTATGACAAGAGCATGAATTTAGTGGTATTTGGTAATGGAGTAGCAGGATTTGTTATGAACTATCTGGCCGGCATGACCGGTTCTGTAACCTCAGCCTTTGTTAAGTTGGTGACAGACAAAGAGGAAGAAATACTACAGTCTTTTCTAATAGAACAGATAGCCAGCCATGGTAAGAATTTAACCTCTTTGAGATCCGTTTTATATGTGTTTTTTTGGTGGGGGGCGGGGGAGGGGGGGGGGGGGGGAGGGGGGAGGGTGGAGGGGGGGAGGTACAAATGTCAGTTGACAGTTAAACTTTGGGCCATTTGTCAGTTGACAGTTAAATGCTAAAATACATTTTAAATGTAATCTTCGAGAATTAGTATTATTTTGTTGAATTTCAAGTTGGATCTTCAATTTATCAGCTAACAGTAATTTTTTAATTATCAGTTTTCAGTTAAAAATATCGTTATTTGTCAGTTGACAGTTAAATTTTAGGCCGTTTGTCAGTTGTCGTTAACCCCATCCAGACCCTTCTGTAGCTGTGCATATATTTCGTATGAGTGGGACAAACTACAGCACTGACTATGGCACGGTTACTGTACGGCATGCCGTGACATTGAAATGGTTTCCCTATTGTCTTTGTCCTGCTGATCCAATCAAATTACAGAGTTACGGTACAGCACGGTTATAGTACGGTTACGGTAAGGCTTTGGACATACCGTATGCCCCAATCACACTAAATCTGCTCTAGCTGTACTGTACCTTTGCATTGTGATTGGTTCAGACGGATTAAAACAACTGGGAAGCCATTTCAATGTCACGCGGTATGCCGTACAGTAGCCTTTCCGTAAATTTCCAACTCATACAAAATCCGAACTTGATGTAATTTTCTACCATGTGACACTCTTACCATAATAATATATAGATTAGGTCCCTCTCAACCAGTGTCCTTTGCGCACCTCATGTAACCAGCTGTTCCCTAACCCCATTTTAGTTTTATTTATTTTCAAAGTCTAGATGAAAATCGAGGACGAAAGAAAAATAACAAAACGTTAAACGGTATAATTCCTGATTTTTGAATCGTGATTAAGTAATGGTCCAGATAAGAACTGTAGTGTCTACGGCAAGGAATGTTAAAAGGTGTTAATTTTCTATTATTCTCTCTCGTAATTTCATTGGTTGATACTTATAAATTCAATAGAAACCCATCGAAATAATGCATTTTCGTTCGATATTTTTTGTGGTTTGAATTTATTTTTGATCAAACTAACTATGGTTTAATTTCGAAGAATATCGTGTGTGGGGAAAGTTCTCAAATTTGCGATTGAAAAATCCTTTGTTTTCTCTATATCCGATTGGCTGGATGGTGGCTTCTCTGCGTTTTCACAGAAAAAAGAGCCAATAGCATAAAAAATACTTTATTTTCGAGATGTAGTTTGGACTGTAGATACCTCCTAATGCACTTAAGGCATATTCAAGCAAAATCGTATGCGGGGGAGGCTCATTGCCGCAGAACAATGGATTCTACTACAGTTCTTATCTGGACCATTACTTAAAGTCTCGCATATTTTGTTTCACGGCAGTGCAGTTTGAAGTCCTGTATCAAGCAAAACGCCGTTGTTCACCAGCACTTGTTGTAATCTTACGTCACACACAATGCACGATGTACTGGACCACGGCATATAATTATTGTACTATGGCTCGGTCGTGAAAATAGCCAGGTTGCTTTTCGCCTTTTTTTGCCAACTTCAACAAGTCGTAGACAATCAAGGATTCACGCAAAAACTAAACTTTTTTAACAGAATTACTGTACAGATTACGAGGATTTAAATTTAAAAAATGAAAAATAGGGTTAGTGGCACTTTAACGAGGTTTTCTAAAGCATAATTCATACTAGAGCTTAGAAACTCGTGCTCCGAAGCTCCTTCTTAACTCAACAGCAATTTTCCATGTTATCATTAAAAACAAAGCCTTAAGTCTTGGTTAAACGGTCATCGGTAAAACATTTGTTGAAACCAGACGTTGAAATCGTTTCGCATGGCCTTTCAACATACGGGCATGCACGGTGGCAGGGTGGACGAGGGCAGTCTGGTTCTCATTCTTAGGCAACTTATTTACCCAACATTGTTGAATTCAAACCGATGTTGAAACCGTTTGACCATTTAAAGCCTCTCAACCAGTATGCATTGCGCGCCGAAATTCCAGTGGCCGCCATTTTGTAGGGTCCCGAAATTCAGATCTCGCGAAAACCTCATGAAAAACAGAAGGAATGAGACTCGTTAGGCTTTCTTTATTTTTGCTTAATACATTGGTGACTTATGAAACTCAAACGAATGGCACATTACCATGTTACGGAGGGCAGATATTTGAAAGCAATAACAATAACAGATGCATGCAATGTATACTGGTCTAGAGAGACCCTTTAAGACTTTGCTGAAGGATGCTTTGATAGAAAGGAAGGACACTATGAGTTTTGGGTGTCCTGTGTTAACGGTCAGTGACGAGTTATATCACAGCAGTAGCCATTACAATACATTCTCACACTACATTAGATATTCATGATACATCGGCCAATGAGGAACGTTCATTGTTGTCACGTGTAGATACATAGAAACTAGGGAAAGACCACATTGTTAAAGGACATTGAAAGAGAGGGAAATTAAGGGGCGAAACAAAAGAACTAATTTGCATATGGTAACCAGAAATACATCGAAATCGTTTCTAGATACAATATGCAAATTAGTTCTAGAAATCGTTTCTAGATACAATATGCAAATATTAGTTCCACATACAGTTCTATAAAATTACAAACTACAAATATTGACATCAACTTTCATGCCTCAAATTATTACTTACATTATTCAAAATAAATATAATAAGTACATGAATAATTTTCCTTACAGCGCCTCGGACTGGAACGAATCGCTTCTACTTTAGAATTACCGTCCAGTCCTCAACTTCGGCTTTTAACTACATACAATACAATGCAATAAACCGCTTTATTTAACGAGGGGAAAGGCGTATTAACCATGAAAGTTATCTAACTCTAATCTCAAAAAAAGAAAAAATAATAACAATAATATCACTACTAAATTAAGGTTACCGGATACTTCAGGGTGCGTTTCCAGTCTAAATTATGTAGCGCCTCGAAGAAACATCGTAGATAAATCATTCATGTGTCATTTTAAAGCTTATAAAATTGGCTACAAGAATACATAAAATGTTTTGAGTTCTTTGAAAATCTCGAATTTTCCGCCATCCCGTTTCTCCGATCTAGTGAGATGGCTTTCAGAAGCTCCGACTCCGAAAATATTAAAACAAAAAAATATCTGTTTGCTTTGTCGTATTTCAGAGGAATCGTATTGCAAAACCATGTCGGAGAATTTCAAAATTCGATTTAGTTCCAAAGTTATCATGATTTCCGTGAAAAGGCGAAAAATAATCCGAGTAGATATGAGGGAAACGTCGTCAAGAGCTCTTTTTATAGAATTTCCCAATTCCCCGACAAAATTTTTGCAGCTGAGATATCAATTGACATTTTGTGAAAATTTCGCACAAATCGAATAAATTCCTCTTGAGTGGGAGCGAGAAAATAGCACTTCGAAAAAATATACCCGTCTGTCGTGCGTGAATCTGAAGCCCCGCCTCTCCAACAATTAGCAAGCTCTTGGCCAATCATTTCTCATCACAGTTCAACTATCTGTCAAGATTTCCCGCCAATGTATATGTAGTGGTAAGAGTCGGCTGTTTTCCCAGGCTAGAAAAATGGGAAAGACAAAAAGACCTCGAGGGGCAAAGGCAAGGTGAACACCTATAGAGACGCCTTGAATGCCAGCACAGTTGTAGAGGAGACAGCGATTTGCAGGCGTCTGAAACAGCACGGCAATAGCGAGATCGTGGTTCAACCGATTCAGGGTCACCGTCAGACTACGTTTCCATCTAAGCTTTCTTGGAAACAAATATTCTCTCGGCTGGCTCTTATCAATTCTTCTTTATGTTCAGATGTGGACCACTCGGCACTCTGTCTGAAAGTGAAAATACGAACGCTTGTCGGGTTTTACGAGGACTCCTATTTGGCTTTGTAATTGTAGTGTATGCATTGTTTGGCCTCGTTTTGCTTTGCTTTTTTCTTTGTTTTTCAAGCTAAGGGCATCCTGCTTGCTTTTTGTAAGATATAAGGCCAACAACCGATGGAATTGTGGAATCGTGTGTGGAAAAACTTTTTTCATTAAACGTAAACATTGGTATATGAAATGAATTTAATATCTGTTATTCACAACACCGTCGTTACGGGCGAGTGAGCACTTGTCATGTGTTTATTGATAATAATAATTATTATTATAGGTTTTTATGGTGCATTTAAAAATCTCAATGCGCTTACATGCAATCTCGTACCCAGACCCCATTTGTTTCTTACTGCGCATGCTCGACGAAATAACAGGGCTCTGGAAGAATCCGATTTTTGTGTATTCTGATTGGCTGTTCTAAACAATACAATTTCACCGAAAGTCAAACATAAAGTAATTTATTTGGACAAATGCATTGAAAATTGGGGGTATCTAAACGCTAAAAACCGTTGGATTTTACCTAAATGGTTGTCTATCTCTTCAGGGATGCTTAGATATTTGCTTGCATCCTATCGGGAGTTCAAATCACTTCAGCGGCCAATTCAAATCGCATACAGTACATGAATTCGAAAATCGAACCCAACCGGCAGTAACAGTTGATATAGCCACAGGTACCCCAGGCTCATTATGCGTAAAACCGTTATTTCCCGGATATTTGAAATTACAGTAAATGTATGGAGTTTTAGTTCGAACGCCCGTTTGCTCTAAAATAAAATTCAGTAAATCGTCAAAATAGTCTTACCTGTCTCTTGTGTGTTCCTTTCAGTTTCTGTGAAGTTTCAAGCCATTCCGTTCAACATTGAGTGAGTTATAGGAATTTTTCTTCCCTTAGTATAATTATTGGGAAGGTAGCAAACTCGAGGCCGATCAGCCGCCGATCAGCTCCAGAAAATCGTCTCGAATTCCCACAAAAATCCCGTACATCGCCAAAATTCCTTCAAATAACGGTTGCCCAAACACAGGTCCTTCACCATACTCAGCTTCACTTTCACTGGTTTACTTTAACGGGAGAAAAGTGCCACGTAGTTTGCAGTTTTCGGGTTTCGCGGATGTTCTTGTCCATCTGACCGACAACGAGGCGACAAACAGTAGACCGTCCCCTACCACGTCAATTCGATCTTGCTAGCAACGAGGCGACAAAAAGTAGACCGTCCCTACCCAGTGAATTTGACACTCCGTTGTGCCATTGTTTCATCTACCAATCGGAATCGATGTAAAAAAACGATTTGTTACCCAAAGGTTCACGGGCTCAGACCTAATACATATATACCTTATTTTGAAAGTGTTCCTTTAACTATCGGTTCTATGGTGTAGTGGTTTACATTTTGGGCTTTTGATCCAACGACCGGAGTTCGAGTCTACGCCGGCAGGAGACGCCGGGCACTAAAATATTATTTTTTTTACTTCTTTTTCTCCTTTCTCAGTTTTATTCTTATCCTTTTCCTCTATTTTAAGCTATTAGAGGCGCCTTCTACGCTACTATAAAATCGAGGTCGTGACCGTGTTGGGATGAGAGCCAATTGTTGGGTTGAGAGCCAATACACAACAATGTTTTATTTATTTTAGCGTAGAAGGCGCCTCTAATAGCTTAAAATAGAGGAAAAGGATAAGAATAAAACTGAGAAAGGAGAAAAAGAAGTAAAAAAAATAATATTTTAGTGCCCGGCGTCTCCTGCCGGCGTAGACTCGAACTCCGGTCGTTGGATCAAAAGCCCAAAATGTAAACCACTACACCATAGAACCGATAGTTAAAGGAACACTTTCAAAATAAGGTATATATGTATTAGGTCTGAGCCCGTGAACCTTTGGGTAACAAATCGTTTTTTTACATCGATTCCGATTGGTAGATGAAACAATGGCACAACGGAGTGTCAAATTCACTGGGTAGGGACGGTCTACTTTTTGTCGCCTCGTTGCTAGCAAGATCGAATTGACGTGGTAGGGGACGGTCTACTGTTTGTCGCCTCGTTGTCGGTCAGATGGACAAGAACATCCGCGAAACCCGAAAACTGCAAACTACGTGGCACTTTTCTCCCGTTAAAGTAAACCAGTGAAAGTGAAGCTGAGTATGGTGAAGGACCTGTGTTTGGGCAACCGTTATTTGAAGGAATTTTGGCGATGTACGGGATTTTTGTGGGAATTCGAGACGATTTTCTGGAGCTGATCGGCGGCTGATCGGCCTCGAGTTTGCTACCTTCCCAATAATTATACTAAGGGAAGAAAAATTCCTATAACTCACTCAATGTTGAACGGAATGGCTTGAAACTTCACAGAAACTGAAAGGAACACACAAGAGACAGGTAAGACTATTTTGACGATTTACTGAATTTTATTTTAGAGCAAACGGGCGTTCGAACTAAAACTCCATACATTTACTGTAATTTCAAATATCCGGGAAATAACGGTTTTACGCATAATGAGCCTGGGGTACCTGTGATATAGCCGAGGGATTTACCGTAACAGATAGGTAATACTACGCATTCCCATATTAACAACATGTTCGTAAGTGCTCTATAGGCAGAAATCTCTTAAACTTGTGAACTGGCACTGATCGCTTAAATATAAGCGTTTGTACTGATGAGAATGCAACAAACTCCAGCCTTCAAGGAGAGAATCGCAAGTAAAAATGCCTTGACTTGCTTCTATGGTGTATTCAATTGCTGTTTGTGTGGTCATCGGGCTCAGGTAAGGCAATTTCAGCGATCAGTTTTCGATCCCCATGAATCATCTTCACGTGTACTGGAATCTGTGATGTCTGATGAATCCACCGATACCAAAACACGAGCCTGATGCATGAAAATAAAGCCTTAAACTCCAAACTAAAAACGGCAGAAGATGAAAGAGACTCCCTAAGGCTTGCCCTGACACTAGCAAGCAAAATATCACTATCAAAATACCGGGCGAACTTCCAAATCTAAACCAAAACATAGGGCGCTGAGCGAGAATCGAACCCGAAGAAACGACTTCTCAGGTAATGATAAGCATGCGCAGAGTTGCCGGAAGTCCGTGATTCGCGGACTTCCGGAATCGGATTCTTCCAGAGCCCTATTATTTCGTCGAGCATGCGCAGTAAGAAACAAATGGAGTCTGAGTACGAGATTGGCTTACATGGAGTATGAGAAGACTATATTAAAAAAGTAGAAAATAGTAAAAATAACTATAACTATAGTAAAAATAACTATACCTATATTATAAAAAAATAATATATATATTAATATAAGAAGTAATGTAAAATATATATACATAAATACAGACTGATATACATATACATACACATATATGTATACATGTAGATATATATATATAACAGAAAATATATACATATAACATAATATAAATACTTCTCTACTGCCACTGCGTCATATAGACTCTTTTGAAAAGAAAGGTTTTTAGAGCAGATTTAAAGGCTGAAATAGTAGTTGATCTGCTGTCAATCAAAAAGAACCTTTTACTTCCGGTTAAAAACTTCCTTTTGGTATTTCTCCGTCAATATTAATTTTTATTGAACGGAGTTTTTGGTATACGAGACACTACTACTAAAACTACATTTCTGTGCGAAAAAAATATTTCCCCATCTTTTTCGTTTTGAAGGTATCCGGTAACCTTAATACAATAAGTATGTAAATCATTATAGGTATAAATAAACGATATATGAGATAACTGCATGTAGACGCTACGTTAGGTATAACATCAATTGGCAAAATAATATAATAATAGTAATAATGTAATAATATAATATAAATATAACATGGTCACGTCAAACTAAAAAAGGTCACGTAAGATATAAGGCCAACACGATTCCACAATTCTATCGGTTGTTGGCCTTATATCTTGCAAAGGGCCTATCAACAGGGTAGCGCAGTTAAAGGATTAGCAACATAAGATGTTTTCAACTTATCATGACAACTTTAGATCAGATCAAGCTTAAGGAACTCAAAGCTCCAAGCCTATTATCATGGGACGATACTACTGATAACTATATGAGCAAGAAGATTCAACACATCGTCCGGTGCAGGGAGGGGTCGGGTCCTTTTGTACCCTTGTGCCCAGCTTTGTTCAAGCTGTCATGTGGCCTCACAAGCAAGAGTCTTATCAAGCTTCGTGTCAGTCCTGCGGGAACTGTTCAAGCGGCGCTCCAGCTGGCCTTACTACGCATGCGCGGAAGATGTATGAGTGTGTTTGAGATTATTAGCATCAGGTTCGTATGCAGTGAACACGGGCTCAAAACATTGTCCAATACAAATTCTAATGACTCGATGTTAACAAGGACCCGCACTATTAAATGGATCCCCTTTTCTCTCCCTTTGGGATTCTAATACAGAACAGTAAGCAAGTAAGCAAATTTTGCGCGATAACAAAGTCAGAGATCACACAAGCGGAGCATCACATGTTTCAGATCTTTGAACAGAGATGTCACTTGACAAAGGATGATTGACAACTGAAGGTGTCTTCAACCTGGTTGAGGCCCTTTTATAGTGTGGGTTCTTGTTAAGGCAAAGAAACAGAATGTTACTAATGTCACACTGACTGACTGCTATTAATTATTCTACATGATATCCTATGAATGCATGCTCTCCATATTGAGATGATAATAAACATGATTAAGCCAGGAAACAACCACCTCCTTCTTTGTTGGTAAAATCGTAGAGAAGCAATTCAGGCTGAAGTTTTATACTTTTCCGGTATCAGTTTGCTTTGATTGATTCTTGACAGTTCTAATTCCAAAGTTCATTTTAAATCGTGGGATCTAGCATTGTTTTTTCGGTATTTATTTCTTAAATTGAACATCACCATTCACAGAATTTTCAAGACTTAGCGTGCATTATTTTTCATAGATCATGGAAAGCCTTCTTCTATTTATTAAGTTTAACTAGTTGGAAGAAACTTCAGAAGATACCTTAGATCCGCTGCTGTTAAGGGCTTTACAAGGAGGAAAAAATCAACCACTGGCTTTGATGCCGCCATTATGCAAATAAGAATGGCGAAGTAATACTGAGGCAAGTTTCGTATTCTCACGGGCGAGCTGGAACGAGCATTTAACGGAGGCTCATATGGGAAATCCGTTTCTCATGCTAAATAACTTATAGTGAATTCACCCGCATGAGCCTCCATTGAGTGCTCGTTCCAGCTCGCTTGTGAGAATACCAATCTTGACTATTGCTGTTTCTCACAAATATTTCAATAAGTTGTGTTGCTGGTTATAATTTAACCGCGTTATCTCAGGAAATCATAGAAAACATACTGTTGTCAAACTCGGATGTACAATAGAGAGCTTCAGTGTGCTTTCTTTCTGCAGGCATTATCGACTTGGTGGCCTAGCCTGGATGGAAATAAACACCGCTGACATGAAGAAATTTATCACTGCAGCTTCAGAATATATGAGCGAGCCCAGTAAAGATAAACACTACCTACGATGTCTTCTACGAAGAGCGACTCAATCGTACCGCGATGACGTCATCAGACACAAGGAAGGTGACGTCAGTCTATGGCACTTAGACGCGATATATAGAACTCTTGGCCTTCAGACCAGACTGCCTCGTTCTAGAGACAAGATTCGGAGTTTGAGGACAACATTTCAGCAGCCAATTATTGATTACTTAAGGCAGCCTTCAGTTAATCTTCTGCCACCTCCTGTTGCCGAGAACGTTACTTCCAATCCGGGCTGGAATCCAGCCATTGAAGCAGTTGGAAGAGTTGGAGTAAAGTGTTTGCTGTCACGTGGAGGTAAATGTATTCAACACAATAGCTAGCTGTGCATTTCTTATTAGCCGGCTAGCCTCTATTGGTTTTAAACCCAAACACAGCATCGATGTAACCTAATTTCCGAGACATCAAAACAAGATAAAATGCATACTGTTAATTCTAGAAAATGAGTGGCGGTCACGAAGTTATCAGTCTATATTTATAACATAATAGAAAACTAAAAAATGATTGGAAGTTTCACTGGAGCAAATCAGTAGAAACCTCGTCTCTAAAAATAAGGGTGAGATTAGCAAATTTTTAAGAAATAGGGAAAATTTATGTCAAAAGCCGGCAAAATATTTTCGCATAATTGTTTTAACCCCACTTTGCTTCAATTGCTTCCGGTTACTAACTTCCGGTTTATTCGACATTATCATCGCACAAGGGCGCGTATTAGAGATTAATAAATTCTATAGCCTAGGGGTTGTTAAATCATTGAGAAGTCTCCGAAACTATAATGTCGCAAAGGATTGTGGTAAAATTGACAACCATTTAATGAGTCGAAATTAACCAAAACTGAACTCATATTTTACCTTTTTCAGCTATGGCGATGCATTACATGTTTAGTAACAGTTCGATAGCAGTGACAGTGAGCAGCAGTCCTGATCATCCCTGCTATGGGAAGGAGAAGGAGTTTGCCAAGGCACTATGTGATGCTATGGAGTTCATCAAAGAGTTACTGGACCACGAGCCTTGAGAATATCTTAAGGCCCGTTTACACAGGTGACTTTTTGTGCAATTTTTGTCGCGATTTCCACTGCAATTTTGCTCGCCAGCGAAGTTGCACTTTCAAATCGCGGATGTAAACTAGCGGCGATTTTGATGCAATTTTTGTCGCCACCAAATCGCACTGGTTTCGAGCATGTTCGAAACTGATGCAACTTGATGCAAATTTGCGGCGAGAAAAATTGCAGTGGGACGCAATAGAAATTGCATCGAAAATCGCCTGTGTATACGGGCCTTTAGGAATCAACCAGAATTCTAGAGAGGATAACACTGACATGAAGTTAATTAGGGTGGCCATCTATTCCGAGATCAAACTGGAGTTTAGCAATGTTAGATTTTGTGGAGGGAGGAAAACCGGAGAACCTGGAGAAAAAACACTCGAAGCAAGGGAGAGACTCAACTCACACATGACTCACGTACGGGAGTCGAGCCCAGGCCACAGTGGTAAGCGCTTTAACCGCTCGGCCATTTCTGCTTGCGAAAAACGAATGTTATTAAGAGAATAGGTCAAAACAATGGTACTCTAGCGGGACCCAATTTTTATGGAAGGGGGATTGTACCCGGAACCCACCATCTATTTCGGCAAAATCTATATCTTTAACCACATATATCTTCTTGAATAAAATAGTTATCGAAGAAGTAACTATATTTCTAGTTTCTACAGGCAGAGAAGAACGTGTATCTGCATTAAAATCAGGTATCCCTACTTTACAACGCGAGAAAGTCACCCTCGAAAAAAAGGGTAGGGGGTATTACCCGCCACCCACCACTTATCCTGACAAAATTGGGTCCCATTCGAAATCCATTGTTTTGATCTCTTCCCTAAGCGCTCGATCTCCTTGATGTCAGGAGGCCTTCACCTCTCAAAACCTTGCATTTTATTGGACCCATCTGGATTGCACTCATAAAGAATTCCACTGTTTTAGGGTTAGGCTTTGTATAATTGTTTCAGGGTATAGGCTATTGTTTCGATAGTATTGACTTATCTTGCGTATTTTGGTCCATCTGCTTACGCTATTTCTGTAGTTAGGAAATTGAAATTCGTAGTTGTTGAATAAAGAATAAACAGATGGATATTAATGGCTGCGGCCTTCGCACTCTGTAGAGGGTAACTCTGGTGTAACAATTTTTTTTACCTGGTGTTAATACTGCTAACGCAGCTAACATCCGTGGTGACCCGATCAACAAACACCAACATTAAAATCACTGAAAAACGCGGTCGCACACAAAGCAACGGAAACACCAAACTATATCGGTGTAAACATCAGATTACCCGCTAGTGCGACTGCAGCCACGGTTTGGTATCTCGTTGTACTTTTAAAATATTGAAATAACCAACAAGAAAGCAGAATTTAACTTGGGGCTCCGTTATACGTTACCATGGAAATGGTCCATTGGTAAAAGCCATGCTACCGGTACAGATGGTGTACTACTTGTCGGCTGTGTTGTATTAGCTTGAACTTGTCTCTAACGAATATAATAGCTTTTGAGCTTTCCTGATAATACTGACCCATCTGGTGTTTCTATCTTAATTCTTCATTTGTTTATAGCGGAGCTTCCGCGCGGGTCAAAGGCGGAGGACCATACATATACAGTGGAACCTCGATTTAACGAACCTCTATATAGCGAAGTCCTCGGTATAACGAACGATATTCTTCAGCCCGGCAAAATTACAAGTAAAATGTATGTAACAGAACCTCGATATAACGAAATCCTCGTTATAACGAACACAATATTAATCCGGCAGCCTAAACGTAAAATCTACCCCGATATAACGAAAAAATGTCAACACAAGAGAACAACCTCTCAGTCAACTGCTCATTAGATGTGTATATACAGTACAGACACTGGCACTATCGACACATCTACAGATCCGCTTTATCCTCTTTGTCTCTTATTAGTTCTATTAACTTCGTTACAAAACAATTATTAACTATACCTCGATATAACGAACATTTTGGTTGTTTTTCCGCAAATTCGTTATAACGAGGTTTTCGATTTAACGAACCCTCGATATAACGAACCAATTTCCCCAGTCCCTTGGCACTTCGTTAAATCGAGGTTCCACTGCAGCATGAGCGTGAAATTTTAGCGACATGTTTTGCACGCCCGCCCGCCCGACCTTGCACCACATGAGGTTTTCGAGCTCGATTTTGTATGGCTTTGAACGCCGTCCTGTCCTTTACATTCAATCTTCCGTTTATGGGATTCTATAATAAAAATAATAATTCCTAACGATAATCATAGAAATAATACAATCATTAAATAATTAATTAATTAATTAATTAAATAATTAATGTTTGGTATGTAGCGAATAGTTAAAGACACAAATGAATCAAATGAAGTTCAGGGGGGGTTAAGCCGTTTTGAAATTTTGTTTTGGCTATCATTTCTGCCCTGAACTTTAATGTCAACCAAATTAAGAAGAACCCCTGCAGTTTTCAATGGATAACATTTTGGCGAAAACCCCATGTCTCTATGATATTCCTTTCTACCAGTAAAAATCCATCACCCTTTCCATTTTGGCCGCAAAGCATGCTGGGACAATTTCGTTTTCTACTACAGCCTTCCTTTCGAAGAGTTCTAATAATAAAAAGGCACTTGTTTGCTTCTTTAAGTTTAACAGCGACATGCTTTGAAAATTTACTGTCTGTCTGAAATATTACTCCAAGTATCTTCAATGCATCATGTTGTACAATCATGTTAGGAATGTTAAAGTGAGATAAGTGTCCTTTCTTATTAAAAATGGGTTCTTTACATTTAGTTGGATTACAAGACATGATAGCATTTGAGTTTGTCCAAATCTGTGATTTTCTAAGTTATCTCATTGATCAGTGTAAACTTTTTGCCGTAATCACAGGCAACCCAAGCACAGGCAGCCCAAGCACAGGCAACCCAAGCACAGGCAGCCCAAGCTGCCAAGGAATGTATGGGAATTTTTAGAAAAATCAGAAACTGTACTAAAATGGTCAATAAAGTCATGAAATATTACATGTACCTGTGTGTTGTGAATTTGATTGATCTTTGGTTTTCTAACGTCTAAACACGCTAAAATTGTTAGAAAACCAAAGATCAATCAAGTTCACAATACACAGGTAATATTTCATGACTTTATTGACCATTTTAGTACAGTTTCTGATTTTTCTAAACATTCCCATACATTCCTTGTACAAATCATTAGCTTGGGCTGCCTGTGTTCGCATTCGATCGCTAATAAACGACAAAAGACAACATATAGAGAGAAAGTACGTTTATTTCAGTTGATTTTAACCTATCAATAGTGGTAACATTCGTGATTTCCTCCGTTTAGTAGTTCCACTATATTATACTGACAAATACACATAATTATAGCTTGGGCTGCCTGTGCTGTAATGCGTAAAACATTCAATTTCCAACTTTAATTTCCGCTACATCTTCGCGTGCACTCATACGCGTCATGTTCGTTCTGTTGTATGCCGTCATCTTTTCCGTTACATATGCGCATGCAATTCATCTGCACGTGCATAATTTATTTTCATAATTACGTCTGCACGCACGCATTAAATTTCCCGTTACATATACGCGTGCATCTCAACTGCGCATGCACGTTTTATTTTCGTAAATTAATCTGCGCGTGTATCTCTTCGTATTTAATTATTGGGAGCTCCGCTCATAGGATTGCCTTTATATATATATCTATATTTAGGGGTTAGAGACTGATGTGAGTATTTTGTTGGTGAATAACTGCACGCGCTGACTGTATAATGAACGATACATTTTAAATACTGCACGACGCCTCCTTCATTATACAGTCAGCAAGTACAGTTATTCGCCAACAAAACACGAACTAGAAGTCCCTAACTTTTAATATGCAAACAGAGTATACTGCTCTTGAAATTTGTCATTGACCAATTTGAACGTAAATTTGATTCTCTTCAATTTAGCGCCCAATGATTTATTAGCGACTTTGAAAACGGAGATCGCTTATTATAGAAAACGTCTTTCCAACTTGTTCTGAAGTTAGGTAGCGGTTGATACCTGCTCTGATGCAAAGGTGAGCTGAGCGGCTGTAGTCTTTTTCTTGGTCGACTTTCAGTTCTTGATATAATTTTTTCAGCCTTTCCGCGAGGATTTCTTTATCTAAGTCTTCCAGAATTTCCTCGGTATATCTCTTATGAAGCCATTCTGTAATGAGAAACAAAATTAGGCTGTTATTTTTAAGTTAACACTTTAAACAAGAACATTTTCATTCAACACTTGATTATTAACTATCGACAAAGCCACAACAAATTCGCTTTGTTTTAAATACAGTCGTTGGGTTTTACCTTTCAATACGGAAATGCTCCACTTCATTTGTCGCTTGGAATAAAGTGGAATGGCTTCATCTATAAATTCTTCAATTTCACGGTCGTTAAGTTCTTCAAATCTGTCATTTCCTCGCTTCTGCCATTTGTTTAGTGCACACAACTGATAGGTGTTTAGTGCACTGCGTACTAAACTGTTTAAAATCACAACACGCCTGTTGTCCTCAGATAAAATGAAATCACGTGATCGATTTTAGCCAATGAGCTGCTGAAATTTTGGTCAGCGTACGAAGTTTGTATAATAAATATATATATTAGATCTTACATGATAACCATCAGGCATGATGATTAAAATACAATGAGAGGACAATTAACAAAGAAGACAATTATAACTGGGAAGAAAATATTATTGCCACACTACGTATACGGACTCATAAAAACAACTGATAGGTGTTTAATTTTCTAAACACAAAAACACGGAATATCCTAAGTCAAGACAAAATAAACTCAAAGAGCCATAAAGGTAGTGGAAACAGATGCAACAACAAACGATGGTAATTTACATTTGTAGCGTCATTATTAATCAGCCGATGACTTTCTTGTTTTGGCAGATGTTCAATTATAGCATCCACTTAGGAAGCATTCTTCGATAACAGCTTTTATACAATATTCATTTTTTTCTATTGATGATACTGATCGTGGTTTGCCATTTTAGGAGGCGAAAAAAAATAAGCATATTCTCTTCGCCAATTGATGAATTGTTTTAATTAAAATGCTACAAGATTAAACGACACGTATTCCGGCTTGCTGTTTCCCTGGAAGCAGCGCCAATTAAATTCTTAGTTTGGTCATTTCATTTAGTCAGCTGAGAATTCTCACTGAAAATATGAACCTGTTTCGATTCTGTGTTGATAACGTTGAAACCACATTGCGAGGAAACGGTTACGAAGCGCTCACTGGTAAAATTTAACTTGAAAAGGAAACATGATCTTGTTGCTCTTTTTTGATAATACAGATAAAGATAATTGGGTCTTCATACGTATCTTAGATATTGACCAAGTTTTGATCAGCAAAATTTGGTGCTTACGGGAGGGGAGAACTAAATCATATCCACTTGTTTGACTGACAAGTTGTTGAGATCCAATTTAGTTTTCAATCATGCGCCACCAAAAAATTATTTCTGTCTGTCGAATATCGTATTTGGATCCAAGATACACTACTTTACTTAACTTAAGTACTCTAATGGAATTTATTTTGTCTCAAGGTGCAATAAAAACAATCGATTTTGAATGAAAAGTTAGATAATATTTTTCCAACTGCAAATGAAATAATACGAAAGAATAATTATTTAGCCATCTGTTTTACTGGAGCTTTATGAGAAAGCCGGGTAATTTGACAAATGTAAATGATTCCGGAGACAATCATAAGCCTCTATCACCAAACTGGGTGGATTTGGAATGATTTGAATATTACATGATCCAGTTCAGTAAAGCAATCTATACGTTCCAAAATGAAGAAAGTCTTCAAAATGGTGGTCCTGTTGGCAATGATTGCAGTTGGCTTGTTTCCGAAACAACTGTTATGTCAAACGGAGTTGTACTTTGGCTTGTTTTTAACTACTGAAGCAACAAATGGCGGATGGAAGTCGGCTGGTGTTCTCGAGGGCATCGAGATAGCTCTTGAAGACATTGACAGCACCACCAATATACTGAATGGCTATTCTTTGAAAGTGATTCCCAAAAATACGATGGTAAGTGAACTATGTTGAAAATAGACGTTTCGTAAGGCTGAACAAACATTGGTTGTACAGGAGAATGCACGGATACCGACGAAAGAACTGATAACTTTGTCACTGTAGTGAGTTAATTGTAGTAAATAACTATAATAGCTGAAACAAATAAAATGGGACTGTCTCAAAAGCCTTATTTTTTTCTCGAAATAACACTAATATAGTGAAAAGCTTACAGTGAATAATCTTTACCATGTTTAGCCACTGAAAAGCCTTTGTAGTGTGGCCATGGCAAACATTATCTATCGCAACAAAACTTTCTTTTGTCATTAAGCCAGCAACATCGGTTTTATTAATCCTTTAGAGTGCTCACGGCAAAACGTTCTTTGGCCCACTGATGAAATTAGAAATAAGGTAGTCACATATCCAAGCAATATTCCTATCCATGTCAGTGGGTGCGAATTGCGAGAGTAAATGTATTTCTATTTGCTATATATCATAATGTTTGATGTGTAATTTTTTGACTGAAATTAATAAGCCATGCTGATTATGTAAGGTTATCGGCCTGGAGCGAGCGGTTATGGGATTTATTCACCGAGCGGAAGGCCGATAAAATACCTATTTTTCATAATGGTGAGGTTTTCTCGTTATACACAATAACAATATCTCTTTTCATAAATCATTAGGAAGTATTGTTTGTCTAGTACATAGTTGCATAATATTACTGTTCACAAGGCTTATTATTAATTTTTGTCTTGTGTAGTGGATAGGAAAGAGGCCCCATTGAAACCAAGAGGGTAGAGTTTTTTCCATCTTCTCCTTGCAGGTTACTTCTCTGTAGGTAATGATTAAGCAAGTCTAAGTATATATTAAAATGCAAGGAGAATATATATTAAATCATTGTTAAAATTCAAGGGGAATATATATTTCCCAAAAAAGAACACGGAAACCGCAACAGAGCCTTCTAGTTGTGGAAAATAAGCAAGTCTGTCTTGATCTAAACTATCCACTTTTCATATAACCTTGCTAGCAATGACTGTATTTTATTGGCGATGGCATTCTTACTTTCATCATTCTGACTGTTTACCATGGCTCAATTTTACCAAATCATTAGTAATACTGCTTTTAATATTCCCTAGCTGGTTACCATATTGTATTAATAAGACTGGCGTACGCCTACATTGATTATTAAAGTCAACTTTGGCAACACAAGAAGCTACATAAAGTAGGCAGACACCCTGTCAAAGTCATTTCACGCAGCCATGATTGGTTCATGGACTCTACTCCTAGTTGCTGGGCTATTTTCAAGGCAAATTGAATGCCGTAAAGCTCAAAGTAAGTTGTATTTTGGCGCGTTTTTCACCATGGACTCGAGTAAAGGCGGTTGGAACACGGCTGGAGTGCTAGCAGGCGTCGAAATAGCACTTGAGGATCTTAACAACAGCACAGAGATTCTAAATGGCTACGAGTTGAATATAATTCCCAAAGACACATGGGTGAGTCTAGCCTACCAAAGTGGTGAATAGAAATTCAAGTTATTATTTTCCGGTTCTTTTTCCAAGAGTTTAATATCACACCTTACTCATTATTTCGCTAAGTGTAGCTTGTGTTGTTTTTGACCAGCATGCGAAACAATTACAGATTGAATCATCCCCCGATAAACAATTTCCTGGCTAATTTTTTTCCTTATAATGATTCTTCTCTTCACGGCATCCGAAACCCGGCTGGCTTTATTAGCGGTAATCTAATCTTACCTAGGCAGTCAGTCTGTAAAAAATACAATATTCGCGACATCACAGTCACGTCGTTCTTGCTGGGCAGATGGTAACAAATATTTGAATGTGCGGTGTTGAATTTTACTTGTGCAAACATACCAATTTACATGAACGACAGAGAGAACCGCTGGGTAAAATAATTATTTTGCAAAAAATAGGGATTTTACAACTGCAAAAACTATATCTTTCTGCCTTGGAAAATTTTCTCTGGATTTGTTTCACTCTTTTAAGATTACTCTTTCTTCGTTCTAATTTTGTAAATACATGCAGGTGTGAAAACTGTACACTTTCTTTCACCCTTTTTAATACCATTTTCTCTGGACTTTATTCATTAATCATATTTAGTGTCAACACAATTTCTGTTTTCAATAAGTACAGTGTAAACTTTATTTTATTAGACGTCAAAAGTGCGGTAAACTTTGTCAAAACAACACATAATTTAACAGTAGAAAATGTCAAATTTATCAGGTGGCAACCTGATCACCGCTGTTAGTGTCTCGACGTTAACTAAACGTTTGTCGTTTAAGTGAAACAATATATGCTGAAACAATTACATTCTTTGACAAGAAACAACAGTGGCAGTGTTCAACCTGAGAATTAAAATAATTCTAATAGCCTTTTGCAGAAAGCAGTCACGTGCTGATATGACTTCAATGACCAATCAACTGCGCTCGTGATCCCATGGGAAAGGCTTTATTGGATGGCAAACGAACTTTAAAATGATCGATTGGAGGTGGAAAATAGCATTTACAAATTAAACAGGTTTTACTTACTACCGATCTCGTACAAGTTCGTTTAACATATTAAATGAAGTCATATATTTTGCCATCCAGTACAATCACGTGATTGCATTCCTGCAAAAGGCCATTATACCGATAAACAGTACGCAGTGCCCACTGATTGGTCAAAAGCCATTTGTTTTTAGAGTACGAATAATTGACATATGACGTCAAGATTCTCTTTTTTTAAAGGCGCTGTGTCATGGTATTGCGCATGTCTGGAATCAATGTTCGATTGGTTGCTGTTAATTGGCTTCAAACAGTTAAAGTCCCCTGCCTTTAACGCTTGATTGGAAGGACATGCAATATTTTCCTTGAAGACTATATCTAAGCACAGTTTGTTAATCATTTTTGTACATTTACTTTGATGTCATCCATCCCACACGTGTGCTAGGATAGTCAGTGAAAACTACTGAAAATAAATGTGTTCCGGCCCGGAACCCTCACCGTGATACAGCTCTTTTAAAGTGCTCAAACCCTTTTTGTTTTATTCATTTTCAAAGTCCAGATGAAAATTGAGGATGAAAGAAAAAGAGAAAAGTTAAATCGGTGTAATTCCTGATTTTTAAATCGTGATTAAAGTTCCGCGCATTTTGTTTAACGACCGCGCAGTTTGAGGTCTTGGTAGAATGACTAAGATCAAAAGCCATTGTTCACGGGCACTTGTTGTAAGTTCTATTGTTATGGATCCCGATATTGCGTCACACACAATGCACGATGAACTAGTCCCATGCTTCTAATTAGTGTACTGTGACTCGGTCGTGAAAAGAGCCTGGTTGCTTTTCGTCATTTTTAGCAAACTTCAACAGGTTGCAGAAACGCAGTACCGCTCGAGACTTGGACTATTTTACTGTTAGTAGCTCTTACTATTGTTTTTGTACTGCTCGTTCTAAAGGTTATGATATACTCCATCGCTTTTTCCCGATTTGCTTGTAGTTAATACAGTAGTTTACAATGGTGTTAAACTAAAGATTAATGGTTGAACTTGGAGACGGCGGTTATATTTGCCAGATTTTCTCGAATATCAGTTCTGTGGTAAAATTTATTAACTTCTCTTGTGATAGAAGTTCCCCGATTTTATTGAAACACGATACCAATAAAGCTCATAGCTTAGTTAATCTATAACAGCATTTTTGGATTATGTGTACTTTATACGCAATGTAACTGGCTCAAGAACAGCGTCCAGTGGCTGTCCTTCTCGGTACTTATCCTAAAAGACGTGAAGGTCTAACCGTTTATTTACTATTATGTAAAGGCAACACTTTCTACTCAGTTATTTTAAGACCCTGAGTGTGTGTCTTGATGTGGTTGTCCTTTATGCCGAGTTTCAGGGAATTCCTTTTCAGGAATTTTCCTCCGGAAAAGTTGACCGAATTCCCTGAAACTCGGTCCAGACATAAAGGACAGCCACATCAAGATATATGGTAAGGTATGCCGATATGTTGGCCAACCATTACATAATCTTTATTTCAACACGGTGTCTCATCATACATATAATGCTCTTCCCGAGAGCCGTGCATACATTAACTAATAATAAAATGACAGAAATGGATCCCTAGTTAAAAATGTGTTGTAAAAAGTGTAAATCCCTAAAATATATTATCCTAATATAAACTGCATAATTCTTATTCAAAAATTATTTGTTAATCTAAATTATAGTGTATATTTAAATAATGCCACGCTTGTCTGTCTTCTTGTATCATTAGATAAACTATTCCAGAGAACAGCCCCCCCCTATAATGAAAGCTGCGTTTTCCAGCTTCAGTGTGCGGTCTTGGTACAGATACGTTATAGCTTGAGTTTCTTAAGTTATAGGAATGTACATCGGCCGATATACGTCGGCCGATATTGCGTACAGTGCACATGATCCAACAAATCTCTATCTACGATTTTTAGATTTTCTCATTTTATGTAAAAACAAGGGGTCACAGGAAGCACGTATATCGGCTAAAATCTTTCCGCTTAAAAAAAGAGAATCATTGTGATGTCCACTCGGGTATCATGCACCATCCACGCGAGAATAGCCTCATTGTCGAGTATGTGATTAAATATGTGCATAAATATTAAGGAGAGTGAAAAGTTGCCACATAATCACATTAACAATGTTCAGAGAGGTCGATCCTCAGAGGTTGGAGATTGTTACTGTCAAACTTGGTGTATTTCCCTTCGACTCCATACAATTATTATTTACTTTATTTTTATTTATCTATTTCAAGATTCGCCCAAAGGGCAGGTGTTGTATAATAGGACACGAGGTCCCCTACTAGATACAGAACACTGCAGCCCCCACCTCTATAAGAACATTATTTCTCTAGCCCCACCCTAACGCTACCCAAATAAAATGAAAATAATTGCTATAAAGCAGTAAAACATACAACCTCGGTGTATTATTTTTCCACATGTGTTTTCAGTGTGAGAGTGGTTACGGGACTCGCCAGTTCATTCATCTCATTCAGGATCAACGTAAACCCATAATGCTGTTGGGGGGAGGATGTTCAAGATCAACCGAGCCTATAGCTGACACCGCGCAGTACTGGAATCTAGTCCAGGTGGTGTATTCCTTGATATTGTTTGCCAGAACTGTACTTTGTTCAGCTGAAAAATACGAAGACGAATTGAATTAAGATATTTAGTAATTTGCGTTTATCAGGCGGGCGTTATTCTTGTCTTTCTTTTAACAAGTTCTTTATTGCTAGCTCTTCAGATGTTGGCGACGAAACATAGGGTGCGTCTGGTGCGTATCCCGAAATAAGAATACACAGAATCATCACTACAAATATCGCTTATATCGGGATTTTTTAGCCGCCGGAATACTAAACGTATCCTGAATATCACACGTCAGCAAGCGTTTGTAGTGCAAATTGTGCCTGAACTAATGTTTTCCAGAGACTATTCCATCTATTCATATTCTGGAATACAGTCTATCGAACCATAGTTAATAGAGTGGAATGGTTATGAAACCCAGCGACTTTCTTTGTTATATGTCTTTGTTCTCTTTTTTTAGGGGACGCTAATGAGCTATGACCGTGCACAATCTTTTGTCTTACCCCCTTCCAACATAAATCGCAGCGCCTTTCTTAGCCCCTTTGAAGTTTGCCGGATTTCCTAACCATTCCATTTGAGCTCTATTAACTATGATTGAACGTGCCCTAAAACTGCTCTGAAATGCGTAGATTGGCTATGGTGCTTCCTCCACTGCGCTTTCAAACAAAAAGACCTACCCGCTGTTTCTACGAACAAACCAGCCTGAACACAGCAGTAATCCGGCCAAGATTCTAATCATGAAGCACTTCGGCTGGTCCAAGGTGGCTACTTTACACAACAGCGAGTTCTTGTTCTCCTCGGTGAGTATAGTTGTACAAAATTCATTTTAATAAATAAACAGAAAACTATTAACACTCGTGAATCTCAGTCTGCAGCACTGAATAGCCTACTTTTGATATTTGCTTCACTCCCGGAGGGGGGGGGGGGGGGAGGGGTTACTCAACAAAAGGTACCTCTTTCGGGCGGAGCGAGCCTCCCCGTATAGTCCATTATAGGGGGTTCACTTGCCACGCACAAGACTTCAATATGAGGCTAAGGGGTAAATGATTTTTTTTTATTCTCCGAGAAATGAAGCAATTAAATTTACCCTGGAGCCTCATATTGAAACATTTATGGGTAACAAGTGAAGCATAAAATTATATGAGAAGTGGGCTATTCATATCTCTTAGAAATTTATAAATTATAAATTTATAATTTATAAATGAATTCGGATTTTTTTTATTATTTTTTATTTTTTTTATTTAAATAATATTTTTTTACATTGATCCCAAGAGCTCTAAATGGCTCATCTTGGGGACGCATGTAAATTACAGATAGCATTTTCTACCCTACTAAACATTACATTTAAATCTAATATTCCTTTTGTTTTTCACAACACGCACACAAACACAAACAGGTTGGCCAATACGAAAAATAACTTATTTACAAAATCGTTTAGTTTGCATAATAAAATTTCTCACAGCTGCGAAAATTGCAGCATTATTATCAAAGCTGATCAAAGAGCTGCCAATAAGCAATATTTCAACTTTTTTGGTTGTATTCAAAGTTAACCAAATATTGCCAGCAAGACGTTCGACAGAGGTTAGTAGGCTACAGCGCTGAGCAGCGAAACAAGGGCAATCAAGTAGAAAATGTGTTACATCTTCTTTAAGTGCTCCGCATGTACAAGATGGTGACTGACAACAATTCATTGAGAATAAATACCAATTTAAAGCACAATGTCTCAGTCTTAATCTTGCATGTAAAGCAGCTAAGTACCTTTCACCTAGGTAGAAAAGTTTATTAACGGATGGAATATAAAATGCTTCACGCAATACAGCACATTTAAAAGAAGCCACAGATAAACTATTACGCACTGATTGCGGTTGAGAATTCCACAGTTTAACCGAAGAATAAAGAAAAGCGTTTTTTGACTTTTCAGTGCGTATAAAGGGTAAACTGAGATTTGCTTTATTGCGTAAAACATACGAAGTAGAAGTACCAACATAACGAGGGCACAATGAGGATAAATAGGAAGGTGTGATATTATTTACCATTTTATAAATAAGTATTAGTTTGTGCAACTTCCTCCGATCACTCAGTCGGTGCAAACCAGTTTCTAATAATAACGATTGCCTGTGGGTACCCTTCATAGCCCCAGTAATCATTCTGGCTGCCTCAAATTGAACACTTTCCAGTAGGTCCGATTCACCCATGGTGCATCCGTCCCAGACAACATCAGCGTATTCCATGTTGGATCGAACGATCGATTTATATAAAATTTCGAGAGTATGTCTAGATAGGATAAATTTTAGACCCTTAAGCAAATTTAATTTTTTTAAAGCCTTCTGATGGATTTTTAGAATATGTGACTTCCAGGACATTTTGCTCGACAAGACCACACCCAAGTGTTCGTGCTCGCTCACGGAATCAATGTTTTTACCGCTCATTATTAAGGGAGGATGAAAAGGCAAGTCCCTTTTGAAAGAAAAAGTCATTAATTTGGTCTTGGCTGTATTCATTGTAACTAACCACTAACACCAAGAGGAAATTGAAACTAAGTCGTGATTTAATTGTTTAGCTGATGTCGCAGGCGACGCGTCAACCTCATTAATAATTAATGTATCGTCCGCAAAAAGAAAGCATTTGCTGATAAGACCAAGATGAATATCATTAATATAGATCAAGAACAATAGTGGACCTAAAACTGAACCCTTGAGGAACGCCCGCCTCTATTCTATCCCAGGATGAGCAACTTCCCTCTATGACAACTCTTTGTCTCCTACCACTAAGGTAGCTTTCAAACCAGTTATAAAGATTCCCCCCAACGCCCACTTCTTTTAGCTTTGCTAGTAGTCCTGCATGCCACACCTTATCGAAGGCTTTAGATATATCTAAAAACACAGCTCTAACCTCGTTCCCCCTATCAAGCGCCTCGTAAATTTGATTTACAATATAAACTAATTGCATCACCGTTGAGTCCCCAGGACGGAACCCGGACTGGAGGCGATAAAAAAAACCTTGACATTCCAAAAACGAATAAAGCCGAAGGAATACAACTTTTTCACATATTTTACTAAGACAAGGAAGAAGTGAGACTGGGCGATAATTTTCTTTGAGTTGCCGATTGTCTCGTTTGAACAATGGTAGTACATTGGCTAATTTCCATTGGCTCGGAAACTGACCTAAGAAAAAAAACAAATTAATTAGTTGTGAGAACGACTTAGAAATTCCGTGCATACAGTATTTAAGCATCCTGTTGCTGATTCGGATTTCGTTCTTTACAGCGGAGACCAATCGACTTCAAATCCCGAAATCGTTGTCTGATGGTATAATGCATAAACCACTTTCTGGGACCACGAGGCCTTTCGTTCATTCATCATTCATTCATTCATTCATTCATTCACAATGCTTTCAGCATGAATCAGAGAAAAAACTGTCACAATTTACAAGATAACTGGACGACACAACAGAGCGTGGCTCCAAATTAACTGCGCTCTTACGTTAACTAAGGAATATACGAACAAATACGTACGCAAATGAAATGAAATGAAATCTGAATCTCTGAATCTTTGATAGAAACTGTTGACTACATGTATGAGTTTCAGTAACGGCAATGAGATCGTAGAAACCAGACAATGAACGTTAACAGAGAGCATTCCTGTTCTCGTAGATAAGTTCCTTATTAGTGTTCGGAATAGAAAGACATCTGAAAGGATCCGTTGCATGAAAATACGCTGTAGTATTAAAGAAGTCCAGTACTAACTGAGTCTAGTCACTTAGCGGCTTCTACTGAGATTCTGTTTTGGACTAACAAGTAATTTGTGTATCGTTTGCAGACAATGGATCACCTTTTGAAGCTTCTAGCACATGAGAAGATTACTCGCTTGGCCTCGGAGACTTTTGAAGCAATACCTAAATACCAGATAGCAAATATCAAGGTCAGGAAACTGATTTATTTTTCTCCTGTTCTTGAATCTATTTAAATCGCGATATCTGATACGATTGGCTAATGGCCGGTGTGGTTTTTTCTCATCCAGAACGCCTAATCCCAAAGTTTTCAAAATCAAAGTTTTTGACGAGATTCTGACGTAAATGTACCCTAGCATCAAATACTTTGTATTTGTGCCACTTATATCAAAATGAAAACTTAAAAAACAAAAAGCGGAAACTGCAGAAAAATACCAGTGATTTAAGTGAAACAAAGAGCGTGCACTCTGAGACAAATTGAGAACTTGAGCAACGACGGCGACGGCAGTGACGACGGGACGTAGAATTGTGTTTTTTCCCGAAATTTGGTGTTTACTATTTTCGTTATTCGCCTTTCATTAATTTTCACATCCATATCTTCGAAAAATATGATAAGTTGCGTTCACGCAGAACGAATACCGGAGTGATTTATTTGAACTTTGGGGTTTACACGTTGTGATTTTCCAAAGAACGGTCGAAATCATATATGGCGATTGCGTACATTTTCACGTACAGTTTTTAACTACAAGAAAATAAGATAAAGAAAATAAGATAAATTGGTAAGGAAAAAATAAAAACGTTATTTACCGACCTTAGTCAGTTCAATCAGTTTATTTTTGCACATGTGCTATTACAAAGTTACAACGTTGATATAAAAAGAAAAACATTAAAGTACAGATAAATATAGAAAGATAAGTATAATATAGACTGTCTGTCTAGTGAAATACATTGGCTCTTGATAAACAAATGTCAAAAGAATACAGAAATTAGTTTACTTACTGAAATGAATGTTGGTTCGTACCCTAGAAATCAGACGCGAGAATCATCGTTGGGTTATTCTATGAAGATCAAGCAAGGAAGACATTTTGTGAAGTATGTGAGATGTTCACTACGCATGCGCTAAACTAAGAGAACGCGATGCAAAGAAGAAACATAATACATACTACCAGGAGCCCATTACCAGGAGCGTCCATCTCGTACTAGGTCTGTGAGTCAGCGTATGACCGGATTGAGCTATATTTAGAACAGATCTCACGGGAGTTCACGTGCCCACACTTTGGGAATCCAATCAAACCATAGTCAGGACAATGCAGCGTTAGTAAAATCACCTCAAAGAACAATAGATCATTCTTAATGTCGATAATTACGGCAAGCATATGCACGATCGCAGCAGAGTCAGAAGGCAGTTACCCGGGAAACATGTTCTAAAAATAGCTCAAACCGGTCATACGCTGACTCACGGGTATAGTATATATGGACGCTCCTGGTAATGGACTCCTGATACTACTTTTTCTATGAGTTTTTTATGAGGAGTCATAACTTACGGTACGGACCGAACAAATGAAGTTAATAATATGCGGTTTATAATATCGCTTCTTCATTTGCTTTGAGACCGTAAGTGGGCAGAAGGTCCATACGGAAAGTTATAGACCGCAAATTGACCAATCATAGTTCGCGAAATTACTTAGCTATAAAATACTGACGCACTTTGCGCGCGTTCTTCGGTGCTTTTTATGCACGAGCATATCCAACTTCTCTAACATATCTTATATTAAAAGATTGTTTGGTTGCTAAGGAAATAACTAATTATTGTTACACTTTTCATACAACATAGGTTAACTCGTTTCAATTTCGTAAATCAAGTGGTATTTTATATGCTAACTGAACGTCCCACAGGCTTATCTTCAGGGTCTTTATGGAGACAGATACGTGTGGATTATTCCAGGCTGGTACGTGAGGCGCTGGTGGGCCGTAAAGGATCCGTCAATATCTTGTACGCCTGAGCAAATGAGGAGAGCCGCTGGTAATTACATAACAACGTCTGAACCCGTCGTACCAAATGACTGGAATCAGAAAGTGGTCAGCGGTAAGGTTAGTGAAATAAATTTTAATTAGCCTTACATTTTCGTAAAAGTGTACACGCAGGGCTATAATTTGCTTAAAAAATGCTTTTTAATCATTCGACAAATTATAATAATACTCATTCTACTCATTCACATCCCGAATTCTGATTGGTTGATTGACCTGCAAATAACTGTATGCAATAGGACGTTTTCATTATGACGTCATCAGTTACTACAACTACCAGAATCCTTTTCAAATTTTCTTTCTTATTCCGAGTTTTAAACTCCTTTGAGAATTTCAAGACGATGGTCCAAATTAAAGGAACAAAAGGATTCGCACAAAGAGTTCTGATAGTTGTAGCCTCAACAGAACATTTTAAAATTGAACGTTTTCTTGGTTATTGTTTTGGACTCTTCTGATTGGACGAAATGTTTTCACACAAAAGAAATATACTTTTAAAATGCAGTTTTAGTGGATTTGATTTTAGAAATTTATCATTTAAGGATTGATGAGTTGTCAGTATGAAAAACAGAAAATACTAAAGTGGGAAAAACAAATTGCATCTGAACCATAGAATTGTGTCTACCTCTTGCGCGGACTGTTACTTAAAACGTAGACCCATCAGTAGATGAAGATCCACCTCGTGGGTATCCCACTCATTAACCCATTATTATTATTATTATTATTATTATTATTATTATTATTATTATTATTATTATTATTATTATAGTATGTGACGTCATCATGCAAATGTCCTAGTACCGATTTTCTGCAAATTATTTTCTGTGCATGCGCACTGTTGGTCACTTCGTTTTATAAACGTGACAGCTCGGTTTGGATAGCTGTTGGTGACTCACATTTCCAGTTTCGAAACTCTGGAGGTAATGTTAGATTTGTCGAATGATAAAACAATTATTGAACTCGGCCGTATCTCGCTATTACTTATTTAATTTACAAAAAATAAACGTATAACTCATAGTGTTTGCACAAAGAGCGTATTAGCTCATCAAATATATAATACATAACATAAAGTAGAAAAAAGACAATAAATACAAAGGAATACTGCTGTTATAGGTAAGACATTTTTGAAGATAGATAGATAGATATAGATGGGCTTATTATCTAGTTGATACGGTCGAAATTCTAGAAACGTTGGCTGTTATGCAGGTATGTTTGAATACTAAAAAGCAATTCTCTATTTTGAGGTTCTGTTAGGACCTTTGACCCATACAGAAAAAAACGTTTATTTTTTGTTGATCAGACAAATAGGGTCATCTATCATGAAACATTGTATCAGTTATTTGCCCAGTGACAGATGACCCTATTTGTCAGCAAGTAGTATTGTCAGCAAAGTATATTGTTACTTTGACCCTGACTCGCAAATCAGAATTTGGTATTTTGAAAAAGCTTGAATGAAACAGGTGTCTTAAAAAAACTGAGTCAGGGAGGGGGGTCGATTTCAAGTGAAGTCCATCTCGCCATTCACCTGGTCTCATGGGGGGAGTTTGGAAACATGGCCTGTTAAAACTAACAGCCAACAACTTAATAAGGACCATCTCTGACATCTCTTCTCACTTTCACCTGATTTCCAAGTCAAGACGCAAGAAAAAATGAGTCAGTAAACTAATACATTTACTAATAAGTAATTGAAAATGAAAAATTCAGGACATTATATTGTTAAAAAAAAAGACATGAAAAACGGGCAATGACATCAAAGCCATGAAATCCCCTGTTCTTGTGGACTTGTGGTAGCAAAACACATGATATAAATGATGTTTAATTTTTTCCTGTTCTTGTGGTTGTGTGCACTATTGACGTACAATGTACTTCATAGTTTGCAAGAGACGTCCGAGACCGTTACATCAGACGAGCTAACCAATCAGAATATGGATATAATGCGTACTACACATATGGGTACGACGCAACCTGGGCCATGGCACTGGCGCTGAACAATTCGATCAGCATACTGCGGGCTCAGGGCAAGAGCTTGGAAAACTTCACATATCAAGACAATGAGACTTCGGCTCTCTTCAAAAGACTGTTATTTAACATGTCCTTTAATGGGATGACGGTGAGTAGAGACGAACAACATAAACTAGGATGTCTTAATATTAGGGAACTTAAGCAACCACGACGACAACGTCTAGAACGACGGCAATAAAACAATAGCCTTAATTACAAAATACTGAATAACTGAACGTGAAAATGCAAGTAGTCGCTTACATTTCAACCGTTGTCTGCAAAAACACAACGTGAAACCCCCAAATATTACGTTTTAAAGAGAACAGTATTTACTAAGTAAAATACTCAACCGTTTTTCGTTCGGCGTGAACGGAACTACACTCAGCATATTTTTCGAAAATCTGGTTGTGAGAAACAATTGAAGGCGAACATGCAAAGGTAGCCGCCTAAACACCAAATTTCGGCAGAAAACACTTTTCTACATCCCCTCGTCACTGCCGTCGCCGGCCGTCCTGGTTGCTTAAGTTCCCTATTATCAGTGGAGCACAAGGAAAGAACTAATCAAGGACATCAATTCTTTATTAGCTAGATTTTGAACTTGCTGTTATGTATGCAGCTATTTCAAAAAACGTTTTCCCGGACAAACGACAAGCGACATTCGCAGACCGTAATGGTTGTGGTTGTAACTGTGCAGCTGTTCGAAACGAATACGCTACGGTGTATTCGCAGGAGACATTAAGGGTGCGTTCGATTGACCGTATTCTGAAATAAGAATAAACAGAATGATCACTACAAATCGCTTATACTGGATCTTTTTAGCCACTGGAATACTAATTGTATCCTGAATATCATACGTCAGCAAGTGTTTGTAGTTTACAGTGTAAATTGTGCCTGAACCAGTGATTTCCAGAGACTATTCCATCTATTCCTATTCCGGAATACGGTCAATCGAACGCACCCTAATATTCAAGCGAAATCAGCAGACTTTCAGCTACAACCACAATTCATTTCCGTCTGGGAATGTCGCTTATCGTTTATCTGGGACAACCTTTTCTAAGGGGGAAGGCGGGGGGTCACTTTTAATTCAAACATTGTTTTTAAGATTTCGATTTCTCTACACAGGGTAAAGTGAGTTTTGATAAGAACGGTGACCGAATTGGAACAACTTTCGTGGCGCAGTTACAAGGTAAGGTCATTCTGAAAGGTTCAACCCATAATTCTATGGGGCAGTCAACAATTCCTCGCTTTTTACGTGTTCGCCCAGCTCTTTGGCAGGAACGTTTTTTTTTAGATAAAAGCGCAAAAGGAGGGCTGTTTAGATCTCTGGCTCAAGTGCAGTGATTGCAGAATATTTTATCAAAGGTTTATGAGGAAGTCTATCAGTAGAGCATAACCTATTCTCTTTGCCCTAATTAGTAGTTAGTTAGTAGTGTTATAATTATTCACTAAGCCATAAAATGCGGGGATTTCGCGCGACATAAAAGAGTTTGCACCATGACGTGATGGAAGCTATGTTGGATGGCAAGAATTAATTAATTGAATTCCTTTGAGATTTAATTTGTCACATGATAAAACAAATTTCATTGTTCCTGCCATCCAACATGACTGTCGTCACGTGATGGTGCAAATCTCTATTTCACATGTAAAACTGAATATATTAAAAGTCACGGCTGTGACGTCACATGTTCATGTCGCGCAGAACAATCCTGGTGGTTTATAGTTTGGTGAATTAAATACATAATACGACATGACAGCTTGGAGAAACGGTTTTTATCTTCTGGTGGTGAATTTGTCGCAGTACACTCGAAGATAAAGAATGATGCGGTCATGTTGTCTCCTCTATTTACTACCCGCTGTTAACAAGTATTATCATTCCACTCTCTTCCATCCCAAATAATTCAATATTTGATACAATAACGGTCTGATCATGGGCACTATTGACCACTCCGTTTGGTAAACAGGGCAGATCAATTTACAGAGCTGTTGGGGACTCAAAGTTCCAGCTTGAAACTCTGAGTAGGTAACTATATTTTGTCGAATGATAAAACAATTATTCAGTGAATTTGACTATCGCAAAATATGACGATTTGTTCGTGTCTCGCTATCAGTTATGACTCTGTCTTCGAAATCGGGAAATAACTGACAGCTTGCAACGAATAAATCATGATATTTTGCTCAGCCGCGTCCGATAATTGCTTATTATTTGATGTTCTTTAGAGCGGTTTTCGATTGAGTGTCGAAAGCAACAAGTGATTGCTTTGATTTGCGTCTGCTTAGCTTTTCTATTGGCTGTGAGAAATGTTTTTCAGTTATCAGCCAATCAAGTTCTAAACTAAAACCAAACGCAATCACTCAATCAGGTTTTGTGTTAGCGACAGTATTGACGACTGCGTTTACTTTGCTTCGTGATTGGTTAAAGTAAAACCAATCGTGAATTACTTCAGTTCGTGATTGGCTCATTGTGTTTCCACTTGCTACTGCGTTTGGCTATGTAATTACTTTGGCTTTGGTTTTACTACACTCAACTGAAAACAGCTCTAAAATCAGCTTCCAAACGCAAGTACTCCACAATAGCTGGCCCAATATTTGCTCCGCCTTTTACAGGTGATGAAGAAGTTACACTTGCTTATTATGATGGACATCAGGAAAGACTGATATTTGATGAAAGCCGATCGTTCAACTGGATGGGTGAGTATGGTCTCTTGGTTATGATATCATATGGCAGCACGTCAAATGCACCAACTACTCTAATGCTTTGCTTCCTTAGACAAATAATAGAAAGCATTCAAATACAGAGACGACCTAAAAACGTAATCAAATACATATTAAAAAGCCGATTGGTATTTTCTTAGACAAAAGACGAACCAAAAACGCAAATAAATATATAAAAAGCCGGTTGAATACCCTTCTTTAAATAGCTAAGTGTGGCATGTTTATATGTAGAGGAATGCTTATTGATCATGAGCAATTTGCTTAGCTGCATTTGAGGGTGTAGCAAGTAGGAATGTGTTGAAAGCCACAAAGCTGCGCCACGATACTTCAAACTGGGCAATTATATATCTTAATTTAATATCTTTCTTGTAACGTTGTGAATCGGTCTGAATCCTTTCCAGGTGGATCTCCTCCTAAGGATCAAACAATGATGGAGAACAAGCTAGCCAGTGTACACTTTGGTCTCTTTGTCTGCGTTGCTGTAATGTCGAGTATTGGTATTATGGTGGCCTTGGTGTTTCTAATATTTAACATTCGTTATCGCAAAGTAAGGTTAGTCAGGATAAAAGAATTCAAAACCTTAACGTATGTTGTCTCCTCTTTTTTTTCTCTCTTTGTATATTATATAGTGGAAATAAAAACATTTGAGCACATAAAAATGTGTTTTCAGGTTTATGAAGATGAGTAGTCCCCGTCTGAACGTCCTGACGATAGCTGGTTGTATTGCTGTATACACGGTTGTTACCTTATATGGTATGGACGGCTCACTCCTGTCGAGACGCCAAATGAGTATCCTATGCCAGGTGATGAATGCTTCACGCCTCTATTCGTCTCTAAAGCGCGGTTTACACGATAGCCATTTTGCACACGGTACCCCTTATTTTTGTCGTGTAAATTAAAATGTTCCGGGTACGTATATACGCGTACCTGAAAATGTAGGCATGCCGAAAACCTGTGAACAGGTAGTCTCGGCCGGACTGTTAGGAGTATCCGTCTCCAGGTTAGGAGTGCCGTGTCCAAGTTAGGAGTGCCGTGTCCAAGTTAGGAGTGCCGTGTCCAAGGTAGGAGTACCGTGCCCAAGTTAGGAGTGCCGTGCCCAAGTTAGGAGCGCCGTGCCCAAGTTAGGAGTGCCGTGTCCAAGTAAGGGGTGCCGTGTCCAAGTTAGGAGTGTCACTCGTGTCAAGTAAGGAGTGCCGTGTCCAAGTTAGGAGTGCCGTGTCCAAGGTAGGAGTGCCGTGCCCAAGTTAGGAGTGCCGTGTCCAAGTTAGGAGTGTCACTCGTGTCAAGTAAGGAGTGTCGTGTCCAAGTTAGGAGTGTCACTCGTGTCAAGTAAGGAGTGCCGTGCCCAAGTTAGGAGCGCCGTGCCCAAGTTAGGAGTGCCGTGTCCAAGTTAGGAGTGCCGTGTCCAAGTAAGGAGTGCCGTGTCCAAGTTAGGAGTGTCACTCGTGTCAAGTAAGGAGTGCCGTGTCCAAGTTAGGAGTGCCGTGTCCAAGTTAGGAGTGCCGTGTCCAAGTTAGGAGTGCCGTGTCCAAGGAAGGAGTGCCGTGTCCAAGCTAGGAGTGTCACTCGTGTCAAGTAAGGAGTGCCGTGTCCAAGTTAGGAGTGTCGTGTCCAAGTTAGGAGTGCCGTGTCCAAGCTAGGAGTGTCACTCGTGTCAAGTAAGGAGTGCCTTGTCCAAGTTAGGAGTGTCGTGTCCAAGTTAGGAGTGCCGTGTCCAAGCTAGGAGTGTCACTCGTGTCAAGTAAGGAGTGCCGTGTCCAAGTTAGGAGTGTCGTGTCCAAGTTAGGAGTGCCGTGTCCAAGTTAGGAGTGTCGTGTCCAAGTTAGGAGTGCCGTGTCCAAGTTAGGAGTGTCGTGTCCAAGTTAGGAGTGCCGTGTCCAAGTTAGGAGTGTCGTGTCCAAGTTAGGAGTGTCGTGTCAAGTAAGGGGTACCGTGCCCAAAATGATTGTCGTGTTTTGTCTTATTTGTAAGGTATCTAGTATGTGCTACATCTATATCATCATAGCTCTATATCTTCTGAAATCATATAGTGCTTTCTAATGAAGTTGAAACCTCCCTATATGCCGGAGCATGAAGGATTTCCAATGTAAAGAGCAGTATCTTCTGTGCTAACAAGCTTAGCGCATTATGTGAAGTCCAGTATAAATCAACTTTTCATCCAAACAATCACGCATTCAAGTTGTATGGGAACCGGATGCTGGGGTATGGAAAATGATTTTGTAATCAGGAGTTGTAATCTTGATACTCGTCGGGGGGAGGGTTATTCTTATATATAAACTGTACGGGTATGGTATGTGCCGCCCAAAGGAAAATTATGGTTTTCGAGCAGTATTTGAGTCTGAAATAGGGTTATGAATTTTGCCTCTTTAGGCAGGAATAAGGTATGATTTTGACATGGAAATATGACAACGCACATGTTAATTAATTTCTCTTAGTTTCTCTTGTTTTTGACATTGGTCTTCAAAATAAATTGAGAATGAGCACAAACAACGATGAAAATAACGTTGGATTAGATAACGCGATTAAAAGGCAGCTTTAAGTGGTGCATGGAATAGGGTACAGAATTCGGGATTAGGCCTGAAAAAGGGTTTGGAAAATCATATATTTTGGTCTGAAATACGGTCAGGATTTGGAGACCCGGGAGGCACACCCCTACCCAAAATTCTGGGGAGTACTCCCCCCCCCCCCTCGGGTCTTGATATTGACTTCAATTAACTGCCGTAACTGTTGATGTTTAGGTTGAGGCATGGCTCGGTTCTGTTGGTTTCACCTTGGCATATGGTGCGTTGTTTGCTAAAACTTGGAGAGTGCATGTCATCTTCACCAGAAGAACCGAGAGGAAGGTATAATCACTTAAACGTTGATTAAGGTATAGTAATAGCCATGAGAATCGAGAAGCAACTGAAGTTTCGAGCGTTAGCCCTTCCTAAGAGCAAACTTGCATTTAGTCACTTTTTATCATAGTGTATTTGTCGTCTACCGTCGCATTTGCTAGTCTGTCGTTAAGATCGAATTGACATCCTTGCTTTCGTAACCAATACGTCTTTTCTTCTGATCTTCAGAAAGTACGACCTTTGTTTTACCTTATCAAACTCTTTAATAATTCATGAAGCAAAAATGAACAAAGTAAATTAATAAAAACATCAATGTCTTCAATTCTACTAGAGATTTCGTCCTGATTTACATAAACTTTGGCTCCGATTTTCTCGGCTAAAATAAGTCAGTATAATAATAACATCAACTTCATATAATGAAGGTAACAGTTAGTAACAGTTAAAACTGATAAATCCGTGGCGCTGTTAGTAGAATTTTGCTTTTGACAGCTATCACCTAAAATCTATTATCCTCAAGGTTATTGAAGTGATATATCATCACGTGACTGTTTTCTGCAAAAGGCCTATTCTCGGTTGTTTGACATTTTCCCAGGTTATCAAAGATGGTCAGCTGGTAGGAATAGTTGCAGGTCTTCTTTTGATTGACATCATCATCTTGTCATGCTGGCAAGCTCTTGATCCCCTGAGAGCCGTTCCTATGTACTTTGCAGAAGTGGTGAGTCACAATTGGTACATTTCCGGCTACCACGATACTTCCAAAGGCTGTCGTTTTCAGTACCCTAGTTGTCAATTGAAAAATAGCTTCGTAGTCCTTGGTCGCCATTTTGAAACGGTAACCAAACCTTTGGTGACACCGAGACTGGAGTTGGCTCAGCTTAGTTAAAAGCTTGTCTCGAGTTACATGTAGCATGATAATCAAAATATATCCGTATTCATAGAAAGAGGGTTTGTATCAGTGCAGGGTCAACTCCAGCCTCCACGAGGCTTGGTTACCTTTCAAGAACTACGAATTGGACTATTATCGCAAAATTATCTGACGTGAAATTTGAAATTCACCGCTGCGTATTTTTGCATACGTGTTTTGTGATCCTCTCCCAGTATAGTAAATAACCATGAAACAGCTCTTGAACTGTTGAAAACGTTATTGAGTTAATTATGAATCTTGCGCAAGCCGATTATAAGGTGGATGCACTGTGCTTTTAAAAGCTGTAAGATTGTTGAAAATTGTGTTGATATAGGCAACAATATAATACATCCAAAATGATTTCTGATTTTGAGTTCTATATAAGAACTCCATATCGAGATACTTAGGCGTGCTTTTTATTTATTCATATTTTAATCAGTTTTCTTTGATCGATAAGCTGATAATCAGAATTCTAATGCTTTAAATTCTGGATTTTCTTCCAGGGCGATGGCAAGTTCAAATCTACACGTACATATGTGGACATTTGCTTAAGTAACAATATTGATATTTGGAGCAGTGCCCTATATGTCTATAAAGGTAAGTTGTAAAGGACAACTCCACCCAGCGAATTATTTCGATTTATTTCGCCCAAATGTTTCTACTTTATAAACCTGTGTGACGAATAGTTGAATTGTATCTCAGTTTTACGGTTTTAAATCTATCTTACGCTTAATTCGTGCCAGTCATAGAGCAGATTTCGTGTGAGTAGGACAAACTACAGCACTAACTACAGCTACACCGCAGCAAAACGTCAAGCGCATGCGTATTTGATATTTCTTGTCGGCGCGCGGCCGCCCCCAGTTTCCCGCGAAAACTGAAATGAAACAACAGGCACATATCCGTGATTTTAAAATTTCTGCTTAAAAGTAACCATTTGTGAACTTTTTTGTTAAAAATAAGAAAACTACTTACAGGTTGACTTTAACAGGTTGAAGTTTTCTTAATTTGTAATTCACTGCGAGTTCACTAAGTTATAAAATTATTTACTAAAAAAAGCCCTCAGTAATTTGTATTTGATAGCAGAGCCTTCGTTCTTTCGGCCAGCGGAGCATATCGTTTTGCCGCGGTGTGCGGTACAGTACGGTTTCTGTACGGCATGCGGTTTCACTATTGTTTATGTCCTGCTGATCCAATCAAATTACAGAAATACGGTACAGCACGGTTACAGTACGGTTCCGGCAAGGCAACGGACATGCCGTAGTTTGTCCCACTCATACGAAATCTGCTCTATGAGCCGAAACTCTTGCCGTAGAAAATGTAATGGAAACACAATAAATTGATGCAGATCAATTATTTATTATTTTTCCTTTTAATATGTAAAGTGGTTCATTATGGCATTAATACATTATTCTAGTTAGTAAACGACTATTTATCAGTGTCTAGTGGTTCTCCTGTTCTGTAACTAACAGCCACCACTTGCGAATCCTCATCAGTAAAAATGTTTGTATGAATCCTAATAAAATAAAGACACAAATAATCCAATAAAATTATATCTGAATTTCCCGTAGTCTAATAAGGATTTTTTATGAATTTGTTCAGTGTACCGATCAGATAATTCAAAACATCTTATAAACTTGAAGTTAAAAAAAAATGCCTTTTTGCTTCTTTTATCCAGCAATTCAAATTGTTCATAGACAAATTTAGTTTGAGCAAATGTCAAACACCTTTTGAGAGTGGTTCTTCAACACTCTGCATATTTATTACAATTTTATCACACCTTGACGGCAAACAAATATATTTCTGCAAATTATGATTCCATGCCATTTCTTTGTAGGTTTGCTGTTGTTATTTGGCGCGTTCCTAGCGTGGGAAACACGAAATGTTACGTTTGCAGCCCTGAATGACTCCCGCAACATCGCTATATCAGTGTACACGGTGACGTTATCAGCAGTTGTTGGGATCCCTGTGGTGATCTTTGTGAAACACTACCCGAACTTCACTTTCGCTATAACAGCTGTCCTGGTGTTTCTCTGCACGACTTTGACGCTAATGCTTATATTTGTACCGAAGGTTTGTTTCTTTCAGTATATATATAAATATTCATAATGCCTGGTTCACTTATTGTCGAATCACGTTGGCGGGAGGACTATGAATTCTGGTCATTGTAATTCCTGAAAACCTATGTTCTTCTTATAAATTTATAAGCACAATGTGAGTGTTAGGAAATGATAAGCAGCAAGAGGCTGCGCGCAGCCTATACTCGGACCGTATGGACGTTTAACAGACAACATATTGAACTTGACCTTCTCACGGATTTCTGGGAAGAGCACATTAAGATGAGTAAGAATGACAATTTTTTTGGGGGTTTATAACTTGTATAGGAATGAAGATATTGCTATGCAAAGTCTATATATTTAACACGACTCTAGCCGGTTTCTACGCGACAGGAAACCTTTGCCTGCCGGGTAGGTTAAACGACGTGTCAGCGTGCAAAAACAGCCAATTACGTTACTACCTAGACTTTCTCAAAGTCCTTCTTAGCCCCCCGTATGAAGGACTTTTCCCACTTGCAGCGCGCCAAATTTACCGGTTGATTTTTCAACCGGAGGCGTGGCTTTTGACGTACTAAGGTTTGCCCAATCACAAAGCTTCAATTCTTCAGGCATTGTATGTTGACGTGTCAAGTTAGTCCTCAGAAAGAGATTGTCAAAGCCGGGTGTCAAAGCCTCCGATGCAGACGTCTTGTGTCTGCGAACTCAAGCCGGTTTTTTTGTTCAGCTAATCAGAGAGGAGCTCTCATTTTCCGGGAGCTCATTAAAATGCACAGCTCGTCGATATGAATAGATTCCCTACAAGTCGCTGAACTGAGTATTCTTGCCACCAAAGCAGAGTTTTTTTTGTGGCAACGGGAGATATTCGGAAGCTTCAAAATCCATAGCCAAAGTCCACATTTTATGCACTGAAATATGTTTTTTTTACCACTTGGTAACCCTAGGCGGCTAGCACGTGCTGCACGTGCAAAAATGGAAGTCGAAATAATCAGCCAATCAAATGTTTGTGTTTCCACGGTCCACGAAGTAATTAATTAATGTTTGGGCTATGGGAAAACCCTAACTAGCAAATTGATTGGTCAAAATAAACAATCCGTAAGTCACGGAACACAAAATGTGGCTCGAGTTCGCAGACGTTGGTGTGGGAGGGAGGGAAACGAACCACACAAGACGTCTGCATCGGAGGCTAGCTCCGCCCCTGAAATGTGTTTTCGCGCCAAAACATAATCCCCGATTCAATTTCCTGCAAGTGAAACAAGTCGAACTCGCCTCTCGCTTCGATTCTCGCGCTCGATTTTTGACCCAGTAATGGCTTACCAAGTGACTCAGCGAGTTCGACTTGGAGCAAGTCTAGTTACTACCCATCAGAGAGAGAATTAAAACTAGAGCCTAAGTATATGTTTTCTACATGACACCCAAAGAGTTTTTCAAATAGCTCATTTTGAACCCTTATCTTAATCTGCCCGCATAATTCTGCCCCGATATCGCCGAGTTCGAGACGTTGTTTTGACTTCTACATTAGACCTGCTTGAATGTGCTCTATTTTACTCTGGTTTGGCTCAGCTTTACCATTTACACAGCAAGAATTACAGCAAATTATCAAAAGATTCATATAATTGTTGAATCAATAAGAGTTCCTTTATAAGAATGATAAGGTTAGGAAGAAGTTCAAATATAAATAGAGTATCGACATCCGACGCGTCGGCGCGGTAGCTGTGTCATCTGAGAAGCTCATTTATCCCACATCGATAATACCGTAATGACTCATTGTCAGAAATCGATCCAACGCGTGCGCACTATGCATCATATTACGACCGTAAATATACATTTTATTGCTCAGAATTTTACAGTGCTTTGTATGGAAGTTTGTGTTTGAAGTCCAATTGTGAAACAGAATTACAATAAACCTTCAAATGTTACGTTTGCATCGTATTTTCTTGCATGTTCTTGACTGTAATACTGCATGCAATCGAGTTGAAACGAATAATTCTGGCTTACTAAGCTTAGTCGAATTAATGCACTAATCGTGTGTTTTGGCCTCCATGTTCACTGTAATTTCCTTCATTTTAGCCACACTGATGGTTGCTTTGATCAACTTTGGGGCACTTTCTCAGTGTAAGCATGTCCTGAAATTGTTAAAGCAAAAGTACACTTGAAATCCTCGCTAAATTCTCCATTAGGTTCGGGTGTATTTAGACTCGTTCTATGAATAATTTGGGATTTAAAATGGTTAGGATTTTTTTAAATTTGGGGGTTAGGTTTTAAAAGGCTTGAACGAAAATTAGACAAAATGATTTATTAATATGCTTACACTGAGAAAGCGCCGCTTATCCTGGATAAGCATAAGCGTTTCTTAATTTTTAACGATGGAATCGAGTAGCTTAAATGTCATTTTATCACACAAATATATCCAAATGTGACTTAGTATTTACCGACAGCTTCCCAGTGAGGTTAAATTTGAGTGCTTTTCAGGTATCTGTACACTGCCACAGCTCGAAAGAACATCAAAACGAAACCCGTACGGCCGTATTGCTCTCGATTAGCCTGTAAGAGCCTGGTAACTAGTTTATTCGTAACTCAGTGTGATTGGTTGAATCTGACTTTTAAGTTTTGTCTTGGCGGTGGCGGGAATATAAAAAAAAAGGAAAACAATCTCGAGTGTGTTCCCGGTAAATAACAGATCTCGGTCTACGAGAAAATTGTCATTCTTTAGCTAGCTCATTCCATGATGTGAGAACTTCTGCAATACTTGCCTGAATATGTACTGAATGGGTGGCAAGAACTGAAGATGTGTAACATTCCAAACACACAGCTGAGTTATGCCTTAGAAAATAACTTGGCCCTAGGAGAGTCTTTCTGTTGGATTGAGATACCATATGCATGTCTGCTGATATGGGGAATGCTAAAGGACAGAAATTTGACAGCAGAAGAGCTTTTAAATGAAGGAGAACAGTGTAACAAGAGAAGAAGAGCGCCTAAGGTCAGCATGACCCAAGCTGTCGACAGTTTTACTAGCGTGACAGGCGGTATTGCACAATTTTACGCCCCGCCCACAATGGAATAGATTTCTGACAATGTATTATATATTAATTTTCCACTTGCGACACCGAAAATAAAATAACACACAGAGCCCGGACCTGCTTATGGACCCTTTGCATGTTACGTACGAGCTCAGAGAGGAATCGCTCACTTAATTTATTCATGAAATGACAATATAAACTAACTAAAATCCTACCCTGAAAAATAAAAAAAACCTAACCGGTCAGTAAACAAGATCTTACCCACCTAGAGCTAGAGTTCTCAATAAAAACTTCTCAAGAAAATGGTGAGGTAAAAACATTTGAGAGATTTTCTGAAACTCGAACCCCGCTGCCACCTACTCGTAAGGCAAACGTCGCAACCACTACACTAAACAACCATCGTCGCTCAAATGCTGTCAAATTTTAAAACCACTGCTAATTTATGTTAGTTTATATGGCCATTTCATGAATTAATTAAGTGAGTGATTCCTCTCTTTAGGAACTCTAATGTTACGTCATAGCCGCCATGTTGGTGTACAGTTAACAATAGATTCTTCGTTAGCTTCTTTTGTTCTGTACACCAACATGGCCGCCATGCCCTTTGTCATTTGAATCTCTGGGGATTGAGTGCAAACCATCTATACGCGGAACGAGTAATCAATTTTGATGTTCTAGAATACGTCAACATATTTTTTGACAGTTTGGAAACATTTCTTTCTAGATTACGGGATTAAAGAACGTGGATTGCGATGATTCCTCAACGCATGATCATACCGCTCCTGTCAAAGATATTGCTGGACCGACCAATACAAACAACGTTCAATCTACGGCTTGTGTTGAGACCGATGGAACGGTTCAAGATTCAAGTCTGAACTACTCTGGCTAAAATACCAATGTCAACCATACGCTCTGTCTGCCGGCTTGCAAATGAGCGTTGCAAAACAAGGCGTTTTCCGATTAACATGACAATGGTTTACTACTTAACAAAAGCGGTGCGAGAAGGCTGTTTACGGACGGTTGAAGAAGGAGTTTAAGGCATACATCCTAGGCAAAGTTAATAGTTTCGTCTGGAGCTGATTCATCAAAGAGAGCTACATGGACTCGGAGAGAACGTTAAGAATATTTGGGGAAAAAGCACGCAGTCTCCTCATATTCACGACAGTGCTATTGAAGTGAAGAAATGATGTATCTTTGTCCTTGGCCTTTTCTTCTCGAGATACCGATAGGGAGACCAAATAAAAGTATCGTAATAGTTTATTCAGGTTAGTTACAAAGAAATGACTTATCTAGTCGACGATGGTTGACATTAAAGATCATTAAAGTGGATAAATGTCATCACATTCCGAGTCCTTGAACATCACATAAAATACACACCGGGAGCAATTAAATAAAACATTTACACGTGTATTTACAAGTCTGGCCATTCCTTAAATGCTGGAAAACAATGGTCAGACTTGTAAAATACAAGTGTAAAAGTTTTATTGTGTTGGCCCCAGGACAACATATCATTACAATGAAACGTCCCGTCCAGGAAGTCATGTATGTACGAAACTCACGCTCTGATTGGTCAAGAGCCGTGTGTTATACAAATGTAAGAGCACACACAAATATATTCCATTCTGCTGTGCGTCTGTCCTCTTATAGATGCACAGATGACGCCAAAACGTGAAGAAACATCAGTTACTCGACTGTGTCTCGTGGCGCACTTCTTTGTCCTCTTCACGTTGTGACGTCATCTGTGCATCTATAAGAGGACACACGCACGGCAGAATGGAATATATTTGTTAAATAACCACCAGGAAGCTGAATAAATATTTATAAATATTGTTGACCATCATACTTTAGTTATTAATAGGCTTAAATCTATCGTTATATTTGGATACTACAAAAAAATTAGCAAGAATATATTAATTCAGAAAAGTTACAAAAACACGTCCAGGAACTGAAGTAATGTATGTATGTAGTTTGAAGTAATGTATGTATGTAATGTAAGTTATAACCATCAGAAACTCTGTGTAAATATTTATAAATATTTTCGATGATCATACTTTAGTTGTTAATAGGCTCAAATCTATCATTGTATTTGGATACTACATAAAGATTAGCAAGAATATATTAATTCAGAAAAATTACAAAGACACTCCCAGGAAGTAATGTTATGTATGTAATGTTAGTTATAGTTGTAACCATCAGAAAACTGTAAATAATTTTCAAAAATCATTAATAATTCATGAATGAAAACAAAATAAATGAATGTTTAATGAGTGGTTTCAAATGTGATATAGATACGGTCGTCACTTACATAAACTTTAACTTCGATTTTCTCCGCCGAAATAGGTTGTATCGCCAAAATAACTAAATTACATGATTCTAAACATCGACGTTTCGAAAGCTGTCTCAAAAACTCGGGCTGCACCCTCGTGTTGGTAAATCTGATAAAACACCACTGCTCGTTTTCGAAATAGTACATCTGAAATCTCTTTGTGATCAGCATACTTATCAGAATTAGGCTTAAATACTAATATATATATATATTTAGGCAAGCCTAAAAGCGGAACTCCCACCATTTATCTGAACTGTTCCCTGCTTACAGAACCTTCTATTCCTCCCTTTCTGTAATCGGACTGGCGGGGGAAAGAAGGATCTACCCCCAGTTGCAACATTCGGTGTTGCGCATGCGTTAACGTTACTAAGCGACACGAAAACACTTTTGCCACGCTTAGACGGGTTGACCAATGAAGCATGCATTGATGATTGATGATTGATGTCGATGATTGATGTCGCCGCGGGTGCGCGGTATCATAGCGGGCTCAAATTTAAATCAGCATATATTTTACACAAGCATGCGTACTGTATATTTTATAATTTATTCGTCCATGGTCGTGGACGGCGTTAGATCAAACAATCTTGCGACTAGGGGCAGAGCCTTCTTTCCAAACCACGATTGGTTTTGCTCTGGAATTTGATTCGCTGACTGATTACAAAACATTTTCACCGCCAATAGAAAAGCTAAGTGAATGCAAAACCAAAGCAATCATCGAAAACTTTCGATACTCAATTGGAACTTGCTCTAACAAAGACGTGGCGGCCATGTTGTTTGAATCAACGTCACGTGCAACCCAGCAATTCTAAAATGTAAGATATTGAATATATCAATCGTAGGTTATTGAATTGAGAATAATTTAGTTTTATAAATGATGCTGAGTGATCTACACTATTCCACTTGCTTCCACAGGGCGTCATTCTCAACTCGTTACGGAGTTACATGGATAGCTTTCCTTCGATGGTACTTCTTCTTTTCAAATCCATTAATCGGGGTTTTCACAACAGACCTCTCTCACACTGCAATCATGCTAATAAGTATAGATCTCAGGAGAATAAGACTCTTTGTTTCTGCACCTTTCAACTCCTTCTAAATTTACCCAGTGCGAGGCTGGACATCGTACTAAACCTATTGTTTTGAGATATCTAACATATGGCGGCAGCGCGAGAAAGTTCTTTTGTGACAGCTTACTAATCCAGGGGGAAGGGGTGGGGGTACTCCCATATATAAATTGCCTGGTATGTGCGGCTCCAGAGGGTATGGTTTCCGAGATGTTTTAATCTGAATTAAGGTTATAAATTGTAGTCTTGAATAGGGTATGAATTTAACAGGGAAGTATTAGACTGCACATGTTCATTGATATCTCTTAGTTTCTCTTGTTATTATGACATTCAGATCTTCAAAATAAATCGAGAATGAGAACAAACGACGGCGAAAAATATCATAAGAATAGATAATATGATTAAGGACGCTTTAAGTTGTGCATGGAATAAGGTACATATTTTCGAGGTTATATAGCTGTGAAAAGGGTATGATGAAAAATCATATATTTTAGTTTGAAACAGGGCCAGGATTTTGAGACACCCCTACCCAAAATTCCGGGGAGTATCCCCCCTCCCCTCCAGTTCTTTTGAGAACATTATGATGTTATCTGTTCAGTGTCTGTTCATTTGTTGATTTTCAAAACCATCTAATAAATCAACTGCAATATGTATAAAACCTCCCATAACAATCTACCAACGTTTTCCGCCTTTGTATCAATTACTACGGTCGATCGTTTGCACAAACTTTAATTAAACGTACGGACGATATCTAATTATCGTCAACAATAGAATGGCGGTCACTGAGAGGTTTTACATTTTCTAAGATTAAGTACTTATAGCAGCCAATAGGCGCTAGCAATTCCGAATAGAATTGAATTGCCTGGGTTCTACATCATGCGTTCGAATTAAGTCTTGAACGCGATGGGATATGGTCATTTGAATATTATACATTTATTCAACTTCCTCTAAGGTCAGATCTCCCTCACCTGACTCTGAGAAACAAAAAGGCGTTCTTTCAAACGCGGCTTTAAAAAATAAGAAAATGGCAACTTCTCATACCGCCAAAAGTAATTTACTCTCTATCTTTGTAACCGGTCTGATTTGGAAGCAAGTTGTATGCCTACAGGATATATATTTCGGTGGATTTTTCAGTAATAATACATCGAACGGTGGATGGAACTCGGGTGGAGTTTTTCCTGCCGTTGAAATCGCCCTTGAGGAAATCAACAACAGTACAAAACTTCTGAACGGCTACAACCTCAAACTCATCCCCAAAGACACAATGGTAGGTAGCATAGTAATCATGATAAATAAAACTACAACTTTTAATGTAATAATGTCTTCTCTGATAAGTACGAAGAGTAAAGTACACTTACTATTTTTACCAGCAATTACCTTTTTGCAATATGTATTATTTTTGAAAGCAAAAACTAAGATCATGTTTTAAAATTTACTCGAATTGAGTCTAGGACAATGTAGTATTTCATTATTTTTCTAATTCGTTTTAAACTGGCTTTTTTATAACAAGTCGGCAAAAACCAACAGCCGAATAACACGCGAGATTACAATCTACAGACTCGATATTGCTTTGTTCACTGTTGATCTGGTTTTATTTTAGTTTGTAAATACATCAGCTAAGCCGTGGTGGTTTTGAACACTGAATTAACGCAAACCCAGTTTCAGTTGAACAATCACAAAAAATATTGATTGGTTTCAAATTTATTGAATTGAATCATCACAAAAATAAAATTGATTGATTTTAATAGATACATGGTAGCGTAACATCTTTTTTCTCATTTAAAAGATAATGGCTATTGTCAAAAAAGGAAGCTAGCGAAAGTTACTGCAGAGAATTTCTCGATGAGCGGAAACGGCAGGGATAAACTCACGGCCCTTTGGCACAACTGTCGGAAAAATAGTTCGTTTCCTCGTGTGAATCCTTCCGCTTTTCTTAAAATAGTTTATTTGGATTTTTCTCACGGCCATAGTAATTTTTATAGTCTATATTTTAGTTTCGGTTGGTAATCAACTTTCCACGTTTTAGGGGATATGTCAACCCCTAAATGTTAAACTATAGTAAGCCGGACAAAAAACAAAAATAACTAGCTACTCAGATTTGCAAAGTACGCTTTCCAGGTATACCTCAGAAAATTGGAGACAATTATGATGAAGGTGGCAAAGATTCGAGTGGTAAAAATACTGCTTTTAAGAGAAATTTAGAGAAACTTGAAATCGTCACACTGTAACCAAATATCATGTTTTGCAATACACTTAGTTAATCTTTGCCATCCTCGACAATGTGTGAAAAGCATATCAGGACATTCACCTGCATTCACATGGTGTTTCTCTGTTTTTGTAGTTTTGTCGTAAAGAAATTTGCTGGTTCAATCAGTTTCGAATGACAGTGACTCTTAGCTTTAACACCTTGACAGCTTATAATATTTTCTGTCTAGTAACAGGTGCAAAGTTATTTACACACATTTATTTGAACACAAATAACCAGGTAGTTTCTTGATATTGGTTTACTTTTTCTGCATGCTGTTCTCGGGTTAGAAGAGGGTTTTCATGTTAGGGAAAGGCAGTTAGTACATCGTATGTAGGTTTAGTTTTCAGTAGAGAATCAATCATGATGGTGAGTTGATAAAAACCCGGGGAGTTGATTCTGGCGCAGAAACAAGTTAGACCACAACACAAATGCAGTCATTGGCTATTTTTATACTAGAGACGAATAATGTGTGACTTAGTCTAGTATAAAGGTGGGACGAAGTATGAGACGAACTTGATGATAAAATCCCGCCATATTTTTTTAGAGGGAATGGGTTCTACTTGTTGTTGTTCTTTAGGGCAAAGAAAACTTAGTTCGTCTTCTTAGTTCGTCTAGTATTAAAACGGGCACACGACGCATTATGCGACTTGACGAACTAAGTTCGATAGTGCGTCGTTCTGGACGAGTTACCAAACTTAGTTCGTCCAGTCGCATAATGTGTCTCGTGCCCGTTTTTATACTAGACGAACTAAGAAGTTGCACCAAGTTTTCTTTGCACAAATACGTCTAGACGCATTATGGGTTTCTAGTATAAAAAACGGTTACAAACATTCGTCTATGACAAACATTCTAAAACACTAAAAGGAATGTCAAGAAAATTGTAATTCACTCCCAATGTGCTCGGGTAGCTCAGTAGTTAAGCTCCAGTCCCTCCCGGTTAGCTCAGTGGTTAAGCGCCGGTCTGTTGTGCGGGAGGTCGAGCGTTCAAAACCGGTCCGGACCAACACTCAGGGTCTTAAAATAACTGAGTAGCAGGTGTTGCCTTTGTGACATAATCTCGTCCACGAACTGTAAATGATTAAACCTTCACGCCTTCTTCGATAAGGACGCAACATCATAAGTCCCACGTCGGCCTCAAGTTCATCAGTCAGACTGTGACGAGTTATGGAAGTTAAATAAGGGTGCTTTACCTTAATAGTTTATCTTTATTTTCTACTTGTGTTTCAGTGTGAGAGCGGTTACGGGACCCGGCAGTTCATTCATCTCATTCAGGATCGACGTAAACCCATAATGCTGTTGGGGGGAGGATGTTCGAGATCAACCGAGCCTATAGCTGACACCGCGCAGTACTGGAATCTAGTTCAGGTGAGAAAAACATATTCGTATCACATACCAACTTTATTATCTATATAGAATGTGATCATATCATAAGAATTAATAAACTCATACCACTTTAATTTATCTCTGAAAAAAAACCTGAATTTGTATCCGCCGAAACCACAGATCGAATTGGAATTTAGCATGTTGGTTTTTGTGGAGCGAGAAAAACCGAAACTCAACTCACATATGGCGCCACGATCGGGAATCGAACCCGCGTCACAGAGATGAGAGGCGAAGCGCTTAAACTGCCTCTAAAGTTTATTTTGTTATCACCAATATCGATTATACATCAAGTAAATAGTTGAATGGTAGAATATTTCTTATTTGAGTGTTGTGTCTATGAGTTATAGAGGTTTTTATCTCCAAAATGCTAATGAATGTGACGTCAACCCAAGCATAATGTATTATACAAAAACATGCTGGTAGAGATAAATAACTTTTTGTAAACAAATATGATGTTTCTTTCACAAGGAGAACGAAATTATAGTACATTTCTGGGTTGTGTCACATTACTTAGAATTTTGGAACCTTGTTATTCTATAAACTACAGTGTTTTACAAGGATTTCCAGCACTGAGAAATATCGTATCTGAACATAGGTAAAAATATGAAACTGATTTTACGTGTGATATCACCTCTCACATCGTACGCCCATGTATTGTTCTCTATATAACTCATAAACGCAACAATCAAATCAAGAAATATTCAACCATTTACTTGATGTAGAATCGATATTACTATTTGTGATAGCGCCACTCCGACCCAGTGTGCTCGTCGTATTTTTAGGGGTTGATATTGGCGATCCGGAATTTGTTAGGGGGTCGTTTAGGCAAAAACAAATGTTCTTAAATCTGGTATTTTTAGGGTAAACGCTATACACTCGTGACTAAACTGAACACAGCTGGAATATTAGTTAGAATGAATGTATTTAATGTGTACGGTTGACAATAAATGGCATATGTATCTTTAATATTTATTTTATCTAAAAATGGTTTTAACTCAGTGCACGTACTCGGCTTAAAAAGGAAGGAAAAGGCCTTATCAAAACAAGGCGATCCTTCAGATAAACACTGTTTGATGACGTAGTATTTTTCATAACTGACAGCATACACTAAAACAAGCAGATCTCCCAGAACATGACGTCATCAAAAGCCATTCGCATGCTCGAAGATCCTGCTGTGTTTGGTCATATCAGCAGCATCCGTACGCACGTGCTGATTTTTTAGATCAGCAAACTGGGATCTCTAACACGGAAAGAACCACTGTCATCTCAAAGAGCACCTATAAATCAACTATTTTGGAAAGTGTTAAAAGTTTAGGAGACATTGAGGATGGAATCCCCACTGGGGGGGTCTTCCTATATTCGGCTGGTAGGGGTGATCGTCGTATTTTTTAGGGTTTGAAATCGGCGATTTAGTATTCTTTAGGGGTTGTCCAAGCGAAATCCATTTTTCAGGGTGATTTTTAGACCATAAGGTACATTTTAGGGTGGAAAATTGTTCACGGTTTGGTATTTTTTCGAGGTTTTCCGACGGTCAGCCCTACCCTTTTTACCTTGAAGAACTCCCCCCCCCGGGGGGATGGAAATTTAATAATAGACTTAAATATATAATAGATATTTCTCTGCGTAGCTATGGACGTTTTTAAATCTGCAAAACGTGAAAACGAGGCTGTAACGCGCGAACAACACTTTACTTGATATAGAGCGGATTTCGTACGAGAGGGCTCCCTGTGGTATGAGTGGGCAGATTACGGCAATGAGTTTCGGCACGGTTACCGTACGACATGCCGTGACACTGAAATGGTTTCCCAATGTTTTTGTCCTTCTGATCCAATCAAATTATAGTTACGGTACAGTAACTTACAGTACGGTTACGGTAAGGCTACGGACATGCCGTGTTTTGTCCCTCTCATACGAAATCCACTCTAATGTCCGTTACGTGTCATTCAGGTTGGTTACAGCGCCTCCTCGACTGCGCTTTCAAACAAAAAGACCTACCCGCTATTTATACGAACAAACCAGCCAGAAGACAGCAGTAATCCGGCCAAGATTCTGATCATGAAGCACTTCGGCTGGTCCAAGGTGGCTACTTTGTACACCAATGAATTCGTATTCTCTACGGTGAGTTCTAAGTATCAGTAGGCGGATCAATAGATGTCCAGGGTGGTGGTGGTGGGTGGAGTGGGGGTCGTGAGGGGGCGGGGGAAGGGGGAGATCTTGGATGTTTTAGCCATGTAAATGAAAACTCAATTCATGCCAATAGGCCCTGCTTCAGCCTCCGGCCTCATGCAGTATTCATTTTTCGTTCATCGTACAGTCAGACGCACGCCAATCTCTAACCTTTTAGCCAATGAAATCGCGCGTTTTATAATAACAGCAAGAACAATAATAACACTAATCATTTAGTGTTTAATATGTCACTTATGATTTGTAGACACTGGACGATTTGCACCAGATGATGGCCTCAGAGAATATTACTCGACTGGCTTCGGAAACATTCGTTGGAGATACCAAATATCAGATTACAAATATAAAGGTAGGCTTCCTGAGTAACTGGTAATCTAAAGACGTCTGTCGCTCCAGTGAGCCTGCAGTGAATGTGTCAGTTGTGCTCTCTGATAGGTACACTTTCGTCGATGAAGCCGACTTTTTCTTTTTTGATAATCGACGTCATTAAACTGATGTGAAAATATAGGTGTGCCAAGACCAGTGAATAGTTAGTCTCTGCCCACCTGTTTGGAATGCCGTGCCCAGGTTAATTAGGAGGACCGTGCCGCTTGTCGTGTAAATCGGGCTTGAATCAATACTTTTCCGAAGAACTTGATCGAAATGGACCGGACAGGTTATTACAGTTTGTTTGGTTCTCATTCTACTACATTTGCGGCATGGATGCATGTAGCGGCTCAGTAAAAGGTTCATCAGATATCTTATTTGAACGCATATCGGTAAGCCATTTGGCCTCGTATATCGACGATAATGATAAAAAATGACTTTTGTCGGGACATATTGTAGCCTGCGTTGCGGCTCTGGAGTATCGGAGCGCAGCGAGCGGAGATTAGCGGGATTGGGGCGAGAGAAAAAAGAGAGGGGGGACGGGGTGGGGAGGAGATGAACATATCTTCATCTCCTCCCACCCCGTCCCCCCTCTCTTTTTTCTCTCGCCCCAATCCCACTAATCTCCCCTCGCTGCGCTCCGATACTCCAGAGCCGCAACGCAGGCTAGGACATATTGTTGATTTGTACACCTTGTAGTACCTTTTGCGGTACGCGTGTGCAAATAAACAGTATGCCCTCAAATGTTATGTTAATCGATTTTCTGTACCCGTTATTTCGGTATATACTTCATGGTAGTGTTTCGTTCCATATGGTCTCCCTGCATGCATAATACTGTAAAACAATAGAGAAAATGATTATGCAGGAACGACTATATGGAACGAAACACTACCATGAAGTATCTACCGTTATTTCTCTACTCAGAAGTTAGATGCTCGGATTATCGTTGGTACGTTCTACGAGGAGCATGCGCGGGAAGCGATGTGTAATGTAAGTCACTCAATAGACCGAGTTCAGTTTCCCTTAATATTAACATTTAGTATTTAAGAAATAGAAAACATTTCCCGTGTTTCCATAGCCTTACAGAAACACGGGTGGGAGTTTTGGAGAACGAGAAATGGCAAAGGGAACACGAGCCCAAAGGTCGAGTGTTTCCACTGCCATTTCGAGTTCTTCCAATCTTCCACAAGTGTTTCTATAACTCTATGGGAACAAGGAAAAATGTTTTCTATTTCATTTATAAAATTAATGAGTAAAACACGGTAAAACGCTCGATTTATTTGATCATCAAAACGTAAATTCTCTCAAGTAGCTCAGGCGCGCGCTCACTTGTATGTTTCTATCGAGTTTTAGTAGAAACCAAATTAACTAGTATTCTATCCCGAATTCTACAATCTGATTGGCTAAGCTATTCCCTATCTATTAGTATAGGTATATAGATTTGAGTGCAATTCGAGATTAATTTGAACGAGTGAGTTTTTCAAAGAGCATCGAAATTGCATGAGCCCGTACAGCGAACGAAATTTGAGCTCCTTGAAACATCTCACGAGTTTAAATGAATCCAGAATTGCACGTGAAAGCCATATGATTACTTGCTAATAATATTCATCCGCGTATTTGTACTTTTTGTCGTGATGTTACTCAAAGGATTTTGCTTCAGTTCAGTTTCAACTTCTCCCGGCTGTAAATGTGGAAATCTCTCTTTATTATTGTTCTACATTTTTGCAAAAGTTTAGGAAAGACTGCCTCATCTCAGTCAATCCAATTCACGAGTTCTGGTTGGATATATTTGGTTCACAACTGAGGTATTACATGATTTGACACTCGGGTATTACAAGATTCGGAACTGGTGATTAGCACAAATACATTTGCTCTCAGCCAATCAAATTCGAGATGTCGTTGCATGCATATTATTATCTCATAAATAGCGAGTAGCAAAAAGTCGGTTTTCAATAGCAAAAACAATGGCTACCAAGTCGTCAAATTAGAAAAAAAGTATTCTTGTTTTAGATTGAGCAACTAGTTGGTTTCTCTTAAAACAATTAGACTACTACTACAATTAGTAACCTTGGTAGATCGAGCAATCTGATGGTTCGCATTCATGGGATAATGAACAATAGGCCCTTTGTAGCTAACAAATCACGTGGTTGTACTCGAGAGCAAAAAATATCTGACTTCATTTATTTAAAGGGGCTCTGTCATGAGATGCGCATGAACAGGTTTCAAGCAATTTAATGATATGCATAACACTTGAGAAATTGTAATGAGTTTCAGTTCCTTGCGATCGCGATACAACGACAGTTATATTATAATACAAACTGGCTCTTGGTCGAAGGCATTCAGTTAGAAAAACATCTTTGTATTGTTATCACTGCTGCAATGGAGATTCAGGCTGAAGAGAAACACATTCTGGCGAGTTTCAGTGACCGGTTGTCGAATTTACCGTATTTTACCGTAAACTACATTTCTAGGTATGCGAGTTGTGCTTTCTCGATGAGAACCTACGAAATGTACTCATCTATTCTCTCTCCAACTTTCAGGGAGATAAAATTACTTACAAATGCAAGAGCTCTTGTAGTCAGAAACGTATTAAAGGGACGGCCAGATTGTTTTCTTCGTCCATCACGGCCAGTTGGCAGTTGAGCCGCCATTGAAGCTCGAAGTTCTTGTCGATGCCATCCCAAAATCTCATTACAACGGCATCTGAATACGAACATTTCTGGTAAATATAAAACTTGAACAACTAAATATGAAAGATAAACTACTATATACTAAAATGAGAGATGGCAGCGATGTAGACGGATTGAATCAATGTTGTGATCGGGAGCTCCTCGGGATATATTTGCTTTTCAAACTTGAAAGCGTTGGCGAACGATTTCAAGTTTTGGGCGGCTTAGTAACCAGGCATGTTATTCATGACAGAGCCCCTTTAAAGGCCTTGTACGAGATCGGTAGTGTTACTAGCAAAACCTGTTTGTAAAGTGCTATTTTCCACCTCAAATCGATTGTCGATCTTTCTAAAACTGCGTTTTTAAAGACAGCTTGCTCTCCAGTATCCATGGGAACGCCTTTCCCATGGGGATCACGAGCTCAATTCATTCGTTAATGAAGTATTATATCAGTACGTGACTGTTAGCTGCAAAGGGTCTATTGTTCACCGACACTGAGGTGAATATTTTTTTAGTATAATACCACACAAGTGAATATTTATTTTATTATCTGTCAAATGCACGAAAACTCGCGCGAGTGACCGCTCAGAGGTGAATAGCAAAGGATATTCACCTCCGGAGTAGCCAATCAGAGCGCGCGTAAAACACTATTCACTTGTGTGTTATATACTAATGAGCCATATTCACCTGCGAAACATGGGATAATGTCGGCCATTTTGTTTCAGCGTAAACTCGTGTTTTGCCAGTGCTTCAGAGAGGAAAGTTTTAAAAATTCAGGACAACGCTATTTCATAAGTAAAGGAACTACTTGAAAGCTTTTGAACACGGTTTAACATTTTAGTTCATCATCGAATTGCCCGGCAATTTGTGTTTACAAATAACCTTACTACATTTCGGCTTCTCTGCCAGTGTTAGCTTACTCAGAGTACAGAAAAACCTTCTAAATCAATACTTGAATCATAGCGTGAACGGAAAAAATCTGAATAAAGCTGTACTTATTAGAAAGAAAACGATCACCTACCTTCGTTGCCCTCGAATACTCAGCCAGTGGAGCTCTTTGCCTTCGGCATTCACAGTCACACTCACAGTAATTTCGGAAATCCTACATCGCCGAAATGATCTTGTGTCCTTTATTCCAAGTTCTATTCATTCCAGATACAGCTCGTTGGTATATACTACTTCAATCTCGGTGAATAGTGGCTTTTAGAATAATTACCTCGCTGCTTCAGATCACAGCTCGGTAAATATTCTGCCATTATTCAGCTCGATTTCAGAGAATAATTGTTAACTATTCACTTCCCAGGTTGGAGACAAAATGGCTTCTTGGTCTCGCGCGCGAGGTTGATATTTAGCTTCGCGGTAAATATCCACCATTAGTATATACCACACAAGTGAATAGTGCTTTTCGTGTGCTCTGATTGGCTAGTCCGGAGGTTAAAATGCTTAGCTATTCACCTCCGAGTGAAGCAGCAATCACCTCGCGCGAGTTTTTGTCCATTTGACAGAAAATAAAATACCTATTTGGTGCTGGCTATTCACTTGTGTGGTATATATAGTTTACTAAAACAATTATTCAACTCAGTATCGGAAATAGAAAGAGGTTATTACGTTACACGAATGGTTGTGTAATACGGCTGCGTAATTGTACGAGTCAGTTTTATTTTTTCGAGCCTGAAATGCGAGAAAAAATATAATAGACGAGTAAATATTCCAGTCGTATTACACAACTTTCAGTGTAATAAATTGTTTATTATACGACAGTTAACGTACACATAAATGTTTATTTTTGCTTACCTTACAGCCTGTTTGAAGAGCAGAAACTATATCAGCCTTTTAGGAAGCCAAATGTCGGGGGCGCTCGCGCTGAAAAAAAAACTGTTTTCGCGCGCTGAAAGCTAACTGGCTATTACTCAAACAGACTCATTTTGATTGGCTCGCGCTCTTACAATGAATAAACCTGTGCAAATCTGTTTGTGACCCGTGTAATACGCTCGCATATTTGCACTCGTTTTACCCTGTATTTGCACTCGAAAACGCCAAGTCGTATAATAATGGTTGATATTAACCTCACCGCTTTGCGGCTCGGTGAATATCCACCACTATTTAGCTCCACTTCGGTGATTAATTGTTCACTAGTCGTCGACACTGAGGGGAATCAGTAATTTTATTGTTAACTTTCCAGAAAATTTTGTACCTTGTTTTTTATTTCTCGAAATTTATGCGTTCCTTTTTTCGGATAAAAACAAACAAGGAAAGAGTACTGAGAAAGGGTAGGCAGTCGAATGTCCATCCCCATATAACAGGACCCTGACATTAATAACAAAATATACAAGCCACATACATCTGACAAACACAGTGAAATTTTGAAACCAGAGCCAAGGTTTTGACCTTTATATTTTTTAGGCTTATCTTCAGGGCCTTTTTGGCAACAAATATCTATGGATACTTCCAGGATGGTTTAGAAAACATTGGTGGACCGAAAAGGATCAATCGGTATCTTGTACGCCTGCGCAAATCAAGGCCGCCGCTGGTAACTACATAACCACTGCTGAAATAATTGAGCCGGAGAACTGGAATGATATACTGATCAGCGGCAAGGTCAGTATTAATACTCGTACCGCGTGCGCATGTAATATAGTCTTTCTGAGATACGCGCTCTACCGGTAAAGATAAATGGCTAAGGGTGTCAGTACCCAATTTACTACAGTGTTCCGTCTACCAACTTAAATTGAGAGTTTTCGTTTTAGAACATATCTATCGTATAAAGGCTGAAAAATAGCATTTGAAAGTCTCTTGAATACATTTTATAGTAGGAATGTCCCTATGCTTACAGGAAAGTTTAAGAGCTGTTGTATCAATTTCGTGAATCTATTGGGAATTGAATTTGATCAACCTTACATTACTTATGTTTATCTGTATAGTGAAACAAGTGACGCGTCACAAGTTTCTGTCCCATGTGTCATACTTGGCTGATTTCATACAGTCTCTTATTTCAAAAGCCTAATAAAAATATTACTTGTTGAAAACTGGAGATTCAGCGAATCTGCTTCATAGTATTGTTAGGTATAGCACCACCTCTTTCTGGTGATTTGTTTTTCATTATACACACGTTTGATATTTATGAATGCAGGGTATAACGATGGACATGTTCATTGGCTATCAGCAAATGGTTATTTTTGCCTTTATTTTCTTAAACAGAAACCAAAAGATGTTCGTGACGAGTACTTCAAACGAATCAACCAATCAAATTACGAATATAACGCGTACTACACGTGTGCTTATGACGCAACCTGGGCATTGGCACTGACGCTGAACAAGTCGATCAGCATACTGCAGGCTCAGGGAAAGAGCTTGGAAAACTACACATATCAAGACAACGAGACTGCAGCTCTGTTCAAAAGACTGCTAGTTAAGCTCTCTTTTAAGGGGATGTCGGTAGGTTTTTGAAAACGAAGGAAGATCCGTTGCAATGATACTGTTTTTTCGTGTCCTCTCTCGATGAGCACTCGAAATGATTGCCAAGGATTAATATCTTCAAACTTCAGGCTAACCCTGTCATGTCTTGATATCTTCATGTCATTCCCCTCGAAATTTGAAAATAAAGACAGCTAGGGACTGTATAAAGACCCTATTACCAATGAAATACAGTTCCCATTTCAAAATATGTCACTTCTGTCCTTGCCGCAAGTCGAATAAATACCTCTTATTATCTGAGTGCAAGGTCCGTACCGTAAGTTATGGACCGAGGGAAAATGAGTATCCCTAACTTACGGTACGGACCGAGTTAACGAGGTTAATAATATGTTTATTAGATATATGGCTTCTTCATCTTCTCAGTGGCGACCGGAAGTGGTCGGAAGGTCCGTACGAAAAATTGTGGACCGCAAATTTACCAATCATAGCTCGCGAAATTACTAAGTTTTATCGAACTGAAGAGCAATGATTTATCAAAACGTTTATTACTAGCAGTGGTTAAGCAATTATGTTTTTGTCAATAGGGCTCAGTGAGGTTTTCTGAAAACGGTGACCGGATAGGAGAAGTTCGTGTAGGACAACTACAAGGTAACTTAATGTTCTGAGTTTAATAAGGGATTATACAAACAGTATTTTCATCTATAGAGCCATGTACAAGAGCGAATACAATAGGGGTCTACTCATATTACATGCACTGTTTTGTCCTCCCCCACTTTCGATATGCGCTTCACTTATCACGCACAAAGGTTACAATCTCGGAGAAAAAGTGTACATAATTTATCTCTGAGCTTCATATTGAAACCTCTCTGCGTGATAAGTGAAGCATATATCGAAAGAAGTTTATTCAACCGCCTTTTAAAAATACTTAAGTAAAACGGGTTCCCTGTGGTTAATAAAAAATGAAATATGGGTTCCCTGTAGTGGTCAGACACAGGAAGCCCGTTGTAAAGAGAAAGGAAAGGAGGCTGATGCCTTGAGGTCAAGGTGTCTTTAGCTATAGAGTGATTAAGTCAACCGACGCTGTTGAAATACACAAAAGTTCACACATTGTCCATAAAACAGTAGGTTACCACACCGCGGCAAAACGTCACGCGCATGCGCTTTTGATGAGCCGGTCGCGCACGCGTCTCCCCAGTTTCCCGCCGAAACTAAAAGAAAACAGAGGCAATCACCCCTGTTTCTAATTTAGAGCACGTACGCGTATTTACGTGAAATGTTTCGCGAAAAACAAGAAAACTACTTGAAAGCTAAGCCTTAGATAACATGTTGAAGTTTTCTTAATTTGTAATTCATTGTGAGTGTACTAAGTTATAAAATTATTTACTAAAAAAGTTGAAGACTTCGAAAACTTGTATTTGGAACTCCAGAGCCTTCGTTTTTTTCGACCAGCGGATTGTAACGTTTTGCCGCAGTGTACCATATTACTCTCCTCATGAACGTGCCGCGCTTCACCGGGTCATTGTAATGCATTTCCATGCTAAATTAACTGACGGCAATCTTTATTGTCGGAGTTCTCCGTATATGGAGATGCGCAACCCGTACCGATTTGTTAACCAAAATATGCCTTAATTCCTTTAGAGTTGTATCAACAATACTGCAAAAGAAGCTTAAAATCGAAATATTTTTAGAAGCCCCAGTCGTGGTGGTAAAAAAACTAAACTTCTTTCAAACCTTGTTAGATTATAATTTCGTTACTGTGTAGTTCTCGTCAGTTTTAATAATGATTCAGTAACAGATAGTCTTAACAGATGGACCGTCATCATAGGAGCTGAGTAATGTTTACTATTCTCTCTCAGGAGACGAGGAGGTGGTGCTTGGTTACTATGATGCACTTCGCCACACGCTGGTATTTAACAGAGACCGATCATTTTACTGGCTAGGTAATTATTACAAGCAGAAATAATTACTCAGTAAAGGAGCTCTCGAGTTTATTTTGTCATATGCAAGTTTGTTCTTACGTACACGTTTGTAAAGATGGTTACATCTGGGGAGGGGTGGGGCATAGGGGTGTGGGAAATGGGAGGGAGTGTGGAGCATGGGGGGTTGAGCATGAGGGGGGCACTTATATAATGAATGAATGCGTGAGAAAGAAGTTCATGTATAACCATGCCCTGATTTACTTCAATAAGGTCCCATATTCCAGGGCCATTTTGTAAACTGGTTGGTCGTCTCATGTTTACTTAGTTCAATCAACATGGCTGCCACGCCTTTGTCATTTGAATATCTGGGAATTGATTCTAAACCAGTAATGCAAATCACTATTGATTGAACGCATTGTCTTTTACCCAGGTGGATCTCCTCCAAGGGATCGAAAAATGACGGAGGACACTCTGGCCAGCGTACACTTTGTTCTCTTTGTCTGCGTTGCCATGTTGTCGAGTATTGGTATTATTTTGGCTCTCGTTCTCCTTGTATTCAATATTCGTTATCGCGATAAAAGGTCAGTTGACCAGACTTTGCACAACACTTGTGGTGGTTCGACGCCCGTCACTCTATTAGAACCCAGACCGTTTTTGCGCCTAAACCATTCAAATAATGTAGAAATCTACAATTGTCTCATCTAAATGTTTTATTTATCCAATAGGAACTGACCATAAGGAGACACGCTTCAACAGTGCGCGCAACATTCAATTTGCCGTAATTGTTTTGAAAATGGTTGATACTCACTGCAACATGTCCTGCAACATTGTACACAATGTTATGGGTGGACACACGTTGCAATTTCATTGTTGCCGGCAATGTTGCGCGCGCAATGTTGCAGCATGTGTCCGCACCTTAAGGTAGATCACGTAGGCACGTAGCATGGTGTACTAAACTCTAAGTGAATAATAAATCTGTATCACATAAGCGTAAAAGGAACTGTAAACTCTTTACCGAAAATAACTTTAAGAAAACATCCAGCACTAGGTCCTTACCCTAACTTTCCTGCGTCGTTATAAACGTCCTTGTCATCTCGAATCAGCGGGGTTTCAGTGCTCTTCCAATCATGCGGAAAGATCGTGAGATGTATTCTGGAGATCTGCTTCTTTATAGTAATTATCCTGAGATTATAAGTTAATTTCTTTTTAAAGACGAGAAAAGGTTAAAGTCTAGGCAATTGGAGTTCGAGTACGAGATTACTCTGTGGTGTTGGTACGGCCTGGGGTTTAGATCCTCAATCATCCGCATGTCAGATCAGCGAACCACTTCACCCTTTTTAATACCAGGTTTATGAAGATGAGTAGTCCCCGTCTGAACGTCCTGACGATAGCTGGTTGTATTGCTGTATACACAGTAGTTACCTTATATGGTATGGACGGCTCACTCCTGACGAGACGCCAAATCAGTATTGCATGTCAAGTAAGTAAAGAAAGAAAGCCTTATATATAATTTGTCCCAGCCTCGCCTATCTAGACGCGCTTGTCCACACTGGTTTAGAGCCACTAAGTACTCGTAGACAAAATGCCTGTCAACAGGTTATTGCCAGAGCCACAACGTAGGTTGCTATCTCTGCCCGTGACTACTGTTCGCGGTTACAATTTACGGTTTGGTTCCGTGTCCGTTCATGGGCAACTGGGTCGCACTGGTCGCTATAACGCATTTTTGATTGTTAAGTATCAATAAGTGTGTTTTATATATCAAGTAAGTCCTATAATCCTTATATTAATGTTGTGCCATATGCTCACGTCCCTATAATTCAGTGTAAGACTGCGAAAGGGTTAATATAAACTGACATTATTATTATTAAGGGTTAGTTACTCGTTCCGACGGAGGTGACTAAACGACTTTGACTCCCGAGGGCGCAGTCTTTAGGCGAGAGCAATTTGAGAACTTTCAAAAATCACTCAGCGCCCATAAATCAAATATAGCACGAACAGTTCGTGCAAGTTTTTGTTTATAATATACTGAAGCACAGTCATTTGCTGAGAGCGTATGACTGTGCACTCTATAACCTTTTTATGCACTCGTCATTGACCGATCAGATTCCAGATATTTTGTTGAATATATTATAACACCGAATATCATTTAATTTCGCTGGTGCTTTACTGTTGTTCAGATTCAGGCATGGCTCAGTTCTATTGGGTTTACCTTGGCATATGGTGCGTTATTTGCTAAAACTTGGAGAGTGCATGTCATCTTCACCAGAAGAACCGAGAGGAAGGTTTGTTGAGATGTTGTTAGGGAATCGGCACACTTAAAGGGGCTCGGTCACGATTACATGCGCGGTTACTAAGCTTTGAAATAGTGAGTCAACGTTTTCAAAGTTTAGATTTAGGATCAGTTTCCAACGCGACGAACTCGGGATTGTCACAAGTTGATTCATTCAGTCTATTCATAACCATCTCTCAGTTTATTTCCCTCGAATCCATTATTTTAGGATATTTAGTTGTTCACGTTTTACTTTGATTACCAGAAATGTTCGTATTCAGATGTAGCAAGAGACCATCACTTATGGATGTATAGTTGTACTGAGATTTTGGGAATTAATGGCATCGACAAGACCTTCGAGCTTCAATGGCGGCTCAACTGCCCGTGATGGACGAAGAAAACAAATCTGGCCGCAGAAAGATTTTAAAGAGCCTGAAAGAACACTGCCGGAGAACGTGTTAGGAAGGCCCACAAAAGTATAGTCCTTGTCTGGAACAGTTACGAAGCCTGAAACGATTTCAAACACGGCCGCTTTTGAGAAGCGGAGTTTCGTGTTTACAGTGCCCGGGTTTCGGCGGCTAGTGAAATTACGCTTCGGTTGTTCATTCCTGCTTGCATTCGTCCCCTTTAATATGTTTCTGCCTACAAGAACTCTTGCATTTGTAAGCACTTTTGTCTCCCTAAAAGTTGGAGAGAGAATGAGATGAGTACATTTTGTAGAATCTCATCGAGAAAGGACAACTCGCATACCCTAGAAATGTAGTTTACGGCGAAGCACGGTAAATTCGACATCTGGTCACTGAAACTCGCCACGGTGTTTCTCGTCAGCTTGAATCTCCATTGCAGCAGCGACAACAATACAAATATGTTTTTCTAACTGAATGCCTTCGAGCAAGAGTTTTGTATTGTAAATATAACTGTCGTTGTATCTAGCCTCCTCCGCAGGCATCTCTCAGGGAGCCCATAATCTGATTTCCTCAAAAATTAGAGATGCCTGCGGAGGAGGCTACGTTGTATCGTTATCGCAAGGAACTGAAACTCATTAAGAAATGTCAAGTGTTATGCATATCATTAAATTGCTTGAAACCTGTTCATGCGCATCTCATGATAGAGCCCCTTTAATAGTTACTGTATTGCGTTGTGTTACACATGCAGCGATCAATGCTTTGTGCATGCAAAACTCGAACGAGTACGTCAATGCTTCTGATGAAATATCCGGCTTGCCACCCAAACGTATTGCGACAACTGGAAATCTAAATTCATAATCACCGAGATCGACGTTTAAAGCAGTCGCGGTCCTCCATTTACTTAGCACCAAATTAACGATAAGTTAAAAGTCAACTTGTTTAGTAATATACTCAGCTTTAAATGTAGTCGAAGAAAACAGTGCCGTATAAGGAAATTTGACGATTATTTGAATATTTATTGTGAATGTGCCTTTTGCAGGAATTCAATCACGTGGTTGTACTTGATAGCAAAAAAAAAGACTTCATTTATTTCAAGGCACTTGTACGAGATCGGTAGTGTTATTAGCAAAACCTGTTTTTAAATGCTATTTTCCACCTCCAATCGATCTTTCTAAAACAGCGTTTTGAAGTTTGTTTGCCATCCAGTAAAGCTTTTCCCATAGGAATACGAGCGCAATTCATTCGCTATTGAAGTGATATCAGCATGTGACTGTTTCCTGCAAAAGGCCTATTCTCATTTGTTGAAATTGTTGATTTTTTTTCCAGGTTATTAAAGATGGTCAGCTGGTAGGAATAGTTGCAGGTCTTCTTTTGATTGACGTCGTTATCTTGTCATCCTGGCAGGCTCTTGATCCCCTTAGAGCCGTTCCTATGTATTTTTCAGAGGTGGTAGGTTGATAGGATTTTATTTTATGATAAAAACAATGTTACGATGTTAATGAGATGTTTTGCTGCTGCCAGCGCGTCCAACATTCAAAGTTTATATGCAACTGAGACTTGATCCAGGAAGCTGAAGCTGTTGGCAACAAATGTTGAACCGTGTATCATGAATGTTGAAAGAAGCGTGTCAACATGTTGAATGGAAAAGAGCATGTCTCTATTTCCTGCAACATCGTTCAACATGTTTACTCGCTTCTTTCAACATTTAACATTCAACATGGTATGAATTACACGGTTCAATATTATTTTGCTGCCAACATGTGAAACATTTGTTGGCAACAGATGTTGAACCATGTATCATACCATGTTGAATGTTGAAAGATGCGAGTCAACATGTTGAACGATGTTGCAACTTGTTGAATGGAAAATAGGATTTCTCTATTTTCGACTATTTTCTGCAACATCGTTTAACATGTTGACTTACTGCATTCCGGCACCATTCAACATGATGATACACGGGTCAGTCAATATTTGATGCCAACATCGTTCAACATGTTGACTCACTTCTTTCAACATTCAACATGGTATGATACACGGTTCAACATGTTGACGCGCTTCTTTCAACATTCAACATGGTATGATACAAGGTTCAACATGTTGACTCACTTCTTTCAACATTCAACATGGTATAATACACGGTTCAACATGTTGACTCACTTCTTTCAACATTCAACATGGTATGATACACGGTCCAACATGTTGACGCGCTTCTTTTAACATTCAACATGGTATGATACACGGTTCAACATGTTGACGCGCTTCTTTTAACATTCAACATGGTATGATACACGGTTCAACATGTTGACTCACTTCTTTCAACATTCAACATGGTATGACACACCGTTCAACATGTTGACTCACTTCTTTCAACATTCAACATGGTATGATACACGGTTCAACATGTTGACTCACTTCTTTCAACATTCAACATGGTATGACACACCGTTCAACATGTTGACTCACTTCTTTCAACATTCAACATGGTATGATACACGGTTCAACATGTTGACTCGTTTCTTTCAACATGGTATGATACACGGTTCAACATGTTGATTCACTTCTTTCAACATTCAACATGGTATGATACACGGTTCAACATGTTGACTCGCTTCTTTCAACATTCAACATGGTATGATACACGGTTCAACATGTTGACTCGTTTCTTTCAACATTCAACATGGTATGACACACGGTTCAACATGTTGACTCACTTCTTTCAACATTCAACATGGTATGACACACGGTTCAACATGTTGACTCACTTCTTTCAACATTCAACATGGTATGATACACGGTTCAACATGTTGACTCACTTCTTTCAACATTCAACATGGTATGACACACGGTTCAACATGTTGACTCACTTCTTTCAACATTCAACATGGTATGATACACGGTTCAACATGTTGACTCACTTCTTTCAACATTCAACATGGTATGACACACGGTTCAACATGTTGACTCACTTCTTTCAACATTCAACATGGTATGTTACACGGTTCAACATGTTGACTCACTTCTTTCAACATTCAACATGGTATGATACACGGTTCAACATGTTGACGCGCTTCTTTTAACATTCAACATGGTATGATACACGGTTCAACATGTTGACTCACTTCTTTCAACATTCAACATGGTATGACACACGGTTCAACATGTTGACTCACTTCTTTCAACATTCAACATGGTATGATACACGGTTCAACTGACATGTTGACTCCCTTCTTTCAATATTCAACATCGTATGATACACGGTTCAACATGTTCAGACTCACTTCTTTCAACATGGTATGATACAGGGTTCAACATGTTGACTCGCTTCTTTCAACATTCAACATGGTATGATACACGGTTCAACATGTTGACTCACTTCTTTCAACATTCAACATGGTATGACACACGGTTCAACATGTTGACTCACTTCTTTCAACATTCAACATGGTATGATACACGGTTCAACATGTTGACTCACTTCTTTCAACATTCAACATGGTATGACACACGGTACAACATGTTGACTCACTTCTTTTAACATTCAACATGGTATGATACACGGTTCAACTGACATGTTGACTCCCTTCTTTCAATATTCAACATCGTATGATACACGGTTCAACATGTTCAGACTCACTTCTTTCAACATGGTATGATACAGGGTTCAACATGTTGACTCGCTTCTTTCAACATTCAACATGGTATGATACACGGTTCAACATGTTGACTCACTTCTTTCAACATTCAACATGGTATGACACACGGTTCAACATGTTGACTCACTTCTTTCAACATTCAACATGGTATGATACACGGTTCAACATGTTGACTCACTTCTTTCAACATTCAACATGGTATGACACACGGTACAACATGTTGACTCACTTCTTTTAACATTCAACATGGTATGATACACGGTTCAACATGTTGACTCACTTCTTTTAACATTCAACATGGTATGACACACGGTTCAACATGTTGACTCGTTTCTTTCAACATTCAACATGGTATGACACACGGTTCAACATGTTGACTCACTTCTTTTAACATTCAACATGGTGTGATACACAGTTCAACATGTTGACTCGCTTCTTTCAACATTCAACATGGTATGATACACGGTTCAACATGTTGACTCGTTTCTTTCAACATGGTATGATACACGGTTCAACATGTTGATTCACTTCTTTCAATATTCAACATGGTGTGATACACAGTTCAACATGTTGACTCGCTTCTTTCAACATTCAACATGGTATGATACACGGTTCAACATGTTGACTCGTTTCTTTCAACATGGTATGATACACGGTTCAACATGTTGATTCACTTCTTTCAACATTCAACATGGTATGATACACGGTACAACATGTTGACTCGCTTCTTTTAACATTCAACATGGTATGATACACCGTTCAACATGTTGACTCACTTCTTTCAACATTCAACATGGTATGATACACGGTTCAACATGTTGACTCGTTTCTTTCAACATGGTATGATACACGGTTCAACATGTTGATTCACTTCTTTCAACATTCAACATGGTATGATACACGGTTCAACATGTTGACTCGCTTCTTTCAACATTCAACATGGTATGATACACGGTTCAACATGTTGACTCGTTTCTTTCAACATTCAACATGGTATGATACACGGTTCAACATGTTGACTCACTTCTTTCAACATTCAACATGGTATGATACACGGTTGAATATTTGGTGCTAACAAATGTTTTCAACACATGTTGGCAACAAAATAATGTTGAACCGTGTATCATCGGTTGAAAACAAACATGAACGATGACGTATACATATACGAAGGAGGCTTGAGTGTTTAAGCTAACTGCAGATTCTGATTCATATCCATTATCACAATTTAAGATATATTATTATAATCTTATAATTATTTATCCTATGAATGGTTGAAAACTTTCATGCCTGTCGTCCTTTATTCTGTTTTGTAGCCCATAAATAATTAGATAGTATACATGTACTTCTCTTTTTAAATCAATATTGTTTTGGTATCAGGATGACGGAGGCTACACAACTACACGTAAATATATTGATATTTGCTTCTGTAACGAGTTCAGGATTTGGATTGGTAGTATTTGTATCTTGAAAGGTTAGTGCCTCTACACAATCAACTCCTGGTAAATAATATTTCACTCAATAAATACTATTATTATATATTCAAGTCGCAGTCCCGTTTCTGATTAGCTTAAAGTGCATATAAACCATGGCTAATTATAGTTTCTTACGAAGAGACTAGAGGCCATAGACAAAGGATTCCGGAATAAAAAGTTGATTTGATTTATTTGTCATGGTGTATTGGCCGTTCAAAATTGCCCCAAAACGTATCTTGGGTTGCCTGTGGACGAAAATCAACCGCTTTACAAAATTGGCACTGGGTCTAGTTTGACGTCATCAACAGAACACGCTCGATGCACCATTGCATGCATGAAAGGCCTTGCCGAATAAAGCTCTCCGAAACGTTTAGCGCGATATTATCATCTTTCTCGGTATCTATTCAATTATTTTGCAAATAAGCCAAACCTTAATTTTTACCCGCGAAGAGACGAGTTCTGTGGATGACGTCACGTTTTATTCTCGTCCCAGTCCCCGAACGTGCGCGGAAATTATTCTAAATTTGGAAGTTTAGTCGCTAAAAAAATAATGAAAACATTTCCCTACCTTCTAAGCTTAAAAAAAGCATAACTGGCCAGGGCTTATGTGCACTTTAAAGGAGTGCAATAATTTTAAATGTCAATTACTCAATCAATCAAACTATATTTAAAGAGGGTGACACTAAATAGTACGTAGTACTAATAAACTTGTTGCCCTCAACGTATAAATACAGACAATACGATTAACTTACAAGATCAATAATAAACTAAAATGCCATTCACTAATTAATTAAATGACTAATAATGACTTACAACTACGTAAGTAAGTATAACTAATCCTAAAAATATCATCTTATAATTTATGGATAATAACTAATCCCTTCTGATAACTATATACAATAACTATGTCTAAATATATAATATACAAATTTGAAACCTAGCTTCATGAAATGTGTTAAATTGATGAAAAGTTGCTTGGAATAGACGAAAATGCTTATACAAATATTTCTTAAGTAGTAGATAAAATATGAGCGGGAGATCTGTATGGGCATTTACAATGGCGAGCCGCTTTAGGTAGCTTATTACAACATTTGATAGTCTTAACTGTAAACGACCGACCTGCCTCCTTTTCTCTAACATAACGAGGTGTTATAAAGCTGCGCGTTCTCCTATTGTGCTGCCCACTATTTAGCCTTAGCATCTCATTAATGTAGCCTGGTGTTTCACCAATTGTGCACTTATACGCCAACATACACCTCTTAATGGCTGTTTCTACAAACAAATTTAACCAGACAAATTTATTAAAAAGGTTGACCGTGGCTGAGCGCCTAAGATAACTCTGGCGCAGCGCTTCTGAAGTCTATATAGATCTTATTTATATTGTCCTTATTGCAACTTGTCCAGGAAACACAACAGTAAAGTACCTGCAGGGGCTTAATCATGGCATTGTAGAACAAGATGCGCTCAACGCTTCAATACCTTAATAGATAAGACTTCGACATGGTCAAATTTATATCTTCTCATGGCAGCTTCGTTCTGGCGCGCGGGGCATTTTTTATGAAAAACGAAAGGGCGGGAAACAGCTGTAAAACGTTTTCTTCGCCAGACTCAAAGCAACGGATAAATTTGCGAAACCAAACTGGAAAGCAGTCCAAGCAACATAACATCCGCTCGGGAAGACTTCTAACGCTAGTTAAAGTCATGTCAGTGTGTTGTCATGTTTACCACAACATGTCTTTAAAATAATCTTAGGTCGCAATAATAATAATAATAAAGACTTTATTTATGGAGGGTAACACAAAATAGTGCAGAACACTAATAAATTAAACTTGTGGCCCTCTCCTACCTTAGAGCTAAATGTATTTACAAAAATGGTGAAAGTATCAATACTAGAAAACTACATTATGAATGCAAGATATAAAATATAAAAGATTAAAAAACTGTAATAATCGACTCATAGAAAATTTCATGAATTACAACAAATTTAAAAACTGCGGATAAAAATGAGCTAAAGAAATTAGGGCCTTAAAATACAGTTCTCGGAGAGCACATTTAAAGGCATTAAGACTTGGTTTTCTCTTGATATTTATAGGTATATAATAAATCAATTATTGGATCCGGCCTTCACGGGACATCAAATATTGTACAGACCTCGGTCTGTGTTATCAGCCTCGGCCAATTTGTTTCTTTTTTTCCAGGTTTGCTGTTATTATTTGGAGCGTTCCTAGCGTGGGAAACACGAAATATTACGTTTGCAGCCCTGAATGACTCCCGCAACATCGCTATATCGGTGTATACGGTGACGTTATCATCAATAGTCGGGATCCCTGTGGTGGGATTTGCTAAACAATACCCGAACTTCACTTTCGCTCTGGCAGCAGCTCTTGTGATCATCTGCACGACCTTGACGCTGTCGCTCATATTTGTACCTAAGGTTTGCACAGGAATTCCTTACATGTATTTTGTTTCCGGGAAACATATATATATAGTGGGAAACCGGAGAGGGCGATTATTTTTATTACGCCCATTTCAAGATGGCGACAATTTACCAAATCCTAACATTAACCCCAACACTGGGGCGGAATTAACACGGTGAAACCTCCTTGTAACCTGTTTATTCCTCAAGCGACTAACTGGCAAAATAATTAAAATTTAAGAAATCGTTTTCCTTTTTTCCTTTCTGTATTAGATTTGAGCTACAGACTGAAAGAAGACTATAAAAACAACTTGCAAAACAGCAATTACGCTCCTTTTTAGCTCGTCGAGTAAAATAAATCTCCGTATAATGTCCTCGCCATGGGAAACTTAGTTTAGTTTCCTCTCATTGTATATTTTGATATATCGTTTTGTATTATGGTCTGCCTCACTCGTTAGCTCAGTTGGTAGAGCACGGTCTAGAGTGCGGGAGGTCAGGGGTTCGAATCCCGGCCACACCTTGGGCAGGGACGTATAAGCCGTTGGCCTTGTCTTCTTCCTCTTCTAATCTATACGAGGGGGACGTGAAATAACCTGTTGTTATTTCGAGAAAGAGTAGGGGATTTTCTCCCGACACAGCAGATCGGTATTCTAAGGTACTAACAATCATTCATTATAATTGTAAACTGCACGGCAGCACATTGCGGCACAACGGCAGTCCGTATCACAAAAAATAACCATGTGAAGCGCATTTGAATATATTCATATAGAATTTGTGCTATATAAATGAGTACCTTTTGTTATTTTACAGATTCTAGCTTTAAGAAACACCGAGAATGGTCGGATCTCTGTACATCCTGTGCCAAGGCGGGCTGTGAGTGGAAGAAGCGCTGTCATCAGTCCAACAACTTGACGAATCAGATTCCACCGAATAGTCTATAAGACATAATTACCGGCTCTAATCTACAGCACGTCAACTGATCAATAATACGCTGCAGGTGAATACAGCGTTATTCCACTTCACTCTGCCTTTATGACTTCCCTGCAAAGAATGGGGTGGGCATGGAGAAAATATATTCGTCTAAGTTTCTATTATAATAAGTTATCGGCCATCAGTAGTATCAGGGACTAAGGTGGTTTTATCGACAATACAGTGTTGAATCTAAGGGTGCGAATAAGAATACATAGAATGATAACTACTAATCGCTTGTAGAACTAAGAAACTAAGAAAAGAAAGAGGCTTATTGAAACCGTACATATCGATTAACTTTTCCAAAATGCTTTCTTTTTACTAAAACGTTTGTTAATGTATAATAAAACACTTATTGAATTCGGTTTTCGTATGATAGCGAAAATTATAAAGACCTCTGTCTGTGTAATCAGCCTTCGGAAGTTAACACATACCTCTGTTTTGATCATTTTCGCTATCATGTTCAACCTCATCCAATAATTGCTTAATGTCAGTAATATGTAAAGCGCCATGAGACTGTAGTGATATGGCGCTATATAAATATGGTCATTATTATTATGCCAGGTATTGTAGTTCACCAAAAATGTTCACTAACTTTTCGCACGCTCTTATTGGACAAAAGCGATCACGTGACGTAATAGTGTAACGCCTGATAGTGCCAAGTAGCGAACGAATGATTCACCACAAAATGTTCGCGTGTTCTCATTGGCCAAACACGATCACGTGACGTGATAGTTGTCGTCCGCGGATGCGAACTATTAGGCGTCATAGTTTACCACAATTTTTGCGCGCTCATTGGTCCGCTACTTGAACAATAAGCGCCAATAGAGTGTTTCTGTCTCGGGACTATTATACAAATAGACTGTGTCCGCCGAGGAACTTCGGCTGATAGTTGCACGCGGAAATACGATGTTCTTAAAACAAAGTTGCTAGTTTTAAGAACATCAAATTTCCAAGGCATATTATTATACAAATAGACTGTGTCCTTCGAGGAACTATCGGCTGATAGTTGCCCGCGGAAATTTGATGTTCTTAAAACAAATATGCGAGACAGACACAATCTATTTGCGTTATTGTTCAACACAAAATTATCTTTCCTGCTCAGCGGGCACTTTTGCCTGATAGTTTGCCTCCGCGGACGACAACTATCACGTCACGTGATCGCTTTTGACCAATGAGCGCGCGCCAAAATTTTGTAGTTGAACTATAACAGCCGTTATAGCTCACTAAAAACTTTTGGCGCGCGCTCATTGGATAAAAGTGATCACGTGACGTGATAGTTGCCGTCCGCGGATGCAAACTATATAGAGGTTATTGACCAAGCGTGTGGTCAAGATGGGGGGATATTGGCCAAGTTCATTTTTTGCGTCGAGGTCCATAAAATCGCAAAAAATGAACGGGGCCAATATCCCCCCATCTTGACCGAACAAGCTTGGTCGATAAGGTTTTTATTATATGGCACAAATGAATAAAATCACACTTTGACACACGCGCCAGGAACCCAGTCTCGACGACTTTTCACTTGAAGTTCAACCTTGTGGCGTTCAAAACAGTTTGTTTTCTGACGTAAAAAAAATGCGGTTTTATGGATGAAAACTGACCTGTACTTTACTTCAGATGTACTGAGTTTCAATGACAACTTCATCAGGAAGGCCGAATGCATTAACTAGAGACAAAAATGTGCATATTTGTGGAAGATTTGAAACTTGAAAACTGGCGTTGAAATCACTCGAGTGGCGATAACTCAGATAAGCACACTGCAAAACTTGACAAATAGAGCTGTAGAAGAATACAAACAAACTTGTAAGTATTAATTTAGTAAATACTCTTAATTTGTAAGCCATTTACCAAATGTAAATGCTGAATTTCTTAGCTCATACAATATAAAACCTGCTTTCTTTGATGAAACTGTGTGCTAAGCTTACTCGTTTCCGTAATAATTTTATTTCTTTGTACCACCATTGTAGTAGCGTTGTGAGGTAGCCGAACTTTTCTTTGTGTTTTTGAAGTCACGGCCATTTCAGCTTCGCTATATTTTTTTATCTCCGTATGTCCCGCTTCGTTCAATTCAGTCGCTTTTGCTGCAGTTGTTTTCATCGAACTTGCAAGAGCCAGAAAAAAACTGCATTAATCCCTCTAAAAAGGTGAATTTTAGCTGTAAACGAAAAGGCAGAACGATTTTTAAATTAGTATTTGCCTTCATGTCACAAATTGTTTAGTTTCTTTCAAAATGTATGGGTTCTATCGCTATTTGTTTACGAAGAATTGTGAGCGAATTTGGAAAATCCTGTTATTATATGGCAGCTCAGACGTGAGCGGGCAAGATGACTTGGAGTTGAATGCTGCAATCTGATTGGTTGCTCAGCGGGCAAGATTTTTTCATCTTGCCCGCTCAGGATTTTCCAAATTCGCTCTGCACAACTCTTCGTAAACAAATTCTGAAATAGCGATAAAACCCGTACATTTCGAAAGAAACTAAACAATTTGTTACACATGAAGGCAAATACTAATTTAAAACTATTTTTGCTTTTTCGTTTTTCAGCTAAAATTCAACTTTTTAGAGCGATTAATGCCGTTTTTCCGGCTCATGCAAGACAGCAAGTTCGATGAAAACAACTGCAGTGTGCAGCAAAAACGACTGAATTGAATGAAGCTGTATTAGTAGAGATAAATAATTATAGTTGTTACTGAAATACACAGAAGCTGAAATGGATGTGACTTCAAAGAAAAGTTTGGCTACCTCACAACGGTACTACAATCGTGGTACAAAGAAATAAAATTATTACGGAAACGAGTAAACTTTAGCACACAGTTTCACATTTTTTATTGTATGGGCTAAGAAATTCAGCATTCACATTTGGTAATTTGCTTATAAATTATGAGGTTTTACTAATTAATACTTACATACAAGTTCGTTTGTATTCTTCTACAGCTCTTTTTGTCAAGTTTTGCAGTGTGCTTATCGACACTCGAGTGATTTCAACTTGCCGGTTCTTCCACAAATATTCACATTTTTGTCTGTAGATAATGCGTTCGGGTTCCTGATAAAGAGTTGTCGTTGAACTGATTTAGTGCATCTGAAGTAAAGTGCAGGTTAGTTTTCATCCATAAAAAAAAAATTTGATGTCGGAAAACAAACTGTTTTGACCACGACTTTCACTTGAAGTTCAACCTCGTAGATCTCAGTCTAATTCTAGCTTGATTTCTATTCGCTCTTCAGTTTACCACGCAATGGGTTCCTGGCGCGTTCGTCAAAGTTGGATATATTTTCGCCATATAATTAAAACCTTATTGACCAAGCTTGTTCGGTCAAGATGGGGGGGGGGGGGGGATATTGGCCAATATCCCCTCATCTTGACCTCACCTTGGTCAATAACCTCTATTTATAGTTCACCACAAACTTTTGGCGCGCGCTCATTGGCCAAAAGCGATCACGTGACGTGATAGTTGTCGTCCGCGGATGCAAACTATCAGGCGTTATAGTTCACCACAAAATTTTGGCGCGCGTTCATTGGCCAAAAGCGATCACGTGACGATCAGGCGATAGTGCCCGCTGAGAGCGGAAAACGATTTTGTGATGAACAATAACGACAAATAGAGTGTGTTTGTCTCGGAACTATCGGCTGATAGTTTCCCTTGGAAATTTGATGTTATTAAAACTAGCAAATAAGTCCTCGAACTTCGTTCTCGGGCTTATATTTGTTTTAAGAACATCAAATGTCCGCGGGCAACTATCAGTCGATAGTTCCTCCACAGACACAGTCTATTTGTATAATAGTGCCCGCTGAGAGCGGAAGACAATTTCATGATGAACAATAACGCAAATAGACTGTGTTTGTCTCGGACCTATCAGCTAATAGTTTCCCTTGGAAATTTGATGTTCTTAAAACTAGCATATTTGTTTTAAGAACATCAAATTTCCGCAGGCAACTATCAGCCGATAGTTCCTCGACGGACACACTCTAATTGTATAATAGTCCCGAGACAGAAACACTCTATTTGTCGTTATTGTTTATCACAAAATTGTCTTCCGCTCTCGCCTGATACTAAGACAACTATCACGTCACGTGATCGCTTTTGGCCAATGAGAGCACTTATAAATCTTAACTAACTCAAGAGATACTGTGAACTATTCGCATCAGTCCCTTACGATGCGAATATAAATAATTATGCGCTAATTACCCATGACGCAGTACACGCAAGAGCTTTGCAAGCCACTCGAGTCCTCTGCTATAGTTTAACCCTCGGCCGAACCGTGTTCGCGTCACAACGTCGCCGCGGCCCAAGAACCCTTGTTGTCTCACCGGCGATACAAGCCCCACATGATCTAATAGCTGATATTACAGTGGCGCATACGAATAGCAGGTTCAGCGATATTGACCAGAACGCCTCACTTCGATGTAATGAATCGCCTTTGAAACCATCATTCTTGTATGACACCAACACCCTCTAAACAAGCACGACTAATTTAGATACACAGCTTGAATAGCGCTTCATTACATCGAAGTGAGGCGTTCGGGTCAATACCGCTGAAACTGCTATTCGTAGACGCCACTGAAATATCAGCTATTCCTCTACCTGTTCCGTCTGCCGTACAAGCTCCATTGGTTGTTGACCCCGAAACTGAGGTTCAAAGTTGGATTGTCTTACTTTGTAATTTAGTCAGTTTATGTATTACTTTGGTTCCCCGGCTTGGCACCAGCTCGCTCGGGTCCATGTAGACTTCGGATTGGCGCCGGCTTGGGTTCATGTAGACTTCGGCTTGGCGTCGGCTCGGGCCGCTCTAGTTTCATTTGTCGTTTAGACCAGTTTATCGGTTTTCCTATTATTTTACTTTAATTATTATTCGCACATGGCTCTAGTTCCTCTGCTGTGTTTCGCTAGTTGTCCTTCTATTTTCCCGCTCCCGATTTGTTTGCGCATGCGCATGTTTCAGCGTGGGCTCGGTTTCGGGTTCAGATTTAAAGGAGCAGTGTCACGATTCTGATTGGTTGTTATAGACAATGGCAAAATCACGCTATGTCACGCGCCGCTGCAAATTTCCCTTTCGATTGAAATAAATAAAATGCTGCTTTATAAAAATATAACATCAAACCTAACCATATAATACTGAAGTATAGTTTTAAATCAATTTCGGCTCGGTATATCGTGCAAATACGCCGATGCAAGCGGATTACTCACGGACTTCTACTTCTGTCACATCTTTTGATTTCTTGTCCGCCTGACACATTTTCAAAACTTTGGCCATGAATACACATCGTGACACTGCTCCTTTAAGTATAGAAACTTTGCCAGCGGGCCTTGTGGGAATCGTATGTTTGTACTGTAGGCTCTCTGAAGGAACCTTTATCCGTGACGGTCGCCATATTTCCCACTCTTATGTTACGAGCGTGAGAGGGACTGGTAGGAATAGAGTACGATTGCTTAGAGTGCCAGTCTGTCAAGGCTTTTCACGCAGTACATGTCAATCTAGATGGTAGAACAATGTCAAGTTCTAAACTATATATGAGCAACGCCAGAAATGTGAAGACCATAGATGCTTCCCTTCACTAGATGCTGTAAGGCTTTGTGAAGAATAAAAGTAAATGTAGATAGTTAAAGACCTAGGACGGACCATTACGCTTTGCGCGCCTTGCGTTTCTTCATAGTTAATAGAGGGAATGGTTACTTGGAAACCCGGCAAACTTCAAAGGGGCTAACAAAGGCGCTGCGATTTAGGTTGGAAGGGGGTAAGACAAAATATTGTGCACGGTCATAGCTCATTAGCGTACCCTGAACGACTGAACCCACACGTTTCTATTGGCTGATTGATTAACGTTTCCAATATCTATTGTGCTTTGTGCACGGTCACGGTTGAAAAAAGCGAACAAAGACACATAACAAAGAAGGTCGCTGGGTTTCATAACCATTCCACTCTATTAACTATGTGAAGACGAAGACGTACCAGAAATTGTATGGACTTGCTGAAGGAAACCCTTTCGCTTTAGGAAAACCTTTGTCTTTTATTAGCTCCTTGAAGAACGACACCGATTTCTTCGGGATCCGAGGAAGATATGGGATTAGAGATGAAGACAAAGTGGATTCCAAAAGACGGCGATATGCCTCGGCCCACTCAAAGTTATCCATCAAGGTTGACGCCATGAACCTTTGATTATTCCATCGATCGTCATGGTCTTCAACATGGTTTACTATTCTTAAATATCAGGAAATATATGATTCAAAAAATCTCAATGATCGACCAAAAACGTCCCGCTGAAAAGTGTAACTGAATTTTACGCTCATTTAATTCTTATACAGCGTTTCTTTGTTTTGATTTTTCTCAATCGCGTATTTATGAAATTGATTATTAATCTATGTAAAAGCTGGTGTTTATCTGGGTCGGCAAAGAAGTTGGACAGTAAAAGTTGCGGATTAGCGTATGCAACATACAGTACAGGTTTATTGACTAAACGTGTCCAGGATAACAGAATGCATCAGAAAATATGAATTGTCTTAGAACATAATAAGCAATTCAATGTCTAATGAACCTAAACATCAACATTCATTTGTAGGCAAACAATATATTCCCTCGCTGTCATAAGTTAATATTTCAAGGACACAGTACTCAATTAACTCAAATAATTTGGTGAGAATCTATTATAATACGTTAAAACATCGTATATCTATACTATCTCGATCTTCTAAATGTTCTTCCAAACTGCTTTCTTCTGAGGGTGTCACTAACTGTTTGGCGAGTCTTTTCTCCCAGTGTTCTCGTTCCTTAGCTTCGTGATAATCTAAGAACGTATTGTCCCGTAATGCTCGTGGCAACTTCTTCTTCTCAATGCCATCAACTCGGATTGCAATCAAAGACGAGTCTTTCATTAGAGTATTACGGCATAATGCCATGTCTAGTTCACCCCGACAAAACTTACTCGACATATAATTTTCGGACAAGACGGCTAAGATTCGTCGGCTGCTGTAAACGCTGTCGGCCATGTTGTCCACGATGTTTCTGCCTGGTTCGAAGTCTCGGTTGTGGATGCAGTAGATAAGATTGTGTTTTTCCACGAGTGGGATCAGTTCTGTTTTGACCCAGTGAAAGTCTTTGCTACTGAATGTTATAAACACATCGTACAGGAAGCTCTCTGACAACTGTATGTCTGACTCGTCTGAAAAACAAGAACAGGTTTTTGAATAAGAGGCGAAAATTGACAAAGGTGCAAGTCAGTGTGAGTAAGTGGCATTATCGAAAGTGGCATTATAAAAAGGTTGCAAAATCTAAAAAGAATTGAAACATATAAAAGTTAAAACATTATTGAAAATTTAAATAATATACTAGAGTTTCATTGTATATCAAAACACTAGAAAATCTAATGCGTGAGTCCCAGAGAGCGTGAAACTAAAGAGAATCATTTCCCCGGTGGTTCCTGTGTGTTGTGTACATGTGGCTGTTCATGGATAGTCTGTCTGCAGGCTCATGTATAAGCGTATGAATAGTACAATTTGTAGTTATTGCAAGGTAACCACGCCTTAGCCTCGCATGGAGACTGGAGTTGACCCTGCACTGATATATACCCTCTTTCTATGAATATGGATAGATTGTGATTATCATGCTAACTAGATACAAGCCATGGAGGCTGGAGTTGACTCTGTACTGATATAAACCCTCTTTCTATGAATATGGATAGATTGTGATTATCATGCTAACTAGATACAAGCCATGGAGGCTGTAGTTGACCCTGCACTGATACAAACCCTCTTTCTATGAATATGGATAGATTGTGATTATCATGCTAACTAGATACAAGCCATGGAGGCTGGAGTTGACCCTGCACTGATACAAACCCTCTTTCTATGAATATGGATAGATTTTGGTTATCATGCAAATTAGATAAAAGCCTCTAAATATGATGACCCAAAGGCGTGGTTACCTTTCAAAATGGCGGCCAAGAACGACGAATAGGCCTATTGTGATAGACAGATGGTGTAAGGCGATGGCAAGCTCATCAGTACTATAACCTCTTTGGCCTCATCAACACCGATCGCCTTCCAAATGACAATGTTTCTCAGTTCCCTAAATGATCTTTTATTAACGTGCAATAAGGGCATCATCATATTCAAATAGGGCACGTCAGCTCTATCAACATTAAAACTTGATTCCGAGGCTAACTAAAATGCTCATGGGACTCAAATGCAGGGTCGTATGATTGCAATGGAGCAGTGTTAATTATTGCGCTTCAACACCTCTATCTGAGAAGGAGCTAGGCTACTCTTACTCCAGAGATCAGCGCGTTTTCGTTTCCTTCTTCTCGTGAACAATCCAGCTATAAACCCGATGACGCAAACCATTACACACATGAGGAGCACTGGTATTGTTGCTTGCCATAACGTTCGTATCGGACTAGATGGCATGGAGGACGCAACCTTCGCAGAGTGTTCTGGCGAAATAAAACATGTACACAACCTAAATAGGAACAACATGTATAAACTAAATTATGCAATAATTTTTAACAATAATAACAACACAACAACAACTTTAATTTATTTACCCCAAGGGTTACTGTACATATACTTTACAATGTTTTTTTCAATTTTAAGGGTACTGTCAACCCGAAATAACCCTGAAGGCTAAACATGCCGGATAGCCAGTTTACAAGAAGATGCATAATGTTTAGGCCGGACACAAAACACTAACATTTTGCAATGGACACTACTTTAGCGAGTATATTGTCGATTTATTCGCTATGGAAGAAAACCACGCCATCTTGTCCTTCCGACCGCTGACCCTAAGCGGAGTAGTATTCGTTTAAGAATTATGATGTCATGAATTCCAGATCAGAAATAAAAACAGGTGAAAATTTAAAACCACAACTTAAACTAGTTTTTGAACGCACTTAAAAATACTATAGGTACTTATTGACCGAGTGGAAGAGCTCGCGTCGACCAATCAGAATGCAAGAACTGACATAGCCATAATTATAATACTAAGTACTTATTGACCGAGTGGAAGGGCCGGTGGGAAAATATTTGGCTCGAGGCTAGCCACTAATATTATCCGGTTCAGCCCGACCTAACTTAGTCAAGAAGTTTTTCGAACAGAGTCGGACGGCTCACATCAAACACGTACGGCCCCAATCACGTGACGTTTTGTAAATGGGGTTGCAAGCCCGGAAAGCACGCACGGGGCCGTATATCGGGATCGTATGGTAATACGTACTGTCAGGGTTCTAACTAGAGGGGTGGAGGATTCTCCTCCCCCCAAACAGCTTACATTCTCCCCCTAAAATGTTGTGATCATTACAGTTTATATAAGTAAATATATCACTCAGGTCAGTGTGCATGGGTGGCAAGGTAATAGAAGTAATGAGGTTACAGTGGTAACAAGGCAACTGAGGTAAAAAAGGTAGCAAGGTAACAGGTATCAAGCCGAAGGCAAATAGTGGAGCTAACATTGGCAAGACCTGATCATGATTAACAAACAATATAAAATTCTAATGTGAAAATATCTCAATGTTGTTTCTCGAATGCACCAGATTGCATCTCAGCAGAAATCCATATTTTTTATTTCCGGGGGGGGCATGCCCGGGCCCCCCTAGAGTGCTCATGGCCTTCGGCCACTCGCAACTTCTCCCCCAAACATAAAATCCGAGATAGAACCCTGACTGACTATGTTTTTCGATTTCTATTAGTAGGCATATATTGTCTGAATAATTTCAACAGTGCTGGCTGCATAAATTATATAAAACTCCTTCCCATTTATAACTTAGGCGTTAAGAGGAAATCAATATATGAGTTATCTTTCTAGCTATATTCTAAATGGTATAATGACCACTCCATATCGCTTTTACCTTTTGAAATGCGCTGCCATAAACACACCCAGGACCGGTTCCATCCAAGAGAGGTGCTTGCAATACACGTATAACAGCCTAGGTTCTGTAGACTAACATTAAATATCGATAGGGAGAATCTTAACATAGTCTCTCCCTCCCGAGTCTGGCTTATCTGGTAACGTCGCGATCCGAGAGATTTTGTCGATCCATTCCGCGTCCAATCCGTTTTTGCCTGAGTATCGTCTGCATAGATAGCTGTGCATACAAGCATCGCAGAAGAACCTAGTTCCACAAACACCTGTGACTTCCCTCTGTAAACGTAAGGTGGGACTGAAAAACAAAACAAATTAATATTATTAGTTATCAAAATGAAAATAAAAATGCAACAACTCATTAAACGTCAGTGACTCGCACGCGACAGTCTTGTAAGACTGATAAACGTGAGGCCTATCAGAAGCCTACGATTTAACATCCTAATCCGAGGGTACGCGAAGGTCTAAATGTTAGAACTACGTTTGTATGACTTTCTACTCAGTTATTTTGATACCAGAGTGTTTGTCCGGCCGGGATTTCAACCCTTAACAATTGGGCTTACCTGGATGCGGAAGTATCCATAGGTTACCGAGTATAAAGTTTCGGACGGTACGTATCCGCTCTTATTTCATATACTTGACACGGTTTTCTTTGTTCTTCATGAGGCTTTATTTTCCATACATACCTTATTATAAATGCAAGGGATGTATGAGAAAAGTTCCCGGGTTGTATCCAGATACATCCCGAGAACTTTTCTCATACATCCCTTGCATTTATAACGAGCTAGCAATTCAATACAATTCAACGATATTTTGTTGTTTCTAGCTTATTATTTTCTCCAAGGAATTCATTCACCTTGGCTTCAGCCAAACTTACTAAATATCCCTATAATGATTTCGAACCTTTTCTCCGTCTTGGTACTCGCCCAAAATCTACCTAAAAAGAGCTACATCAATGAAAATTTTGCGAAAACCTCGTCAAGTATGTCGAACGTCGGCAATAAGCCATATACATGCCCTCGGGATGTATATGGCTTATTGCCTCGGTTCTCGGTATTTAACTCTTCCTTATGAACCATGAAAGAAGCCGTATTATTACATAATAGTCAGTGGTATTCCGGCTGATAGCAACATCGTAAAAATGATATCACGCTGCCAAGGGGGACTCCCTACATTGAACTGACCGGGGTGCTCGGCGCTCCTTTAAGGGGAAAATAATATCGTCACCGTACCTTTTAGGGAGTCCTGTTCGCATGAGTACGCAACCAGACTCGTACCTTTTACAGGTTTAGAATGATTTCTTTTAAGGTTCATTTACAACACGTAAGGAATCATTTTTGAAAGTTACCGCCGAGCATCCCCGTCAATTTTGTCCCCGGTCCCACACTGTCTCCAGTGGAGATATTGTTATAAGCACGTGCGGGGTATCACTTCACAGACCAAAACTTATTTTGTGTGATTTGATCTTTTTTACCCCTAATGTTCCTAAAATGTGAAGAAAAAAAATTTAAATAGAGGCTACGTAAATCGGTGAGCAAATTAGTTTGTTTTTGGCTTGGTTTTACATGCTTTTCAAGGAATTTTGGTGATCTTCAAATATTAGAAATGAAAATGTTCAGCAACTGGTTTTCATGTAATAAAAAGTAACTTATTTTACATGGCTGCTTGAAGATACAGTATGTATATTTTCGTGTTTAATTAAGGTAATTATATTAAAAGAGAAGCTGAAATGAACTTTTTTTAGACTTCGCCCAGTTGTTACCCAAGCAAGGTCTCTAAAAATGCAATAACAATAGGGGGTCACCATTCTCGTTTTTGCGTGAAGTAGCTGCAATTTGTAGTAATTTATTCCGCAGCAGAAACATGCGAAATGTCAGCAAGAGTAAACAGCGCATATTAACTGCTAAGTCTGACTGTTCATAGCAAACAAATGAATTTATTGTGCAGTATGTATTTAGCGTAAAAACCTTTAAAATACTGCAAGTGGACAGTACTATAGCAAAATACGACGAAATCTGTTTTGTTAGTATTCGTAAGTATCAATAGTCGAATAAGAATATCTAAACATCCACAAATTAAAAATGATATTTACCCTTTGGTATCTGTTGGCTAACCTTGCTGTGATTAAATATATCGAAGAAAATAAGGAAGGACTTGGAAGAGTTTCGTAAAAAGTCGTCTTAAATCGCCCAAATGAACATATTGTTCATTGCCACCGTTAACTAACTGTTAAAACATATAAGATTCAGTAATACACCCAAATATAGATATTGGTACCTATGATTTTAGATTTCACCAACATGCGTAGTAAATAACTTGATAACTCACTCATTCCCTGCACTCATTCATGAGATATCAAGCTAAACACTCGAAGATAAATTTCGTATCTCCGCGCGACCATGTGATATCCTTTATTATATAATTCTCTTTTATTCTATAATTCTGCACGGAACGCACCAAATATGCACAAGAATGCACCAAATATTCACAAGAACGCACCAAATATGCACAAGAACGCACCAAATATGCACAAGAACGCACCAAATATACACAAGAATGCACCAAATATTCACAAGAACGCACCAAATATGCACAAGAACGCACCAAATATTCACAAGAACGCACCAAATATGCACAAGAACGTACCAAATATACACAAGAACGGCACCAAATATACACAAGAACGCACCAAATATTCAAAAGAACGCACTAAATATTCACAAGACCGCACCAAACATGCACAAGAACGCACCAAATATGCACAAGAACGCAACAAATATGCACAAGAACGCAACAAATATGCACAAGAATGCACCAAATAGGCACAAGAATGCACCAAATATGCACAAGAATGCACGAAACAGGCACAAGAACGCACCAAACAGGCACAAGAACGCACCAAATATGCACAAGAATGCACCAAATATGCACAAGAACGCACCAAATATTCACAAGAACGCACTAAATATTCACAAGAACGCACCAAACATGCACAAGAACGCACCAAATATGCACAAGAACGCAACAAATATGCACAAGAACGCAACAAATATGCACAAGAATGCACCAAATAGGCACAAGAATGCACCAAATATGCACAAAAATGCACCAAACATGCACAAGAACGCACCAAATATGCACGAGAACGCACCAAACATGCACAAGAACGCAACAAATATGCACAAGAACGCAACAAATATGCACAAGAATGCACCAAATAGGCACAATAACGCACAAAATATGCACAAGAATACACCAAATATGAGACCGTATTTCGGGTAGTTACGTTAACATGGCTTCCCGTCACCATATATGGTAAACCGTCACAATATATGGTAAATCACCACACCGCGGCAAAACGTCACGCGCATGCGTATTTGCTATATCTTGTCGGCGCGCGGCCGCCCCCCAGTTTCCCGCGAAAACTGAAATGAAACAACAGGCACATGCCGTGATTTTAATTTTTTTGCTTAAAAGTATCCATTTGTGAACTGTTTTGTCAAAAAATAAGAAAACTACTTGAAAGAAATAGGAACAGGCTGAAGTTTTCTTAATTTGTAATTCACTGTGAGTTCACTAAGTTATAAAATTATTTACTAAAAAAGTTTAAACCCTCGGTAATTTGTATTTGATACCAGAGCCTTCGCTCTTTCGGCCAGCGGAGCATACCGTTTTGTGGTAGGTACTTCATATATCGTTAAATAAAAACTAATAGAACGTATACAAACCAAGAATATAACATATTAGTGCTTGGGACATTTCATTTAACGATATACTTCATATATCGTTAAATAAAAACTAATAGAACGTATACAAACCAAGAATATAAGATATTAGTGCTTGGGACATTTCATTTAACGATATATGAAGTACCTAGGCGTTTTGCCGCGGTGTGGGTAAATCCCATTTCTCGAGCGCGCGCACAAGGGTTTTAGTTATTATGGAAAGAAAATGTCGTTTCATTGCAGAATTTATATAATAAATAACTTATTAGTCGGTTAAGCATCTAATACAGCTGTATATTTGCTCGTCATCGGTACGCATAACTCGTGAAAATGCACAGCCGTATTAGCTGCTTAGCCGACTAATATCCTTTATTTATTTAATCTTTCTCGATCGTTCCACTCGATTCATTTCTCTGGAATTCCGGCCGTTCATAATTTTATGTTAAATTATTGGCAGAACCTTACAAGTAAATAAATAAAGGACCGCACCACATCGAATCTCAAGCGATCAATCAAACCAACAGTGAACAAGAAAGGAAGGAGCTTCAAGTCATGCACTGCACATTACCTCGTAATCTAATATAGAGGTGCATTGTTTTCCGGTCACTGCTCTCGTGAGTCTGTACGCCACACGTGTAGTTACCCGAATCTTCCCTGGACACATTTATCAGGGCCAAAGTAAACACCATGCGATTTTGACCAGAGAACGTTTCCCGGGTCTGCAACCTGTTAGAATCTCCCAGGCGTGTCCCGTCCTTTTCCCAGAATACAGCTGTGTATTTCTTGAGTAGTTCGGCGCCGTCACATATTAAGGTGACGTTTTGACCTTCGTAGGCTGTGATATGTCGGGACTTCGTGGTGACACTGAGCACTCGTCTCAATTCAACTATTTGGGAAAGGAAGACACGGAAACGATAGTGCACTTTTCCCGAAGGGGGGGGGGGGGGGGGGGTATTCAAGGTAAAAAGGGTAGGGCTGACCGTCGGAAAACATCGAAATATACCCTAAAAAAATACCGAACCGTGAAACATTTCCCACCCTAAAATGTACCTCATGGTCTAAAATCACCCTGAAAAATGGATTTCGCTTGGACAACCCCTAAAAAAAATTAAATCGCCGATTTCAAACTCAACAAAATACGACGATCACCCCTACCAGCTGAATATAGGAAGACCCCCCCCCCCCCCCCCCCCCCCCAAAAAAAAATATAAAAACAGAACACACTTGGCTTACCGTTTATACTCTTATTTGTTTAAACAGCAAAAACGTTTAGGAAATAGCAAGATAATGCCGCTAAAGCAACGTGAAAATTGCTGTTAGGAATCGTTTTGTTTTTAGTGAGCGTGAGTTTTGACATATAATCCTTAACGCGCTCCGAGTCAGAATCAGCTGGACCTTATTCATAAAGGCATCAAAGGTGGTGTCCCGGTTTGTCACAGGAAGAGAAAAATATACAGTCGATGGCGGCAAATAACGTGAAATTCTTTATGACACAAAAGAACACAACAGTGTGGTATGACAGAAATTAAAATATTTCTGACCGGCTCGAAGTTTGCGATCTCTGGGACAACTAGCCTCACTCTGATGCTATCGTTACCAGACCTCTTACCGCGAGGCCCAGATAAAATATGCATAAGGCTAGGTGCATAAGCCTAGTAAGTGTTATTATTACAACGTAAGTATGACTACAGTTCTCGTTATGATTATTCTTTCACATGAATTTAACAAATACATGTTATTTTGTCTGTCCTCTTACAATGCACAAATGACGTCATAACTTTGTTCTCTTCACGTTGTGACGTCATCTGTGCATCAATAAGAGGACAGACGCACGCTAAAATGACATCTGTTTGCTTTATCACGAAGTGATGAAAAGGAAGCTACACAAAATGTGACGTCATCTTTGTATCTGGGTTTGCTATCCACCAGATTAATCCCTATCCGGCCACTGGATAAAATAAGTGAGCCAGGTTAAAACATATCTACCGGATAAATATCCCTATCCAGTGGACTTATCCACTGGATAAGCACAGTCTTACTTGTTTATTTCGTGGGTAATTAAACGATGTCAATGGGCCCTTTGCAGGAATGCAATCACGTGGCCGTGCTGCATGGCAAAAAAATCTGACTTCATTTATTTAAAGGCACTTTTACGAGAACGGTAGCCTGGGAAACCAGCCGACTCTTATCGCTCCCCACTCACGAAAGAGACGTCTGGGCAGCGAGGCAGAAAATTCCATACTGATGATGTAGCAGAATAGTTGCAATTCTCAGAAGCCGAATGCGAACAACAGAGTTATTTTCAAGGAATATAACTACCGATGCTGCTCGTTTGCTTGGCAGTGGACAACCATGAAATTCAAGCATATTTAGCGTGTGTGTCGGTGCTGTTGGTGGCTCCTTTGCATAGTTCTTTCAGCGGCTAGTAAATCGAAATGTAGTACTGTCAAAACATTTACAAAGTAAGTGATCAAAAATTAGTACTGTAATATTTGTTTATAATTTCATATAAACCTACACACACTGAGCTATCACAGAACACTGGATAAGTTGTTGTTGCCGGATAATTCAGTCGTTCAGGGCCACTTTTCAAGCCGGATATTTTGATAGGCAGAGAATCTCGGCTATGAATAAACATTACATGTATTAAAGTGCGCTATGAATCACGAACGTGATGGCCGTTCACCAAAGCAAACGTGCAGCCTCGGTAGTATACCTTGAAAATAACTGCATTCTGTAGCTAACCTCTTCGGCTACTGACCTGGCAAAAGAGCTGGCTTGAAAAGTGGCCTGCTGTGCTGTGTGTAGGTTTTGAAATTATAAACAACTATTATGTAGAACAAATTCGCTTCACCGGGCCGAGCCGCTGAAATAACGGAAGCAAACTAGCTACCGACACACGCTAAATAGGCTTGAATTTCATGGTTGTTCATGACGGTGATCCACTGCCAAGTAAACGAGCAGCCTCAGTAGTTGTATACCTTGAATCTGTTGTTCGCATTCGGCTTCCGTGAGAATTGCAACTAATCTGCTACGTCATCAGTATGGAATTTTCTGTCTCGTTACCCAGACGCCCTTTCGCGAGTGGGGAGCGATAAGAGTCGCCTGGTTTCCCAGGCTACGAGAACGGTAGTGTTATCAGCAAAACCTGGTTGTAAATGCTATTTTCCATCTCCAATCGATTGCCGATCTTTCTAAAACAGATAGCTTGCCATCCAGCATCCATGGCAACTCCTTTCCCATGGGGATCACGAGCTCAATTCATTCGTTAATGAAGTATTATATCAGCACGTGACTATATCCTGAAAAGGGCCTATTCAGTTCGTAAAGCGCGTTCTAAATCCGTCGACTCATCTTCCACTACTTCACACAAAGGCGCTAGTCAATATCAGAAGAAGCACACAGCAACATTGGAAGGCCATTTTCACTACGTAATGTGGACAAGTAACACACCACAATTGAGAACATATTCTGTCCTTTTTAATTGTCGTGGTACATTTATGTTTCACGCTTGCGCAGAAGAGATTTCGGCCCAGACTTCGAGGTCGGTCGTGTTTTTAGCTACAAACGCCTTGTTATTTTGACTGAAGTGGTGGAGAAAAGGGCAAAAAGGCGACGAAAAGAAATAACTATACGAAGCCTGAAAGCTGACTGAATTTCAAGCCAATTGCGGAGGTGCCTTAAACAACCAGTTTCTATTTAGAAAATAAGCGCGAAAAAGGCACAAAATACACTCCATTTGAGTCAGCCAAGTTAGTGGGCGTGGCTATTTGATACCTGATAAGGGATGTATCATTTATTACCGACATGGGGGGAGGAGGAGCTGGTCATTTTGTAGGAGGGGTCACCTATATTTTTCTGTACCCCCCTATGAAGTCAGAGGAAACTATTGCGAATCCCATTTGTCTACCGATGATAGTTCATATACTATTGATACTGATCCTGTACTATTGATATTCAAATGCGAGGGAAGGATTGTTGTTAGATACTGGCTATTGTGGCGCAATGTGCTGCCATGCAGCTCGCAATCATGATTGTTTATTGGTACCTCCAGAATCAGCATGTTGTACCGGGAAATATCCTACTCTTTCTGGAAAAATAACACAGCAGGTTATTTTACATCCCCTTCGTATAGATTAGAAGAGGAAGAAGATGAGGTCAACGGCTAATACGCCCGTCCCCTCTCCCGGGGCTTATATGTCCCTGCCCATGAAAAGTACGCGGCCATGGGATTTGAACCCGCGATCTCCAGCACACAAGGCCAGTACCAGTCTACCACGGTCTACCACTGAGCTCATCGGGTGGTGGTAATATATAATATACGCGACAGCAGTATACTAACCTTGTTTTACTTGGACCAACAGTGGCCGCTTATCCTCTCCAAGCGTATTATTAGCAAAACAGAAGTACAAACCCCGATCGCGTTGACGAGCAAAGCCGATGTGGAGTGACAACTCATCGCCGCTATCGTGGACTAGACCAGCACTTTTAAAGATCTTGCCACCTTTAAGCCACACAAGGCTTGGTTTTGGCCATCCTTTTGCTCTGCAGTATATGAACGAGCTGCCGCCTTCATTCAGTTCGATGTGCAGTTGGCGTGGATGTGTTATTTGTGGTTTGGCTTGGATAGGAAATAGAGTCATTTCAAGTTAAGGTCATCATTCGTATTAATTCCCCTTAAGGAGTTTTTTTCTAAAATCCTTGAGTAGTTTGCCTTGCAGGATCTGTCTATGTTATACAAAATAATTTACTCTAAGGCACTTACACATAATGCCTATATTGTGACAAAACTTCTGATGCACTCACAGCAATAAAATTGTGTTTGCTAAAGGAGAAATCCGGGAATGTCTTTTACTCATTCAAGGAGTCTGGGGCCAAGAGTGTTTCCATGGCAACATTGTGGTTTGCAAAATGCTGTGTGTATTGCTTTGTACTATGCATGTGCAAAGTTTCAATAGTTTGTACCCTATTGTTACAGAGATATCATTCACTTTATCAATGGGTCTCCTGCTGTGCACAACTAATGACGTCATAAATCACCTAATTTGCATATTCGAAAAACCTGAATATCTCTGCAACGAGAGATACTGAAAAACAGAAAACGCCATCCTTTCTCATTTCGAAGGGATTTTCAACTGAAATCTTAATTTTAATGATAAAAAATTCGTTTCATAGGCACTTTAAAGCATTGATAATAGCAAGGGGAGTATATAGGACAAAGAAAGTGAGGGGATATGGGATATATTGGTCTTACAGGAACAAAAATAATTCCCAATCCCAACAATCCACAAAACCTGATAATTTTAGTTCCATAGTTACAAGATGTACAATTGAATAATAACACAGATTCTGCAGATTTAGAAAGTAATATCCGATAAGTCCGATAAGTGATCACTCCGCAGAAAATAATTAACAAGGCCATCTATAATCGTGTTGACTGAGTGGAGGAAAACGAGGCTTAATATTTCATCAAAGAGAACGTCCCGATTACAATATCCTGCAATATAGCGTCAAATATTCAGATATCATATTACGATTTAGACAGTATAGCACTGAAAGAGTTTCCACAGTTAGCGTGTATCATGAACTTGGTGGAGTGCAATTTTAATTATTTGACTCTGAAACTATAGGAGTGATTACAAAATTGCACGAACCCGAAGCGGGGATGCAATTTGTAATCAAGAGTATTATTTCAGACCAAAATTGCACGACACAAAGTTCTATTACTACTTAATTATATTCATTTTGCAATCTTAACAAACGATAAACTGTCGTAATATTTTGTTACCACAACGAGCGAGCGATCACGCAATTCCCACCGTTGATAGTTTTTGCTGTGAAATGGCTTATCAAATTCGTTGTTTTCATTGGTTTGCAAATAATAATGATTTAATCACAGCATCTCTACTAAGTAGCTTTTCATCTGTGAGATCAATATAAAAAAATAATCATATAACTACTACAACTGCTATAACTTTATATTACATAAGAAAAAGAAAAAAAGGCTATGGAAACTATGGTGAACTATATAAACGACTATGTACAACTTTTATATATAAAAGGCAAGAGAAAAATACTAATGAGTATTAATTAGTATTAGCTATAACTTTATATTACTATAAAAAAAAGGAAACACTGGAAACTTTGGTAACCATATACGCTATGGTGAACTATATACAACTATGTACGACTATAATGTATAAAAGGCACTGAAAAGGGAAAATACTAATGGGTTAATCAATCCGATGTTTTATTGGTTCAGCAAATACAGACACAACTGAAGATGCTATAATAATATACATGTAACGATTCCTCGGATTTGATTGGCTGAGAGAATATATATTTATGCTAAACACCAGTGCCAAATCATGTAATATGACCTGAGTGCCAAATCAAGTAAAACCTCAGCTGTGAACCAAATGTATCCAACCAGAACTTATAAATTGGATTGACTGAGAGAAGGCTGTATTTTCCAAACGTTTGCAAAAATGTAGAACAATAATAAAGAGAGATTTCCACATTTACAGCCGGAAGAATTCGAAGTTGACTAAACTGAAGCCAACTCTCCTTTGAATAACACCACGATAAAAAGCGAAAATACGCGGAAGAATCATTATTATTTTAAACAAGTAATCATATGGCCTTCTCGTGCAATTTTGGATTAATTTGAACTCATGATATTTTTTTTAAGTGCTCAAATTGCATTCGCCGTACGGGCTCATACAATTTTGATACTCTTTGAAAAACTCACTCGTTCGAATTAATCCGAATTTTCACTCGAACCCACACATGTATGATTACCTCTACTAATCACTGTTGCTTTCAACCAGTCAAATTGTAGAAAACACCAGTGATTTCAAATTGAATAAAATGTCCAAAAAATCGGAGAATGTAACGGTAAAGTCTGCATGGTTTTCACTAGCGACGGAAGCATAACCGTAAGAAAGTTATGTTCTAGTGAAAATGAACACGACGGAAGCATATAAGCATAAGCCTCGTTCAGAAGCGAAAACCTCGCTTGCATGCTATATTTACATTCTAAGGGTTGAAAATGAGCATTCTGATTGGCTTATTCTGATTGGCTTATTCTGATTGGCTTATTCTGATTGGCTACTTCTCCTGCTTCTGCTTACGTTTACCTTGTTTTGACTGGAACATAAGCGACAGAAGGTCGACGAAAGCAGAAGCGTAAGAAGAAGAAACTGATCTTCCGTTCCTTCTGCTTCTGCGGCCGTCGACCTTACGCTTGTCCTTACGTCTCCATTTCTTGGTTTTCACTAGAACATAACCTTATGCATCCGTTTCTGCTTCCGTCGCGGCTGGGTCCTGAGTGAAAACCAAGCATTAAATAAACCGTAATCGCCGGATATTCTATACATATTTTATTTTATCTTGGTCTTTTTGGTCAGTTTTTCTGGTCTCTTATAACAAATTTGTAATTCAACGTTTTTCTTTTTATCCTACAGATGCAACTCTTCACGTTGTTGAACTTGAACGTCGAGAAACACTGCCGCGGAATTGTTTCATTATTTTCGTTCCTCTTTAGAATTGAAATATATTCACAGCGGTGTATCGATTTGGCTCGTGTTGACCAAACCCTTATTATAAATTGTTTTGTTTTATTTTATTTTATTCAAAAATATCACATCCAACGATTTATATAAAAGTGTGTATTCGATCTGATAGGTTGCTGTTCTCATAACAAACTAACACAACTATTGGATATCCTTTTGATATTGAACTCATTCGTCTTCCTTATTCGGTTATCTTATCGCGCCAAAGACCCACATGTGGTATCCTTTTCAGTATCAAGTCCATCTGTCTTACTTACCATAAACGTTGAGAGTGTACCAATCTTCGTTTGCAACATCTCCTTTCAGTACTGTACAACTATACCGTCCTGCGTCTGTTATCTCCAGATTTTCTATCAATAGTCCCTCCCATAGAAACGAATGACTCCCAGCTAAAGCCGACGACAGAACACTGACGTTGTTTAAGACACCTCCATTCTTTCTCCAAGTGATTCTCTCGGCCGGTCCATCCAGTAGAATACTGCAGTTCAAAGTTACGTTACTGCCTGGCCAAACTCCTTGTAAACCTCCACTTGGCCCTCTTAGTTTACAGACAAGTGCTTCTGCATGAGCGACTGAAAGAATGAGTAAAAACATGATCGCGGAGTAGTACCTTAATTTACTTTGTTGTATGTGACATTGAAGTCTCATTATAGTTTTTGAGAACAATACGGCTTTGAGACTCTTGCCTGGCATTATCTTCCCGATGCAGTCTTCATCAGTTACAGTAAGTCTACCTCGCTGCAAAGTCGAGTAGTAAAACTTCCGACTGGATTCAGTAAGCCTAAAGTGATCGATTGATTGTATGGTGATGTCACGACGAAAAACACCTGCTTCAATACACGCGGTATTTATACTTTTTTAATTGAATAATCTTGCCATTGTTTGAGCAAGCAATTGCAGTTTTCAGAGGAAACCCCATCGATAAACCTTAAGACTAAAATACAAGAATTTTAGAAAATTATTGACTTGTAGCTTCACTCACTTATTAATATAAGTATTTAGTCAGTCCAATAATTGCCCGTTTGTCTTAAGACCGGCCTACGCTAATGAAAACAAAATTGGTGTATATCTCTCAGCAATTGAAATGAATCGAATAGCATTATTCACAGGCCAAATGTTGTGCTTTAAAAGTTTAATATCAAGCAAGTACAGATATCAACAGGGATTCCTTGCAAAATCTCTTGGAGGCTCAATTCAAAATCTCTAGAGGTGTATAAACATCACTGCACGTTAATCTTTCAAGTCAATACTGCATTGTTAGACTTTGTTTAACTCAATAGTGACCGGAGTGCCAAGCGATGGAAGCCTAATGGTACCGTCTAACAGGGGAGAAGAAAAACAAAACAGAACAGATTATGTAATATCAAGCAAGTACAGATATCAACAGGGATTCCTTGCAAAATCTCTTGGAGGCTCAATTCAAAATCTCTAGAGGTGTATAAACATCACTGCACGTTAATCTTTCAAGTCAATACTACATTGTTAGACTTTGTTTAACTCAGTAGTGACCGGAGTGCCAAGCGATGGAAGCCTAATGGTACCGTCTAACAGGGGAGAAGAAAAACAAAACAGGACAGATTATGTAGTAACAGCATTATTTTTCTTGTTAAAAATAGACTTGTTAATAGTTAAAGCGACGAATTAATTCCTGATATCAATGAATTCGCTACAAAATAAGAAAAAGTATCTTAATTCTCTCAGGGGAACCACTAAATAAATATAATGTTTAGACTGAACAAATATACTTCGCTTTTCCTGATCACTGGACGAGTGAATAGAAACAGCAGCAAAAGTTATTTCGTGTTGTTAATAATTAGCAGGCGGTTCTTATAAAACAGCACCATATAAGTCAGTTTTACAAACGAATGTTAAACGAAATAATGACGGCGACAATTTTTTGTAAATGGTGACGTAAAAAATTATATCGGAGGGCAGCCAAGTGAAACTAGTTGGGTAGAAAAAGCCAGTGGTGGGAAAAATCGAAGCCACTATAGCATCAAAATAACAAAATTAGTACTCGCCTAAAAAAAATGAAAATTGAGATCCCTTTAAGTTCACTTTCTCCTTTACCTTTTGTCCGACATATATGTGTGGACCACCCAAAGTCTCTCGCATATTTGTCGGAAATGCTCATTAAAAAGAATCGTAATTGAATTACTTATATATATTTTTTATTTATTAATTTATTAATTAATTGCCTTTTGCATATGTCAGTCCTTAGATATAAAAGTACATCATACCTTTTACCACTTCGTTTTTATTTTTTATTATTATCTAATAGTGTTCTTTAGTTTTAGTTTGTGTAGAAGACGAACGTTGTAAAAGTACTTACTGTTGTAATGAAAAAAAAAACTGTTAAAAAAAGATAGATAACTAGTTCCTGTAAAAACTAGTGCTGGTCTGCGTCGGCGGGGAAAATAAACGCTGGTATATAATCAACTAAAGTCGATTAAGGTATATACATGTATGCTAACCGCCGTGAAAAGCGAGTAGCAGCTGACGTTTCGAGCGCTAGCCCTTCGTTAGAAGGGTGTTAAAAATACCAGTGTTAAAAAAAAACAGTGTTGGTGGAGGTACGATGAAGGCCTCACTAGCCTGTCTATCATACTAAGCAGTTGTGTCATCAAACGTAAAACCATGCAAATGTTTACCTGATGCCTTGGAAACAGAAACACTATGATAGAGGACTCCGACACCAAACTGCTGTGGATCATGGTCGAGAGTGGAATGTTTTATATATAGAGATCTTTAAAAGGGGATAAGTTCCTTGCATAAGTTCCTTTTTAATTCCCGGATACTGATTTCATCTCACTGATTGAAACATACAGAAAGGATATGCACCGGAGTTTGAACTTTTCAATCTTTTTTTTTCCCCTTCAATTTCTTGTTCGGAACAAGATGATGGGTTGGATGGCCGCTTGTTACGCATATAACTGTTCAATTATACATATGGTGTGTTTTTACCGTTTATTTTTTGCTGAGAAATGCTTGGAAAATACCTCATTTTCTCAAGCATAGTATTTTCCCCCTCCCGTTTAGACATGTACAGTAAATAGTAAAAGTGTAAAAGCGGTTGATACTACTCTGCTTCTATCATGCGATCCACACTTTATGAACACGTAAAACTGAAGCCGCGAACTAACCGCATGTTAATATATAAAATATATTATCCTTTCCATTTAACTATTTCATCAGTGAATATAGAGATCACCGTGCTCTGATTGGTCGAAAATTACATCGTATGTCGCTATATTCACCTGCAGAGCGCCTGGAGGTGAATATAACATACAAGGCATTTACCAAAATGGCCGCTCGCATATTTCCCGATGTTTCTCACGAAGAAATAAATAATATGAAAGAAAAAGCTTTTCCGAAACCCCGTAAAGAAGCAACTAAATAAGTATGGCTAAACTTGAAGCTTTTTTAATCCATAAGCCTTCACAAACAAAGTTTACTTACGAGTTTTGGGTTGAATTTATTCGGTACTCATGAATCACAAACTTTCACAAGGAAATAACATCTACTCAGAGCAATAAATTACCACAGACCTTGTCCTACAAATTTGGGAACTGTTCCACTCAAAAATAGTGTAATTACTTGAGTTGTTTTCCTCGTGGTTCAGTCTTGAAAGAAAAAAAACAATTTTGCAAGTTCTAGTTTCATTCAGGGAGCCGGTTGCTGTTAATTTTATGCTCTTCTCTCGCCGCTCTCGGTGTGTTTTCAAGTTTTATCTCATACCGAAATCATTTGTCTCTTATTTTACCATTGTCTTTGATTCTGTGATGGCTATAATCCACAAAACTACAATTGAAACTGTTTGTATAGTTTCAAGCAAATTTGTCCTTTGAAGTGAACTTCCTTTCGACGAATTTTCACACGCCGTGGCAGATTTTCAGTTTTGCCCATTTCTAAAGGGCACCCAACAAGTACTTTAAAAATTCGTTTGAAACCAGTTGTCTGCAGCTTATCTAGCCATTTTAAGGCGCCTACTATGTCTTTTGACGTATTCTAGAAAGCTATTAGCTGTTCGGATTTTCTAGGTGGAAATCGCGTCAACCGAAAATACTATGGCAAACTTATTCCCGGCCTACGAATTTGTTAGTAGTCTAGAACATAACAAGAATTTTCTAGCCCAAGTAACTTCATGTTGCAAAGTTTTGTGGAGGTACGAATTTTTTAGGGATTCTTTTTTCCTGTTCTGACTCTGTTGATCAGACGAATTGGGACGTACGAATATTTTAGGGGAAACCTTTTAGTCTCCGTTTTCTTCTATAATTTTCTAGGGATTGAAAACAAATTTTCTAGCCAGTATTTCAGATAACAATTTTCTAGGGACAATTTTTTTCAAATCCGAAAGTTTTAGGCTAACTTTATACTCTCCCGAACAGCTTTTTAATCGAAAACTGCGTTGGGTGCCCTTGATTTCTACTAATTTTCGCTGCATTCCTCTCTTTGTAACTTTGTACGAGGTCTCAAAAGTGAAGAGTGTGTATTTGGACTGTTTTTCGGTATTTCTCTGTCTTTAGAAAATCCATTCTTGTAGTCCTTGTGTCGAGTCGGTTTGTGCAGTGAACCATAGCGGCACGTGATTATGCAAATGTCTGTCACAAAACTATCCTGTCTCGTGCGCTTGTAAAACTTATAAAAGGGTCGGATTAGTCAGACTATTATTGTTTAGTTTTAATTTCTCTGATATTCACTGATGAAATTATATTAAAACTAGTGATAATCACAGATTAGGCACAGGGGGGGGGGGGGGGGGGGGCGGGGGGGGGGGGCAAAAAAAGTTTTAAATGCTTTTGTAGGGGGGTCATCAAAGATTTTACCTTCTCCTTGGGGCGGGGAGGGGTCATCGAAGTTGACGTACCTGTCATGTAAAATGTAATGAAATTGTTGTTGTAATGCGAAGCCAATGTTTAGTCTCCAGAACACAGGAAACCAGTGTTTTAGAGAGCAGTAAAATCTCAAAAATTTAGGCTGGGGCCTTCCGCCCTCGCAGTATTTAAACACAGTTTGCTTTGTGTTCTTCATATGCAGGATGGTATTCTCTAAGCTCAAACCATGATCAAGGCACATCACCATTGGGACAGATAATGCATTAGTGTTCAGGAGATTAGTTATGCCAATGCTGAGCTATTTTTCATTTATTTATTTATTTATCTAAGACAATTTCAAGTAGGAGGGAAGGAGGGTGAGGTAGAGATTTCCAGAAGAATACATGTATATACAGGTATATGTTTTCTACTAACAAAAGGTATTGTATCATGGGAAATACCATAAATCTAGAAACATTAATAGTAAATTTAATAGATTACATGTATATGTAGTTTGCATTCTTTCTTGCCCATCCATCTTTTTTGTTGGGGGGGGGGGGGGGGGTCAATAAAGTTTTTAGCAATTTTATAGGGGGGTCATCTAAGTTTTAATTCATTCATAGGGGGGGTCATAAAAGTTTTAACAAGAGAAGCCAATAATGAACACTCCCTAACAAAATAAATGAACATTTGTGGTAGTCACAAATACACACCCTTCTGAGACATCACTGCAGCAATCTAGACTACACTGTCAACAATAGTCATGCAATAACAGACCGAGTCTACTGTGGGTGTAAAATATCCTGATCCAAAATATATATGTCTTTAGATAATAAATGTGAAAAGTTTTGAACGTCTCGACTTATAATGTATACAAGGGATGGATATGTTCGGTTAAATACACTGTAGGTTATCAAATGACTGAGATAAATTAAGAAAACATTTTGGATTGTAACATTGAGTATGTAAGTTATCAGTTCCAATTGCTAAACAAAGAACATTAAGCAAGCCACGCATATATTTTTGTATTAATGTAACACCGGTAAGTAAGTTTATTTAGAGGAAAATGTGGTTTTAAAACCAACCAAATTCAATAAATAAAATATCCATAGGCAGTCATTTTCTCTTTATCAACAGACAATTCAAATTTTGCCTGCACCACTGAGTTTTGTAACAGACGCCTACGTTCTTGACCTTGTGTTGACCTCCTACTCAAAAATATTCTGAAAGCCATGTAAGTGTCTGATTAACGGGGGGACTGGATGCTAGGGGTGGGGATTTAACTGACAAATAACAGTTAAAACTTAGACCATTTCTATCAGTTGACAGTTGAGCTAGGAGAATTAATATTATTTTGTTGAATTTCAAAGCTGGATCTTCAATTTATCAGCTAACAGTAAATTTTCTATGATCAGTTAACAGTTAAAAATAGCCTTATTTATCACTTGACAGTTGAATTTTAGGCCGTTTTTCAGTTAACCCCATCCAGACTCAGTTAACCCCATCAGTAGTAGGAGAGGCATGGAATTAGCCGATTTTTTGGGGGTGAATACATAATTAGGGGGGTGAATACATAATTAGGGGGGTGAATACATAATTAGGGGGGGGTGAATACATTATTAGGGGGGTGAATACATAATTAGGGGGGTGAATACATAATTAGGGGGGTGAATATATAATTACGCCTCATGAATAAAGTGGAATCTCATTAACTCAGAGGATTATCTATTATTTCTGTGAATGAGGTCATCGATCTACATGTATTCGGGTATGTTTGGGCAAAGCCTATTGTTTGGGGTCGTCTCTAAAACCAGGAGCGATCGGCCCTGAATACATTCGAAGTTGAATGAAAAAAGTAATAAATATCTCGCAATATCTAAACCTCTTTGTAGCGTAAATAGTAAGAACAAACTACTCGTGATAGGCTCTAAACTGTCTTTATTATTTTCCTTTACAGTTAATAACTCATAAGATAATTGTATACAAAATCCACTGTGACTCATAAGAGCAACTTTGCTATTGTTCTTAGGGATTAGCGATAACTGAAGAGCCTATTGTTTTGAGGAAAACTCTTCTGATGCAAATTCTTCTCTAAAACTGAACTATAATTACCATACGAATAAAAACAAACCACCAGGATAAATTAAACAAAGTTTATTCAATCTCCAAAACACCAATTTACAGTTCATTTTCCTTATAGTCGCGGAGTTGATAACTTTCTTATTTCTCAGTTCTTGGGTTGATATAATGTACCGTGTTACAAGATTACACTGATTTATGTTTCATTGATTTTTTTCTTGTTGACAAATGCTGCTTAACTTGGATAAGCTAACAATTAGAAGAGGAAAACAAATAGTTTGTCATTCCCAGGCTACACTCTATTCGTAAAGAATAAAACACGCGTTATCGTTGTTTTAGGTTATTTTCTAAACAAGACCGAAGATATATTTACCATATCTGAAAGAATACCAAGACAGCCACCTCCCTCCCCCTCCTCCCTCCTCCTCCTCCTCCCGCTTCCTCATTCTCCCTCATCGCTACCCCGAGGCTTCCTTATGTTACACTTTCGGTTGGCCAGATATTTTCTATAACATAAGGAAGCTTTGGGGTAGCGATGAGGTAGGAGGAGGAGGCGGGAGGAGGAGGAGGCGGGAGGAGGAGGAGGAGGGAGGAGGAGGAGGGAGGAGGAGGAGGGAGGAGGAGGCGGGCGTTGACGGGCGTTGACGGGCGGCGGGCGTTGGCGGGCGGCGGGCGTTCAGTGCTTGTGGGCGTTGACGGGCGGCGGGTAGTAAAACCTATTATTGCTTTGGAGCTTCGGATAAGTTTAGTTGTAAGGGAGTTAATAAGAGATGTAATGAGATCGATCAAGAAAACTATCTAAATGTGTTGCTCGGGTATCAATAAGGGTTTTCGCGTTGTCAACAACACTATGTATACTTGTCCGGTGTCGAATTGTGGATCAAAATATTTAGTGAAACTTTCCAATCATTTGTCGCAAGTACATACCTTATCACCAGAGGAGCACAAGTATTATTTACAAGAAGCAACATTACAAAAACCTAAAGTGGTTCGAGTTTATAACCAATCAGCTAATTCATGGCTCATTTCAGATAGACTAAATAGGTTTTCTTTATTAATTTATTAAAACGATCAGCTATCTAATTACAAGTATTTTATATCCCTTTCATCTACCCAAGAATTAAAACTCTCGGGATACCCCTTCCACTGGAAAAGGTATTCAATCCTGCCTTTCCGTTTACGCTTTTTTAAGACTTTTTCTACCCGGTAGAAATCATCTTGCTGTTCGACTCTCTGTAACTCGGCTTCGTAAAATGTTCCTTCTAAACGTTATCCATGATAGTCCTTTAAACGATAGACAGGTGGCTGTCTTGGTATTCTTTCAGATATGGTAAATATATCTTCGGTCTTGTTTGGAAAATAACCTAAATCAACGATAACGCGTGTTTTATTCTTTACGAATAGAGTGTAGCCTGGGAATGACAAACTATTTGATTTCCTCTTCTAATTGTTAGCTTATCCAAGTTAAGCAGCATTTGTCAACAAGAAAAAAATCAATGAAACATAAATCAGTGTAATCTTGTAACACGGTACATTATATCAACCCAAGAACTGAGAAATAAGAAAGTTATCAACTCCGCGACTATAAGGAAAATGAACTGTAAATTGGTGTTTTGGAGATTGAATAAACTTTGTTTAATTTATCCTGGTGGTTTGTTTTTATTCGTATGGTAATTATAGTTCAGTTTTAGAGAAGAATTTGCATCAGAAGAGTTTTCCTCAAAACAATAGGCTCTTCAGTTATCGCTAATCCCTAAGAACAAAAGCAAAGTTGCTCTTATGAGTCACAGTGGATTTTGTATACAATTATCTTATGAGTTATTAACTGTAAAGGAAAATAATAAAGACAGTTTAGAGCCTATCACGAGTAGTTTGTTCTTACTATTTACGCTACAAAGGGGTTTAGATATTGCGAGATATTTATTACTTTTTTCATTCAACTTCGAATGTATTCAGGGCCGATCGCTCCTGGTTTTAGAGACGACCCCAAACAATAGGCTTTGCCCAAACATACCCGAATAGATCGATGACCTCATTCACAGAAATAATAGATAATCCTCTGAGTTAATGAGATTCCACTTTATTCATGAGGCGTAATTATATATTCACCCCCCTAATTATGTATTCACCCCCCTAATTATGTATTCACCCCCCTAATAATGTATTCACCCCCCCTAATTATGTATTCACCCCCCTAATTATGTATTCACCCCCCTAATTATGTATTCACCCCCCTAATTATGTATTCACCCCAAAAAAACGGCTAATTCCATGCCTCTCCTACTACTCCCATCCAATAATTATATAAACTATATAATTATGCATGTGTATAAACTACACTCCAGTTCCTTCAGAGAATTCAAATTATTCTTCAAGTGAGATCAAGGCAGAATATCAAGTGTCCATTGTCAGTTTATATTGTAGAATTATTACTGATTAATATTGGTAAATTAATTGTTTCAGTTATGGAAGCGGAATAATGAATCATGGCTATAAAATTCTTAGGAATAATGAAAGCACAATCCAATACCAAAGCCAACAGAATTTTCGATCGCAGATTCACTCGGTTTTCACTGGACAATTCAGCAAATATTATGGACGAGTTGATTTGACTGTTGGTTTTGAATAGGCTGCACCGACAAAACATACCACGTTTGGATTGATACAGTTCGGACATCGGACTTTTTCAATGCTCCAGAGTGTAGACTAGTGAACATTTCCCTCAGGCTTTCACTCCTTTAACAAATCGTACAAACAAAACCAGCAGGCCTGGAGAGCAAACGTCGAAGAACGTCTCGGCAAAGCTCTCTCGTGACGTCTCACCAGTACTCCGACACCATCTTAGGTTAGGCGCGTAAAGACCCCTGGGAACGAGGTTGAAAGGGGAAAGGAAAAGAGAAAAGGGAGAAGAAAGAGAAGCCTTTTTGTCTTTCTCCCCAATTTCCCTCCCCCTCCATGCACCCTCCCACCTTCTCTGCCTCAGGGTATGATGGGATGGCTCAGCTCGCGCCTCATGTTTTCTGATGCTCATCGCCACATGCTATGCTTCGCGTTTTCAGCTCTGCGGTTTGGCGCCGCTAATTGTATTTTATAGCCTAAACAGCCATTTTATCAAACAGAATAAAAAAAAAGCTAAAAACGTATAGGTCTTCGCGACTGTGTTTTAAGCTAAGAGTAGTAATATGCAAGAATAATATATTACTGGCTCAGCATGAGCACAAGTCCACACAAGGGCCGATTGAATGCATTAGTAAATTGTTATTAAATGTATGTGGTTTATAAATAAATTATTTTCTGCTTGTTCAGTGGATAAGCAGAATATAATTCATTTGCTAAAAAGAAGTTGAATATCTTCACTGAGTAATTAAAGGTGAAGCCGTCCGCCGACGCTTCAAAGTCTTCTATGATGCAATGTACTTGATATGCAATATTTTATGTACTGTTTAAAACACGAACAGCACTGTTTTATCAAGTTTAAAAATTCGAGGGCGAAGCTCGATAATTTTTAGACTTGATAAAACACGTGCTGTGAGTGTTTTAAACGGCTTCAAAAATGTTTTAAGAATGCAATGAAAGCCGGAAAGACGCACATCTCAAGGGAATGGTTACTTAATGAACCATTGAACCGCCTGCAATTACGAACATCTCATGGGAATGACATGAAGAAATTACCATACTATGTCGGTTGTTTGAAGCGGCGTTTGGCAATGCAAGAAGAACCTGCACTTGAAGGATTTGGTGTCGTGGTTTACCTCGATAAAGTTCAAGACTTGGAAAACGATGTGACTGACATGACGGCAAACTCTAATTTTTTTACTCCGGCACAAAATATGTAGTTTAATGCACGTTTTTATTATTTTACGGCTTTGAGTTTGGTTTAATAATTGGAACTAAACAGTGGCTCGGTAAACAAGTAATGGTAGTTGGATAACTTCATTTAAAAAATATTATTTGTGTATCTCGGTAGTTTGCTGATATTAGTAAATTTAGTGCAAAATGTATTATCTTACCTTATGTTCCGTGTACTTTTTGCTATCTTTGGGTCTTTATCAGTGAATTCTTAATTAGGTTGAAACTTTATATAAAATTTCATGTTCATTAGTATTCTTTATATAAAACGTTCATCCTAATTAGCAATTCAATGAGAAAGCTGAAACATCAATAGAAATTCCATTGTCTCAATCATTAACCCCGTTCCCCCCTGGGACAGAATTCAAATCCCTCAGAGGGCCTTTTAGAATGATGAGATTTTATCAGGTATAAAGGAGCATGCACGTGACTGATTTGCTTCATCTGATTGGACAATATGCTCTTAATTTTTCATGAGTTTTTGAACTTAGTTTATGGAGTCTATCAAATATATCTTCAAGTAAAAAATACTTTCATATCTGTCACCGTATTAACCTATCTGCTCACATCGTTTTGAAAATGTTTCTATTAGGCTTATGAATCATTTTGTTAAATGATCTTTCTAAAGATAAGTTACAGCAGAATCGACGGAAACTTTGACTTGGTTCTATAGTAACTTTCGCTACCATTATTTACTGCGACATCACCATTGTGTTAAAAATGTTTGGGTTATATTGACTTGGAAGTCAAATTATTTTACAATGTTAAACATGTCGACTTATTCATTTTTGTGGTCATAATTTTGAAGAAGCCGAAGTGACAGCAAAAGCACATTCTGGTCTATTTCACAACTTCTCAGAACTGAGGCTGATCCGATACTAGACATATTGCGTCGATTCAGAGTTTATTTTCGTGCCAGCACTTAGTTAACTGCGTTTTATGAAGTTCCAGTATAAAAGGCCAAGTCAGTAACACCTTCATTTGGGGTAATAAACATCTCAGCTGTGATGCTTCGCTTGAGTGTTCGAGCTCGACCCTAGCTACCGATCGCTTATCGCTCGAAATTCAAATCAAACACAGAGTTTGTAAAAAGTAATAAAAAACCATTGGCATGCAGTCATTCATGAACAACTATCTTTCCTCTATTCACTTGTTATGGCTTGTTTAATTTAAAACCTTCAAAACAATATAGGACTGGTACATGGTACTGACTCGCTTTCTTTATCAATTTTAATTTCAATTCTAAAGAGACCGAAGGTTATTTCATTAAGGTCCGAAAAACAAGGCTAGTGTAAATAAAACCGTTTATAACTGATAGATTATTGAAAAAACATTTAAGCTATGTAAAAAATTTTTTTTCTCATTTGTCAGCTTTTTGGTATTCGTTTACGAGTTATTTGAAGTTTTAAGTCTTCGAGCTAATTTCCTGAGAAAGAAGTTCCCGTGCAGATGTTTGAAGGGAAGAAGTACGAACATTCCGACATCTCCTTCGGTTTGAATACAAAATATCACTGATGAATTAAAAAGAATACACTTCGATACTTCTCATGCACGCTCAGTCATCAAATATTAAACATGCTTCGCCTATTCACCGACGTAAAAGATAATCAACGCTTAAAAGTATTAAATACAGTCACAGATAACAGAGTAGCTTAATATATCATCTATTCTTACTGTTAAACAGAAACACCAACAGCAACATCGGGCGGAGTTAAGCCTTGCTTGAACCAGACCACATGTTCTTCACGGACCCACTACGATCCAGCAAGCTACAACACTTCACTGAGTAGAATATATCTAATACATGCATATAACCCTAATTTAAACTCCTACGACAGGCCGCCAACGATATAAACATCTGCTGCGCTCAGTAAGGGAAAGTGGCTAGACAATGAATTGTAGCTCCGTTGTTTATAATTATTGTTCCCTCGCATATATGACTGAATTAAGTTTATAGTGATCTTTCCAATCACTACGGCGACTATACATTTATTAAACATCGCTGTATCTTGATCTCACTTGAGAGTTTTTCTGCGTTGGTCGGTTGTGTCGCAGGTGACATTCTAAAGCTACCAGTCGATTGTGAGTTAGTTATTTCTAGTGGTTTCTACATCAAAAAATACTTCCTAAGAATATATTATATCTCAGCCCAAACTTCTCCTATCAGATTCTACCTATGTGCCTCTTCTATCTCTAAGTTATCAATCAAAGAATTGCAGGGATATAAAATTACACGTGGTTTTATTGCATGAGTTTTGGTTTCACCTTCGCAAGGATTAGTTGTATTTTGCAATAGTGTAACTCACTGCTTTTTAGCCCAGTAAATACTTGTGAACCTCCTTCTGGAAATGAACCTCTTTAATTTTGTCAAATAAGCCAAACCACTCCAGCTCTATATAACTTGTTTTTATGTGGCAGAATGCTGCAATTTGATTGGTTGCGGCTCAGTGGGCTCGCTCAAGATTTCCCAAAAGCGCTCGCAACTCTTTGTAAACAAATCCTGTCGACGAGTTTTGTAAATTCATGTTGAAACAACAACCGAAAAAGCAATGTACAGTACACCATATAAAACCTTATTACCACTTTCGTTGAGGTACGACCCAGGGACGCACTTCAACGGATTCCGTCCATAAACACCCAAAACAAGACCTTGGCCAATATCCCCTCATCTTATCTTCACGCTTGGTCAATAACCTTCATATATTCGCTCAACATTAAAGTGTTCTGGTTACATTTTATGCTAAAACAGTGCTTTTCAATTGATCAAAAGAGTTGCGCTGCAGAAACAATTAATCAAACGCCTCATTATCCAAAGCGGGAGCTTAAAATGTTTATTTTTGTTATTTCTTCTCTGTTTGACGAAATCCACTGTAAACATTTACGACCTTAAACAGCCTCGCCATTTTACTCTTCTCTCATACAAGTAACGAGTTTTATGATGGTCACGGACTGAAGTCAATCATCACGGGTGTACAAGTGCTGCAGGCGCCTACGTGATCATGCCCCTTAAAAAATAAAACATATAATTTCCCACTCTTTGGAGATAATCGATTCAAACCTTGGCAGAACCTGTAAAGGAGGATATCACATACGTTGCCACGAATTAAAGTCCTACTCAACAGAAACCGAGATATACTATCGGCAAAATTTCTTAGTCGTCCACAATAATTACGAGAACATTTTCCTTTTAGCATCAGGGTTAGATAATGAGAAACTCAAATAAATATTATATAGCCTTCAGTGTTTCTGTGAGTGTGCATGTCCTTTCAGTAGCGAAGTAGATCGTAGATCAATAACGCCCTATGGTTGCTTCGTTCTTTTATTATATTTTGTTTTGTTTCAGATTCATTTGTGTTTTATCTTATTTATTTATTTGCCAGGAACAGACTCTTGCTAGTCTGAACTTTCTCTCCCTGTTTTAAACCAGAATCGTTTTAACCGAGAAAGGAAAACTCATACAGTCATACAGAATGGGCATATGCATGTAAATGCAGCATAACTATCAATTTTAAAAATCAGAATTTGAAACTTGGAGGTGGTAGCTGACTTGGTAAATGTAAAGGTTTCGGTTTATATCGAGAAAGCTTAATATATGCCTACCAGTATTTTTAACAACTTAAGTGACGCCGAAAACAACAACAAAGTGACCTTGCTTTGGCTTTCACCTTGAATCATATTGGTCGGGTATTTCGACAGCCATTCAGTCACGAATATATTTGTGCGTAATTGGGTTATTGAAAAACACTTGCTAACCTGTTCTAGATTGATTTAGTTTGGCCTTGAGAAAGTGAAAACACCATTCGATCTTTTCATCTTGGTATCGTGATGACTTTGCTATTGTTTTCCTTGATTAGAGACCGGTGAAAAAGAGCCGGGACTTTACTCTAGAGTTTAGTAGTATACTTCATTCTCATCACAGAAACTGTGGACTGGATTTGGTATAGAAATTGCTTAGTGAACTGAATTGAAAGGCTGATTATGCTCAGAACCCAGGCCTGCAGGTGGTACTTTGATCGTAGGAAATCCGAGCGCTTTGCAAACCTTTTGGTTTTTTACTACTCACGAATCAAGTAAATCGGTAGTAATGACTCACAATTCTCTACACCCGGTTTCGGTCCATTATTCGAATTTTTGTGATCGCTTTTATCATAGCAAAATGAAGGTCACCGAAATATATTTATTACCGTTTTTTTCACCTTTATTTCAGATTTAATTACTAATACAAGTCGCCAGCTTTTCTGTGAGTGGTCTGTAATTCACTAAAACAACTGATGAGTTGGTCAGCGTTGGCTCACCAACTAATGTGCTATCATGCTGGCATGGCCAGAGTCACGAAAATATAAGCATTTCGCTCATGCTACGTATTCGAGTGCAAACCCTCATCCGAAATTACCCTTAGCCTCTCGTAACCATTTTAAACCAAATTGCTTGAATTTGGCTCGAGTACTGATGTATTTGGAGTCCGAGTATGTACGGCTTAGAATAACAAAAGAAGGCATTGTACATACCGTGAGCATAGTTAATTAACTATGCCGTGAGTGAGTGAGAAAGAAATAGCGAGTGAGAAATACATTTTTATCATGCTGAGGCCATCTGGGAAGAAAACCATTGTTCATGACCGTCCAGCCTCGGTTTTAGAACGAGGCTGCAGGACGGGATTGTTTTATTGTTTTATTCAAGATGGCCGCCACGTGATAAAGGTCTATTGAAGTGATTTGCCCAAAGACTTTAATTTATTACTTTTAAAGGCACAGTCCAATCGAAATTTCGATATGATTTTTCACTGGCTATATAGCTATTAATAGATTCCATGATTCCATTCACCGGCTGGATTTTATCCGTAAAAAGACAATACATAAAGCACTTAGGAGTCACTTAATTACGAAATGGCGATCAAAGTTATTTGATGCCGACACAAGAGAAATTACTTTAATTATTCATACACTGAACTGAACACGAAGAAAACTTTTCAATTTGAGAAGCGGATTGTAAATCCGTTGCGAGTCTTTTTGTTGCAGTGATGCCGCGTCGAAGACATTCCGACAATCTACTGTACGTAGTATTAAACATATTTTCATTACAATATATAAAGAATAAACAAACGAAGATAATCATAATACACAAGAGGTGAACGAATGAAAACATCTCTTAAAAATCGTGCACGTTCTAAAGGCAAGTTACCTTTATTACTGATGATTCACCAGGATCCAAGTTTTGAGTTTTTTTTTATTGTAATAAAAGTTTTTTATTTTCGCAAATAAAGAACTGAATCTTGTGTCTCACCTCAACTCATTTATATTTGTATCTGCATATTCAATGTTATTGATTTTCTGCGCATTTGCAAATAGATTTTAGGCAATTCAAAGGAGGACCTAATAGTTCCGGAGGTTTACTCTGCGAGTAGGCGAAGATGACACAATCTCGTGCAAATGACCTTGTGTTTGTCACCTCAATATTTGAGTACTCTAAGTGGGACGGCGAAACTTAATATTTTCTGCGGTATATCCGCGTAGATTGAACATTTTGATTTCGACAGTTTAAGAAATAAGCCATTAAAGTTCATTTACAGCAAATTGTACGGAACTCCCTCCGCTGTTTGCACTGTCAACTCCAATCAACATTTCCGCTGCCACCAGTGTAACGCACTTCTGGCGTGTGTTGAGAGGTACTGCTTGATAAGGCGGTGATTTGTACGAAGATGAAATCTTTTTGGAGGTGGGACTGAGAAGAGACATAGATGAGGCCGTGTATCGTGCCGGTTGATTTCGGTTATAAACGTTTGAAAATACGCTAATTCTAGCGTCTTGATTAATGACACAGGCCTGTAAATGTCGGCTTTACCCACGCTCGTTCAGGAATCTTCTAACAAAAACAAATTATAGCTCGTGCTACATAAAGCGCAAAGAAAAAGAATGGAGTAGTTTTGTGTTTTCATACGGGCGGTAAACTTATAGCCTATGCTTGGAGTTCTATATTGTTCGATATTACCGGCAACCGGCTGTATTTAAAAAAGGGAGACATTTATAGACACCTTCTTCCCTCTCTTTTTGTATGTCAAGTCCAGTAACTTAGGGATGTTTAGGGCTAATCACTAAATAGCACAGAAATATAATACTGCTTAAATGTTCATCGCGCAGAATGACCTTTGTTTCATGGACATATTCAAATGAGCTGCCCTTACACAATAGATCGTGAAAAACGATTTTTGATTGGTCCAAGCAGTCACGTGAAGTTATTTACGTCACTTCAACGCAAAGCCAAACCTGTCAATCTCACGTTGATTGATAGATAAAACTTGTACACAAATTCTCCAGCGCTCTTGTAAAGCGCTTAGGACAATTAATGGTTTCAGCGCTATATAAATAGTTATTATTATTATTATTATTATTATTATATTATTAAAAGTAACATGCAGATGCATTAATTAGAAGCAACTCTAAGTATCATTACGTAATCCACATGAAAGCTTATCGACCGTGAGTTTCATTTTGATCTGAACTTTCAATCTTAAAGCATGTGGAATCTGTGTTCAAATTTGTTTGTGATGCGATTTGAACGTAATCGTTTGAAAGGGGCGCGGCATAGCAGCTTTGATCACAGGCAACCCAAGCTAATGATTTTTACAAGGAATGTATGGGAATGTTTAGAAAAAAATCTAAAACTGTACTAAAATGATCAATAAAGTCATAAAACCTTACCTGTGTGTTGTGAAGTTGTTCCTCTTCATCACTGATGTGTTTATTTCTGGTTTGACGTACTTCTGGGATTTATTTTTCCTCCCCTATATAAATATTGAGAAGGCAGGAAACACGAGACGCCATTAGTCCACGTGGCGACTCTTCGAAGCCTCGTAATTCTTCGAAAATCCAAACTTTCAGCATTTTACCTCCAGAAACCCTTTCTTACATTCCTCTAGCACTCATTCAATCGATCCATCGCTTATTTCCTCGCTTTGTAAGTACTCAAATTCGACAGTTTCTGCAGCCAACCTAGCCTGTAACTAGCCGAGGTTCGATCAATTTGGCCTTTTTTCATGGGCTGCCTGTTCTAGTTGAACCCTAGGCAGCCTGTGGTTGGACGTGGCTTTTCTTCGGAAGCAGTCACGAACGAGTGCCGAAGGAATTCGACACTTCGTGTTTTTTCGAGAAGATTCGGAGAACGAAGTCATTGTGCTCAATCGACCAATCGCTGAACGGTGAAATCTGCTGGGGAGACCCATGAACATTTCAGCAAACAATAGGTGAAGTAAATGTCAAATAGAAATGTAGTTGATTTCTTGATTTAGTTTTCTTCAAAAGCTGTTTCAAATGTAAAATCTGACCAAGGTAAGTTGTACAAGAATTTGTTATATACGATTCTGTTGAACTGACTGCAATTAATAGGAGGGTGAAAAAATACGTCCGTGTAGCGGCTAGAATATGGTGTGGCAAATAGGTCAGTGAGAACTCGTATTAACCCTTATCTTTCCTAGAGCCTAACAGATGAGCAAAGAGCAGTTAGAACTGCCGAAGCAGGACATATTAGGGACTTTAAGCAACCAGCCGATGGCAATGACGACGGGACGTAGAAAAGTGCCTTTCTCCCGAAATTTGGTGTCTACTGATTTTCCTCGTTCACCTTGAATTGTTTTTCACAACCAGATTTTCGAAAAATATGACCGAGTATAGAGTTCCGTTCACGCCGAACGAAAAACGGATTGATTTACTTTCTTTAAAACGTACAATTTGGGGTTTTCACGTTGTGTTTTTGCAGAGAACGGTGGAAATGTAGGCGACTGCGTGCATTTTCACGTGCAGCTATTGTATTTTGTAATTAAGGCTATTGTTTTATGCCGTCGTCGAAGACATTGCCGTCGGGTTTTGCTTAATCCTGTTTAGTAAACAAAACCGTAACGCGTCTGAAAAGCCTTGGACGAAATGTTGTAATGGTGTGTTCTAGTGGCATTTCCGCTACTGTATTTGACGATTCAATGAAAACTGTCCATTCCCATTACGCTCTTCTAATAGCTGATATGCCTTCTGTTCTGCATATTTCACCGTTCAGGGATTGGTCGATTGAGCACAATGACTTCGTTCTCCGAATCTCCTCGAAAAAACACGGAGGTGTTGGATTCCTTCGGCACTCGTTCGTGACTGCTTCCGAAGAAAAGCCACGTTCAACCAGAGGCTGCCTGTGGATCGACTAGCACAGGCAGCCCATGAAAAAAGGCCAAAGTGATCGAACCTCGGCTAGTTACAGGCTAGGTTGGCTGCAGAAACTGTCGAATTTGAGTACTTGCAAAGCGAGGAAATAAGCGATGGATCGATTGAATGAGTGCTAGAGGAATGTAAAAAAGGGTTTCTGGAGGTAAAATGCTGAAAGTTTGGATTTTCGAAGAATTACGAGGCTTCGAAGAGTCGCCACGTGGACTAATGGCGTCTCGTGTTTCCTGCCTTCTCACTATCTATATAGGGGAGGGAAAAAAATCCCAGAAGTACGTCAAACCAGAAATAAACACATCAGTGATGAAGAGGAACAACTTCACAACACACAGGTAAGGTTTTATGACTTTATTGATCATTTTAGTACAGTTTTAGATTTTTTCTAAACATTCCGAGTTCATGTGCTACCAACGCCACAATATTATTACCAAACCTTCCCCCACCCCATCATAGTGAACTGCCTTTGGTTGAGCATTTTTGAACTAGGCTTGCCCACTTGCCCACTAGGGAGTATCAAAATGGCTGCAAACGAGTGATTTGGTGGAGTTATTGGGCGGCTAGCTGCTCGAGAATGAAGGTTATCTCGGATCTACTGACTGAAAACGCTTTAATATTTACTGGGCGATGCAGTGGCGAAGGCAAGATGCGATTGTTTGGGATTTTCGGGGTATAAAAGTGGCGAGAGTTCGACTGGTTGACATCCTACGTCTCCTACCTTTCCTTGGTATACAGTTAGCAGAACTGCTGGGGTGGTCAAAACTTGCCGAAAAACGCTGAAATTGCAACTAGAGACAGCCCATGGACACATAAACACATGCTGTAAGTATTGTCGCTTTTTATTCAATATTAGTGACTAAAAAAATCCATACAAATGTTAGTTACCTGTGGTTATATAAAGAACACAAACATAAAAAAACAAAATTAATTGGTATAATAAAAGAAAATCAGCGCAAAAGGTTACTGAACATAAGAAAAGAGAAGAAAACGGAATAATGAAAAAAACATCGCAACTTTGAGCGCGCGCTGCCGTTGTTCTAAATGACATGTCCAGAATGCGTCAGCAGCGCGCGAAAACTAAAATCGAAACCGCGTTAAATTTCGTGGAACTCGAATCTCAGCAGCACAAATTTTCACAAAGCATTTTGACGTAAGTTTATGCTAGCTTTGACTTCCCTGTATTTCTGGCAAAAATTATAATGAGAAGCCTAAGGAAAATTGGAAAACAGGCAGACAATTACCTGTGATTTGAGCGAAACGTTTTCAGTTTTTAGTTCGCGCGCGCTGCTGACGTATTCTGAACACGCCATTTTCGAACGATGAGCGCGCGCTCAAAGCTGCATTTGTGCCTGAAAATATGCTGTACATGCGCGCGCACTGCTAAAACCAAGCGGCCGGGATTGAAACCTTGGCCCAAGGAGGATTGGAAGGCCTTTCCAGACTGTTACTTGACCAGATCATTCTGCATATTGCATCAGCCTGATTTTACGTTGAATGTCTTGGAGATCGGACCTCCGCAGCACAAACATTTTCACAAAGTATCTCAAAACCAAAGTTTTTCAGGAATTTTGACGTAAAGTTACGCTAGCTTTGCCCTCCCTGTATTTCTGGCTAATATTTTATCATGAAAGCCTCAGAAAAATTATAAAATGCAGACCGTTATCTGTGATTTGAGTGAGCACGAGTTTTGTCATTTCCAACTAAATTTCTCCTTAAAGTTTTTTGACTCTTTAAACTACAGATGGATTCAACAAGGTCAGAAATATACTTTCTAAACTAAGTTTCGAATTTATGCAAAGGACTCCAGGTTTAAGAGGTTTACAAAGCCGTTGAAAATGCGTATTGTTTACGGTCTGTCGATACCGTACACAAAATGGAGCGGTCACTGGATGTACAGCACATATGCCGATCTTTCGTGAAGCATTTTATGAAACAGTACGAGCGGTGTTTATTATTAATTATACCAAAAAATAACCCATACGATTCTTTGTTAATCATTTTACTTGACAAAATAAAGGGGAGAAATAAGTAATAATATGGATCAGTCCGCGTCGGGTTCCGCGTGCCGCGCGTCGGGTTTCGGTTCGGGCGCGAGGGAACGGAAGTCGTTTAATTTTTTCCTCTCATCCCATATGTATGGTGCTCCACCCGCGCGGGCCGAAGCTCCGCTAAAACACATGCAGAGGTCGCCAAAAACCATAACTTAAATAAAAGCTAGTAAAAAGAGTAAAAAGGCGCGACTCCGAGACCCTCTCCAAAGAAAATCCGAGAATCCGAGACGGCCAAAGTAAAGAAAAATCGAGACTCCGAGACCCGGCCTATAAAATGCGAGATTTCGAAACTTTACCAAATTTTTGCGAGACTCTCCGTTTTCCTTGACACTATCACCACCCCTAAACCCTTACTCTACATAAAAAATCCTAACCATCAACAAAGGGTGCTCACTAATTTATGTTTTCTTAGGGCTAATCATAATCACTAAACAACACAGAAATATAATGTTTCTTAAATGTTACTGTGAACTAATCCAAATCATACATTAAAAAACCCTAACATCACTAAACGTACAATGTAAGTTCCCTTTTTAGAATCTTGAAAAAAGTTACCTACGTGTAGTTGAAAAAATATTTGAATTAAACATTACCTGAAACATAAACATCAAATTGACCTACATTGTAGGTTGAATCAATTTTGGTAAGCATCTGGGGGACTCGAGCCGGTTACAACGGGTAGGCATGCACTGTGACTAAGCATAGTTAATAGAGTGGAATGGTTAGGAAACTCAGGGACCTTCTTTGTTATATGTCTTTGTTAGCTTTTTTCAACCACCACCGTGCACAAAACACAATATAAATTCCAACATGTTAATCAATCAGCCAATAGAAACGTGTGAGTTCAGTCGTTCAGGGAACGCTAATGAACTATGATCGTGCACAATATTTTGTCTTACCCCTTCCAACCTAAATCGCAGCGCCTTTGTTAGCCCTTTTGAAGTTTGCTGGGTTTCCTAACCATTCAGTCCACTCTATTAACTATGGACTAAGTTAATATAATTATATTGAACCAGTTTGATTTTGTAAATGACCACTGCATTACATATCATGGTTCTTGCTAGCAATAACTTTGGAAAATGTCTGAAGTGTCCCATTTCTAAATATTGAGTAAATTATGATTTTAAATACCTGATATTTCCAATCATCAATACTGTAGTACCCAACAAACAGACAAATTGTCTTCGGAAGAAGTCGTTGATACACCGTGTTTTTTACGAATTCCCTAAGAGCAGGACAAAATAATTCTGAATATCGAAAGGTATGGCAATGAGACTTCGGACTTGGCTTAATTCGGTCCAGTATCCGCCATCTTTGAGTTTGATGTCCACGACGCGACCTATAAAATCGGCTGACTCCACAAAATGTAAGAACCTGAACTGATGAGCTAAGTGAAACGTGCTCGGTCTTCTCTCGTAAATTCCGAACGAATGTTTGTATTTTCTGTAGTGGTCATTTCGGAATATTTACCTTTAACAACACGGCTAAATCCTTTCCAAGAGTCTTTCCGATGAATCGCAAACTTGGGCGCGTGCGATAAACTCCGTCAATATATCTTCTGGAAATCGAAAACTATTCGGAAAGCCAACGGAGAGTCCCCGATGTACACAGGAAAACGAAGTGGACCCACTCTTATCACTCGTGTTCTGCGCTTGCGCATGCGCGCAGCCACGAGTTAAAGCGAGCCTTTCAGTGCTCTAATAGGCAATATTCGTATTCTCACGGACGAGCTGGAACGAGCACTCAATGGAGGCTCATGCGGGGGAATCTTTTCTAATGCTAAATAGTTTTTAGCGAATTCCCCCGCACGAACCTCCATTGAGTGTTCGTTCCAGCTCGTCCGTGAGAATACGAATATTGCCTATTTTGGCTGAGGATTACTTAGTTCAACTGTTTCTTTCCCTAAACTCCCTGCTTGCAGAACCTTCTATTCCTCCCTTTCTGTAATCGGACTGGCGGGGGAATAAATTATAAAAATATACAGTACGCATGCTTGTGTAAAATATTTGCTGATTTAAATTTGAGCCCGCTATTATACCGGAACTTGGTCAATATTCCCCCTCCCCCATCTCACGCTTGGTCACTAACCTCTATATATCCGCTCGTTTATCGCCCTGTTTATCGTCTGTTTTGCTCTTCGCAAAGCAAGAATTACGGCAAGTTTCGAAAAGATTCACTTTGGGAGATTAATGACTCTGTCTTCGTCAGAATAATTCGGTTTGGAACAAGTAAGTTTACGGTAAACAGAACACCAAATCACGATTGGCATCGTCACAAACTCTGTCCTACAAGAGTAGCAAGGTTAATATGAATGTATTCACGCCGGGTACAAATGATCGTAAAAACGGCGGGTTTTATATATATTGAAAAGTTTTCGACATAAAAGAATGAATTTTGGTAGGTGTATAAAGGAGTGTAAACAAAACATAGTCTGATAAGTTAACCTAATATAGCCATCATTATGACGTCACAATGACGTCATATATCCTTTTCTAATAGGTTTCTTCTAAATTTTTATTGCCTCTAAAAACGTTTTATTATATCTTTTTAAAATATCTTGTTCATGAGAATGAAATAATCGAAAACCCGATATCGATCGGTTGAAGTAAACGAAAGTTATTAAAGTTTGAATTTTGGTAATTTTCCCGCCAAAAATAAATAAATAGCATAAAACCATTTATGAAAATGTCGCTTGTTTTAACTTTTACAGTTCGAAATACTGGTACATCATATTTTGCACAATAATAGATCTCTTTAGTAATAACAACGTGTTCTTTTTAGAATTTAGATTTTTTGAGTATAACAGCTTAGAATTGAAGCCCCATCTTTTGTATACGTCATTATGACGTCATAAATATATTTGTGTACCCTCAGAAAATAGCCAGTTTAATGTTTTTGGAATTTTATCAATGAAATGCATTTGGCTAACACTTACAAGTCATAGTATTCTCTTTAATAATATTTTTATAGTCGGCAATCTGATTTAAGCTTGAAGTATGACGTCACTAATAATGACGTCATAAAAACAGTAAATCGTCCATAACTTTGAATATGTTTATCGTAGAAAGTTCAAATTTGCGGCAAATTAATATATTTCATAAAAGCTTACTGATGACGTAATATTTTTGAAACTTGTTTTAAAGGTTAATTTTCACCAAAAAAGGAGGTATCCCTTATGACGTCACAACAACGTCACAATACAGAAACAATTGTCCCAAAAAATGTAGTCTTACTTTGTTACCAACCTGCCAACATTTCGTCAAATTTAGAGTAGAAGTAAGGAAATGGCGTTACTTTTACGTTTTATGTTACACTCAACCCCGCCGTTTTTACGGTTATTCGTGCCCGGCGTGTATTACTGATGTAATTTCCCATTTCCGGCGACGACGACCAACTACAGAGTGTATTTTAAGACTCGGACTCGCCATAGGCAGCCCGATTAATAAAACTAAACAGTTGCAGCTCAATGAGATCGTTTGTCTATACTGTTGTGCAGGAACCTCAGGGCCTTGCTCTTTACACTAGTAAGATTAAAACTCTCAATGCAAGTAACCAGTAGATTGTGTCACTATATGGTACTATTGGGGGTTAAAGGTTAAGTGGATCAGTAAAGCAAGAACTAATGCCGGGGGTGGGATGGGGTGATCTCAAATCGCTGGCATCTCAAATCGGCCTGCTGCCTATTTTAGACCAACTCTAAACTATTTTGCCATATTGTTTTATCCAGTTAAAACGACTCCCTGCAGGTCTCAGACTAAACTGCACGAAACTATACCGACCCTTTCCAACTAGCGACACTCGTATAGTTTTTATAAAACAACCCTAAAATGGTATTAAATTTCAAGGTAACTGGGGCCAACGCGCTGCAGACCACCTGATGCATTGTTGTACTATTCAGTAGTGCTGTAAAACGTATTTCAACGTCTACATAATTCATGAGAGGAACTGCATGCTTCAAATATCAGTTTAGTTAACATAACATACGGTACATAGTACGTATGGCACTGAAAGTATTCTGGCAAAATTAACAGGCGCCACTGCCAACTTGTACCGCGTAGACACGGAACTTCGGGCAATTTCTCGATGAAAATTTGTTTCTATTTTTTTTCATTAATGATTCTGATGTTTTATCCTGTCCGATAAAGAGAGAGTTATATATCACGAGGATTCAGCTGTTTTAACGAAAAGGAACTTTGCCCATCGTAGGGGTGGGATGACGAGGTTCCGTTTGATTTTACCAGAGGTTTTGTCATTATTTTTCCTTGAGGCCGATCACTGGTCACAGAAAATATCATCCGTTATCAAATCCATCAAATATTTTTCTCGCGCGTGTTTAGTTGAATGCGTCACGTGACTCGATATTCCTCTCCACGAGCGGAAAATATCAGCGAATACACCCCCTGTGAGCGTATGTAAGCGCGTGTCAAAGAAAATATTTGAAGGATGATAACAAAAATAACCTATATTGTGTCGCCGAAATATGCCCTGTTATTTGTCCTTGGACATTATCTGATTCTCAAAGCATCATTTACAATCAATGCTCTTCCAGAGAGCCGTGTATAAATAGTATAATACCTATACAATAATATCTATACATTAAAAAATTAAAACATCCATGCTAAGATAATAAATTACAAATGTGAATGGCACTAACTACTAACTACATTAATTGCTAATTAAATTCAATTACAATTAATAAAAACTTTATGTAAATATATAATAAAGCATATTTAGTAGGTACTACTTTAAAGCAGCTTTAAAAGACTTAATTGATGGCTGAGTTTTGAGTTCACTCAAAACTTGACAGCTCCACGATAACTGAAGCTTCGTTTAGCAGCTTCAGTTTGAGGCCTGGGTACAAATAAATTATTTGAACCGGCTGTTTCTTAAATTATGTGTATGGACCTTGGAAAAAGGTCATTTATAGCTTTATAAACACTAATTTTCAGCAGCTTCGAACGTCTTTGCTGTCAGTGTCCCAGCCAAGATTATCCAAAATACTAGATGAGGTATACGGTAATACTGTAATCTTAATAAGTGATTATCCTAGCTGCCCTATGTTGTTATTTCTGGAGTCTGTCAGATAAGCATTTACTCAGGTACGGCAGCTGACTAGTGTTTCATACATCATTAGTGAGGTTTGTCGAGGTATGGGGCACTAAAACGAGCTCGTGACCTCGTGGCCTTCGGAAGCTTTCTTTCTTGTAGCTTCAACTTGGCTGATGCCAGCTCTTGGTCTAATGATTTAGATTATAGTGGCTTGCTATAATCAGATATTTTGTCTTTTTGACATTCAATGTAAGTTTGATGGCTAGTAGCCACGTTTGAACTTTTTTAGATCGTTATTTAATTCATTTTGTAATGTTATTGGGTCTTGCGCACGGGCCGTGAGGCATGTATTATAATCCTCGATCCTCATAGTTGAAGAAAATGAGCAGGCTTGGAGGTATAGGTGAAAACCAGAGTGAAAACATAATTAGTTCCAAGGAACTACTCAGCGTTGAACTGAAACCACAAACATTCCTCGACTGCCGCAACAGGTTTTCGCATCAGCAAACAAACATAATAAAGTGATATTTGACAGTGACCTGTGTTAAATTTTGTTATTTGCGCTGCGGCACATGCATCGCCACTACCGCCGAACATAATAATAAAAGAGACCTTTGTTCTGGCTTATGTCTGCAGCGCTGACAGACAGACCGATAAGAGACAGTTAAGTATTAACGCGCTGACACTCGAGCTGATCCGAGAACAAATTATATGCAAGAAATGTGGAAGGGTATTTCGTGGCTCAGAGTTGAGCAAACGTGTCGCTGGTTACTTGGATTGCAGTCAGTTTATTGATAAGAAGAAGAACCAGTTTATGTTCTCGCTGGCTAACCTCTCCTCTCTGAGCAAAGAGTCGGAAAGCGGCTGACTGTTCCTGATTGGCTCCAGCTATACCTGCACTTTGGCAGTTAACGAAGACACCAAATGGCCGCTTCAAGGTTGCTGGTTTTCGTGCTTTGTTTATCATGTATTCTTCGAACGAAATCCGAAGGTAAGTTCTGTAATATACTAGTAACGCTGTCTGAGTACATGTACTATCACATAATACTGTACTACGTAATCGATACTGTTTTTAAAACGTTGATCATGAAGTATTTGCACGATGCCGGTTCGATTAGAACCGAAAGTAAATATGACTTTACATTTTGATCAACTCACAATCATGAGCCGATATTACTTCATAAGAGAATTCCGCTCATTGCAATTCAGATCAGCGGTATAGGTACATTGACAATTTCACTGATCGAGTCATAACCCCCGGACTCTACTGCTTGTACACGACCAGATTGATAACCTGGAATAATGGAATCCGGAATATGGATTCCAGAATCAGAAAGCTGATGGCTGTCCGTCGTTATCGATGATGATCGCCATTTGTTTTCTGTCCTCTCAGTCACCGCGATGGACTCTGGTGACTGATGAGGCGTTTTGTTGCTTGTAAAAATCCAGAAAAGGTAACCCTTTCATTACCCTGGATACCAGAGGCTCGAAATCGTCCGGGCGTTCAAATTCCACATAATTATACCAAGCAATCCAGTATAATTTTTGACCCCTGATGATAAGAATTATACTGTCAGTCTCACAAATCTAAGTGCTCCACTCGTAATACTATAAAATAAAACGAGCTCGTTTTTAATCTCTTATATATACATATCTATAAATCTCGGGTCCCTTATATCATCTTATTACTTATTATACGTGTTCAGCATATTGACCTTGTAGGCAGCCGTATAATTATCAATTTTGTTAAACATGTCATGTTATGCGCTATGCCGTACCTTATTACTTATTATATATGTTCAACATATTGACTTTGTAGATAGCCGTATAATGGTCGTCACGCAAAACAAAACTCCTTCGGAGAATCAAAACTCTTTCGATCGCGGCACGTTACCGTATATTCGTACCTGAGCCCCTCTGGAACCAGGGTACCCTTTCATATACCTTTTACTAAACTTTTCACTTGAGTGACCCCTTAAAATACTTGGATGAATCAGCCGTTAGGTGCGTCTGTTCGAGATATTTTGAAATGCCCTTTTAAATACCCAAATGACAGTTTTTTCTACCCTTTTCTATACTTCAACTCGTGAAATCCCTACCCTTTTATATACCTCCAGCCTGAAAAGGCACCCCTTTCGGGCGGAGCCTCCCCGTATAGATTATAGGAAATCTGCCACATTGACTTTGACGCAGCTTCTGTTGTCCACGCTTTTCGATCACTTGCTGGGTTGCGGTTTAAATAATAACAACAACAATAATAATACTGAATAATAATAATAATAAATACTAATAACTAATAATATAATTGCCGACATCGCCGAAGGTACTTTTCACCAGGGCTCTGTGTAAACTTAAAAATATAACAATACAATGCTCGTTTCTTTTCTGAAACACGGTTCTTAAAGCAAGCGTTTCGCTCACACCTGGCGTTTTTGCTCTACACATGAACGAACATAATTTTCTATGTTCTTTTGTTTGAGACCATTTTCAAACTAAGGCACGGTTTTCTGACAGACACGACCACTTCCGAGCAAAGACATTCAAATTGAAGTGAGCCGTATTGGTTTGGACTCATAGGCTACATGTGCAGGACCTTGATTAAGGATATGTAAAAAGCTATATGAAGTAATGTTAATTACTGCTCAGCCAAATGCTTTATGGCCGTTACAGGTGTTTAGCAATACCGGTAGGTCAAGCAACAGTATGCTTCTTATCTTTTCTAGAGCAGATTTCGTATGAGTGGGACAATGGACAAACTCCCGGGGGGGGGGGGAGGGGTACTTACATGAAAAATGGGTATGTATGTGAGGCCAAGAGACTCAAACCCTGACCCTGTTTGACCCAATCCGAGCTCCAAAACCCTGATTGCCCCCTTTTTGGGAAAAAAAAACCCTGATTGCCCCTTCTTTAAATTGTTTTCAAAACACGGTCGGATATATACCCCGGCCGGTATACCGCGTACCGGGATTGCATGCAAAATACGGAACATTTCAAGTCGGGACGTGTCATTGGGTATAAACAAATCAGCAGATGAAGTACATAGATAAGTACTGAAGTACGAATTAGCGGCGTCACGATGTATGGGAACCTCAGTGCTTGCATGTGGGCAGGCGATCAAAATGCGGCAACAGAATGTCTTTTTTTGACATAGTAGCTAAAAGAACTGAACCCTAACTGCCTAAAAAAACCTGAACCCCGACCCTGACTGAACCCAAATTATCCTCAAATCCTGACCCTGATCTGCCCAAATCAGGTCAAAACCCTGACCCTACCTGCCCAAACCGAGCTCAAAACCCTGACCCACCCGGGCGGCACATACATAATACGTCACAAACAGGAGTACCCCCCCCCCCCCCCCCCCCCGGGGGACAAACTACGGCATGTCCGTAACCGTGTTGTAACCGTACTGTACTGTAACTCTGTGCCGGATTTGATTGGATCAGCTGGACAAAAACAATGGGAAACCATTTCAACGTCACGGCATGCCGTGCGGTAACCGTGCTGTAGTCAGTGCTGTAGTTCGTCCCACTCATACGAAATCTGCTCTAGAACGCTTACACCACGCACCACAAAAATTGCTACCCCTCGAGGGACGAGCATTGTAAATGTAATTGTAATCGGAATCACAGTTTTCATGTTTCGCAGTTAGCCTCTTTAGTATGTACAGTACGTAGATGGTGGTCTTTTCCATTCTAATGTAATGCTGCAAGAGTTATGGGAAAGAGTTTCATTTACCATTTAAACGAGCAAGTTTCCCTTTTTTATAAACCTATCTTAATAAATAAAGTGCAAGTGATATAAATGTTTTGTTTTCTGATTCCGGATTCCATAATTCCAGACTCGTCGTAGCAATCACCATACCCGAGAATCACGGCAAAGCAACCGGCTGGACTCTCGAGCATGAATAATCACAATATCGAATCCAACGCCACTGGGTACATTTATGATTATATCATACTACAAACATTCAACAAAATTAACCGAACCCATATTCTGTTCATTATTTATAGCTTAGGTTTCTTCCTTTGCCACACTAGTTTTATCTCCAACCACTGATGCATCGATGAGACGACGCGGTTAGAAAAATATGGCGATACTTGAAGTGTGTCAAATATCCTGTTACCACAAATAAAATTGTTTGATTAGCAGACAAATACCATTAGGTGATAATGCGACCTCTAACTGAGCTGTAGCTATAGCGAAATACCCCTTGTGAGCGGAGCGAGCGGAGCAGCAATTAATAATCTGGACAAAATCTCGCAACGGTTCATTGCGTTAATTCGCTGTTTCGACCACAATCCCTTGCGTGGCCAACCACAATGCGCTCCTCCCCTCCCCACTAGTGGACATTTTTTGCAGCCACTGATACGATCCTGAAGGGCAAGATCCGCGCGTCATTGGTAGACTATATTTACTGTGTAGGTTGTAGCTTCCTTCATAATTCAGGGAATACTGGTAGCATAATAGCCTCTGTGGTGTCCATTGGGGAGGGGACGAGCAATCCTTTGATGGGTTTATGTTCTTCTCATTCCTTGCAACTTGGCATCCGGAGGAGAGCGATTTACGCAAATTCGCGAGTGCTTTGTCGTACACCGTACTTCAGGCTAATTCTGATCGTCTTCGTTTGTTTTTTTACTACGGTTCCTTCAGTGCTCCTTATTAGTCTTGTGTTTTGACGTGAAGTTTACTAAAACAGCGAGTTTAACCCACAAAATATGTTTTGAAACTTGATGATCATGCATGCTAAGTTGACGACTCATGCACGAGTCACTGGAGTCGTGTAGGTGATCGGACTCAGTGTGAGTATATATGTTGATCGATAATGGCTATCAGTTAAGAGAAATATATCTCCTGTAAAAGTCAAGCAGTCGGTCCAAAACACAATTAGCATTTATAATTTCATCCTCAATTACAGTTGATTTCCGGTGTTTAAACTTCACCGGGGAGAACAACAGTTTTTTTGTGCTGGGAATCTTAAGAAAAGTTGGGAATTGGTACGCTCAGGGAATTTACCTGGAAATCGTTGATATGTCGATTTTCTCGGCCAAAATAAGTAATATCGCCAAAATAACTATACATCTAGACGTTTGATAAGTCCGATACAGAATTCGTGTCCGTGCTTTACGGGCGTCTAATAAATTATCTATATAATACCAGGAGTCATGGGCTCCTGATAATACAAGTTTTAATTGCTATTTATAACTCACTGATAGCCTCAGGGTCTCACAGAAATTCCAAAAACTTCAAAACAGGGCTGCTAGAATCGATACAGGTTCTAATTGCCACATAAGGTCAAACTGATATATTAGCTAAGCTTGACTGGAAAGACATAGAGGACGGCGCCTCTGCCGGCTGGGCAGCGTCAAGTACACAACCATGCATGTGTTTACTAAAACAAGCACAATTCATCAGTATATATATAGCTTGCGTCGTTCTCGACAGGATGTCCCGAGACCTAACAACGAAGTCTTAAAAGGTAGTTTTTCTTACAGAGCCTCTCTATGGAACAGTCTATCTAAAATTAGCGATATAGATGCTACAAGTATAATTATACACTTTAAAAATACTTGTAGTTTATATCTAATCTTAGTTTTTCTAATTCTTATTTTCATGTAAATAGTTAAATATGAATAATATTAAATTCTTATTATCTCATTATATTGAAAAAAGTGTAAATATTATTATATTGAAACGAAGGTCTCATCACACACATGCCAACGCCTTCATACCTCTGACCACCACTACTACATCCCAGACTCTTCTTCTACCCAAGAATAATCACGCAATGGAACAGTATTTCCTCTGACGTTTTTACTAAAAGCAATAATCCTGTCTCCTTTTATAAGTTTATTTCTGCTCTAACGCACCCCAGTGTTTTGTATAGTTTTTTCTTTTTGACTGTCCTTTTGTAATACCGATATGTAACATTGTTAGTGACCCCTGATTAACAATCCTCCTATGGAGGGATAGCTATATTGGAAGATAGATAAATGGCAAAGTACTTATGATTGTTCTGTAAGATAGATTAAAAGTTGGGGGTGGTTTATTTATACTCGAATTATTCAGATATCAAGATAATTACTGATCCCTCTAGTAATACAAAGATGGATTTAATGTCTTGCTCAAGATTCTCTTCCCACTGGGATAAAGAAAATAAAAGGAATCATAAATTCTCTCAGACTTGACAATTTTCCAAGACTGAAATTGCCAAAATACTTTATCACAAGCTGCGGTTTCCTCTTATCGTTTTTCAGTGTAGTCCTGGCTTAGTGATGAGGAGCGTTTCCGGTTCGTTTCTGCTACTTTTACTGGACATCAAGTTAATCGGTGCCTGGGGTTAAGACGAAAAAAGTGGCTATAAAACATGGATCACCATAATGATTTCTTTTAAATTTACCAGGATTTTTATAACACTGTTTTCAATATCGATCCATGCAGATTGCCCACCGCCGCACTGAAAGTTTGGAGAGTTGTCACGGTACATAGCCCTCGGCTTAGGACAGCTTGGAAAACCTAATTAGTGAGAATGGCGGACAATGATCAGCAATAAAACAGCAGGATTGCAGACTCGGTGTCGCTTATGTCTCTATCAATTCCGTACCTACCCATCCCCCCTCCCCGGCATTTGTGGGGCATTTGACATTTTTGAACGATCAGAGCGTTGCAAATTCCCCACCGTGGGGTTTTCACAAAGAAAATCACAAGTGTGAAGGAGTTTTGATATTATGATCAAACACTTGCATAAATTATCCAAACTTTCTTCTACGTTTTCTTTTAAATGGTATGTTCGTTTGAGAAGCCATATCAAATACTCGTACTTGTGTTTGGTCACGAGATCAAAACACCTCGAACTGAGTTTAAAAAACTCCGCTGCGCGTCGTTTTCAACTCCATGTGATCAAACCCTTGTACTGACGAGTGTTTAATGTATTACTTCCCCTCCCTTCCCCCTCCCCCTCCCTTCATTTTTGTCCTCGCCCCATTTTGACTGCGTGCCACAGGTGACCCAATCCGGGAAAAAAACGACAGAAAAAAAATAACAGAAGTGCCTGCAAGCAGCTACTTAAAACTTAATTTATACCGATCGGAAGATAATTTTTCTTTGTGTCGAATTTCTGTACTCAGTTAGACAAGCTCTTGTTTTATTTTATTTCTTGAACGATTTACAGGACTGAAGTCCCTCAATTTTATGCCAAAACTTTAATTGCTTTGTTATGGACAACTGATTTTGAAACGGTGCTGGCTGAATCATTGCAGTGTACTCAGTTTGAATATTAACAGTGTAGAAACTTTACATGTGCGTTAGTTGACTTGCTAACTGTACAATGAACTAAAAAAAAATCAGTCATACTGCCTTAGGCCTCCTGTTTCACATACAGTATAGTTATTACACCCGTTAGATAATTTACCTACGACTCCTGTGTATTTGTCAACAAACCTCAGTCAGACTACGTTTACTACGTTTACACTAACTTGGAACAAAGTTTCCAATTCATATTTTTTATGTTCTCCTGGGGATAGGGAAGAACATGATCAGGAGACTTTCCTTGGTCAGGTAAACGCATAGTCTAAATCTGGATCGAGAATATTCTATATTGCCATATGCGATGCGTTGCTAGCCAGCGTTGCTAGGAGTCGTAGGTAAATTATCTAACGCGTGTAGATCTAGGCGGCATTAAGAACTTTAAGAGCTTCAAGAATTCCGAAGAACTACGGTGCTTTCATTGTCCAGACTCCTAAGGGTGTACCGAGCCTCTGACACTGGTAATATCTCGGGCAATGCTGAAGCTATTAATACATCTCACTTTGGGTGTATGGATTTGTTATCTATTTGCCTTGAATTGTAGGCAAAACGCGTTGTGTCATTTTGACCCATTTCATACCTTACTGACTCATTTCTATCATGATTTCAGACAGTGACGTATCCGTGGCGTGCAACAAGAATGATATGACAGTTTACTTAAGGAAGGCCTTCCTCTCTGATTTCTATATCGATGACTTACGTCTTCAAGACACGGCCTGTTCCTTCGAAAGTTCAGAGAACTTTACGCATTTCGTGATGTCCGTACCTCTGGTAGGATGTGGAACGTATATTAAATACACCAACCTGTCGGTGATATACACTAATGTGATACAACAGCGACCCCTCGGTCAGAACGTCATCATAAACAGGCTGCCCGAGGTAGAGATTCCTATCCGATGTTCATATCTAAAGAAGGTAACGCCTAGTTAGATCCCATATATACTATCTGATAACTTTATTTCCAAGGCAGGGGAAAGACACTTTATTTATTTTAGAGTTTACAAAGTGTTTGTTTTCTTTTTTTTTTAAGTGGCCGGATAAAACGAATAAAGTCCAGGGTCTTCCTTTTCGGACGTTTGATTTTTACCGGTTACATACCAAGGAAAGAGAGTACATTCTATCAATGATACATAGTCTTGCACGGGGAGTTATAACTTATATTTTGTTTTTCGAGAAGACGCATTGTCGATGAAAAAGAGAGTCCCGTCGCCCCGTAATACGCGCGGGGCTTGGGCTTAGTCATCGCGCGGGACGAGGGACCACGCGCGGAAATTTATAAGAAGTAAGAATTAGAAAAGCAAAGAGTGAAAACGAGGTCACGCGATGGCTTGATGATCACCGTACGATACATGGAACGGAAGTAAAATTACAGAAATCGAAAACTTGGAAATCAGAAACAGAACATAGGCACACCACAATAATGAAGTGAAAAGTAGAATAAAACGTGTCTAAAGGCCTATAACATATAATAAACGAATCTAAAGGCATTAACTGGCTTCCTGCCGAGTACAGAACTGTTCAAATCATGTTCCGAAGCATCCGGGGGAAATTCATGGCCTCGATTGGGTTTTTAATCCGGTAGAAAGTATGAAATTTGTTAAACAAAGCGTATGTGTACTTCTTTTATGAAACTAATAAACAACCAAGAGCATTTCATGCAGTTCGACTAAAAGCTGTTAGCTTTTATTTATGCGGCCGTTGATAAACATTGGCGCAAACCTGCATGGGTATGTTTCTAAAAATAGGACATTTTCATTATGGCGTCATTTTACTACAACTTCCAGAACCTTTTCAAATTCACTTTATAACGTAGTTACGATAATGACGCGCGCTCTGACAGGTTGACTAGCCATAAAGAAAAATGGATTGTGCACGCTGATTGTGCACTCTCTGACGTCACAACCCGGAGTATTTTTTTTCACAATTTTTACCAAAAGCTAAAGGTGAAAATTTGAGCTCTTTGAAAAATACACGAGTGTAAATTAATCCTAAATTGCACCGTAGGATTACCTTGTAATAACTTTCATGACAAAAATAGACAAACAAATAAGCTTTCCTTTCCTTCATTTTCAGTCGCGTGATCGTACAAAAGCAGCTTTGAGCGCGCGCTCTTGATTCGAAAATGGCATGATGGTTGCGTCAGCAGCGCGCGCTAACTAAAATTGAAAACTTTTCACTCGATTCACAGCAGTTTTTTACATTTGTTTTAGGCTTTCATAAAAAAAACAATTGTGCCAGAAATACAGGATATTCAATGCTAAAGTACATTTACGTCAGAATTTCAGCAAAAAATATTGATTTTGAGACACTTTGTGAAAAAGTAATTTGCACTGGTGTAGGTTAGGAGAATCTGTAACGTGATCAGAAAAACACAAATAGTTTAAGGACGTGCGAAACCTGAACTATGGTCAATGCTTAGCGTGCGTAAATCGAGTTCTGGATGCACTTGGATAGTTGGGAGAGCAACGCCTTGAGCAACTCTGACACTACCATCGTGCTCTCCCAACTATCCAAGTGCACCAGAACTCGATTTACGCACGCTAAGCATTGACCATTGCTTAATTATCATTCAAATTTATCAACTCCTTTGAGAATTCCAAGACAATGATACAAATTAAACGAACAAAATAATCCGCGCCAAGAATTCTGGTAGTTGTAGTATGTCATCACGCAAACGTCCTGTTGCCACAATGAAGGAACATACAACTGTCTTAATTATATGTTAATTAAATTAATTATTTATTTATTCATTGCGATGATGTCTTCATTTTTGTTGGCAAGAGAACTTCGTTATATTTTGTATTTAATTGTTTATTTATTTAGAGCACCGTCGTTATATCGGTGAAACAACTCCAAACTTGTTAGAACTATATAGCATCAAAATATATACTAAATATGCGGTGCCTAAAATATGAAATACAATTTTTTTAAATGAAGACTGCTTGATTTATATGCAGGCAAGAATTTCACGGAACAATGTAACGAGTAGTGGAAATCAATGACACATGCAACATAAAATAAGACACAGGACACAACAAAATAAAGTTTGGAGACCAAGAGCACCTGGCATATAGATTACATGCTTATTCGCATCTTCGTATAAACACCCCAGAGAAAATCAATTAAATAAAATCAAGACACGACAAACCGACACAGCAAATACACAGAATACATTTGGTTTAATTCACAACCTGCAAAAAATGTTATTGTCCTCAAACACTAAAATTCGGAGTTCAACTGAAGTTTGGTTTATTTGAACTTCATATAGTTCAGTACATGATAACTATTCTAAAATGTATAAAAAATTAATTTACAGCAATTATAACACTTTTTTATTTTGTTTCACGGACTGCGCTCTACTGGCATTTGCAGGAAATAGAAAGGACTCTGCTAAATATTATGGGGCGGCCTTCACCTCCTCGGAACATGGAATAGTACTGGCTATCCAAACAATGCCTAACCCTGAAACAATACAAACCCTAACCCTAAAACAATGGAATTCTTTGTCAGTGCAGTCCAAATGGGGTCCAATAAAATGCAAGGTTCTGAGAGGTGAAGGGCTGCTGAATATTATTGCCAATGACGAAGTACGATAACAATGATGATCAAAACAAAACCCACGACCCTGACTACTGGGATTAAGAGTCCCATGCTCTACTGACTGAGCTAACTGGGCTTCCTTGACATTGTTTGGCAATCGAAGAAGGTTTTGTCTACTACCAAGTTTTCTGATTGGGTTAATGGGATCCCTGTGGTTTGCACTGGTTCTTCACGTTACGGATAGAATGAGTGACGACGTCACACACCAGTACAAACCATAGGGATCCCATTAACCCAATCAGAAAAAATACCCACTATGATACTGTAAATACCAACCAATTACCATGGTATTTCCATACTACGGAAATATTGCTGACTTTCACTTGACGTCATAGCCGCCATTCATGTTGGTGCCCTTAAACAATAGATTCCTCGTTAGCTTCTTTTGTTGGGGCACCAACATGGCCGCCATGCCCTTTGTCATTTGAATCTCTGGGGATTGAGTGAAAACCAGCAATACCCGCATAATCTTGGAAATTTCATTTTTTCTTTCATGGTCATTTCCATAACTAGTACTTTTCCATGATTTTCCATATACAAAAAATGAAGTATGCCAGAAATATCATGGAAAAATGCAGTAAATTGGAATTTCCAAGATCGTTGTATATTTACATAGAATTTATATGTTTTCCATGTTTTACCCATACTATGCCAAATTAACTTACACAAAACAGCACAATATTCCCTGAATCTTGGCCCAAAAATGAGGGCGAAAACCTTCAACGGAACCCGTCAGACCAACCAAGCATTTTATAATAATTCGATTCCAAAACTGCATAAATAAACTTTTTTGATTTCCTTTAGATTTCTGCTTCTTATGCGGACCTCATCGCAAAACACAAAAAGCTGGAACTCAAAGTTGAAGACGGTTCTGGAGAGTTTAACCTGCAGATGACTTTATTTTGGGATGAGAGCTACACTGATTTCGTTGGCTTAGAGAAGTTTCCACTCAAAGTGGCCCTTAATCAACGGCTGTACTTCCAACTTGCTGTGGATTCTCCTGATAAGAGTCTAACAATCATCGCTGACACGTGCTATGCCACGCCCACTCGCATTCCAACGGAAGAGGGCCGATACGTAATAATCCAGCACGGGTAATTCTTTATAATAATAAGATAATGATAAGATGTATCATAGGGCCGGTATAAAATCGTTTGTTGTCCTATTTGATTAACCTACATTAAGCCCCGGTCAAACAGACGCAACATTTTCATGCAACATCGTGCAACATTGTTGCATGAAATGTTGCGTCCGTTTGACCACTCTGTTGCACGATGTTGTATGATGCTGCATGAAGTTTGAATCTATCCAAATTTCGTGCAACATCCAATTTTCCAATTTTTCTACACTTTTCAATTTAGACTATAATGCTAACAACTTAACGGCAATGGAGTGTTCCAAAAACCGTTTACTGTTCATGGGAAGGTTAACTATTGTATTTTACCGTCAATAGTTAGTGTATCACTTAGTTAAAGTGGCAATACTCATTCTCTATCATAATTATTTCTCGTGCCCACCTAGGTGCTCTAAAGATGATACTTTCAAGACATATCGTGCCCCTCCTGGAGCCCAGCGTTTTAGTTTCCAGTCCTTTCAGTTCTTACGCTCCTCTGATATCCCGTATGTGTTCATCCATTGTGAGGTGCGTGTATGTAATGCGTCCGATGGATCCTCAATCTGCGCGAAGGGATGTGATAATGAGCTATTTACAGACCCGATGCAGAGGATGCGTCGAGCTACGAATGAAGACATGTATAACCTTGAACAGGGCCCCATCGTGCTAATTAGTGAAGTGGAAAGACTTGAACCGGAAGAGATACAGAATCACGGTATGAAGAGTCCAATGGTTTATTTGTTGCTACTAACTCTGCAAAAGACTCGGCGAATGTTCTGGAAATGGATTTTCCGCGTGAGATCTTAACCTTGTAGGAAATTAGTGCCACGAAAGGAACTTACTGATAAAGGGAATTCAAGATCGAAATTAGCTCTCATCAGCATGGGATGTTAATTTCATCAGGACTATTAGTCGTACGAAGTGGCGCTCGACATCTGTATCCCAGTGATCTACCATTAGCATCTAACCTGCTAAGCTAACTCCTTCTTATTAAGTTACATCATCTAATAGCGTACGTGAAAAATGTTTTGATTCTGATTGGTTTAGAGCAGTTCACATTCAATAGTTTGACTCGAAAGCTTAATAATAAGGTTTCGATTGCAATAGGCCATTTTGACGATGTTGCACACGCATCAGTAGAACCATTAAAAAATAACAAATAACAATAGGTGTACAGTTAACAATCGATTCTTCGTTAGCTTCTCAAATAGCCGCCATGCCATTTGTCATTTGAATCTCTGGGGATTGAGTGCAAACCATCTATAGACGCGAGCTGCTAAGACTCGTTCTGGTTCAGTTATTTAACTTTTCACTAAATTATATATTTCTGCAGCTTTCATCTTTTTCGTAGGCTTTTATTATCAAATATGTGGTAGAAATACAAGATGTTCAATTCTAGGGTACATTTACGTCAGAACATTGGCAAAAACTTTGGTTTTGATATATTTTGTGAAAAGTGTAATCTGCACTGGTGTTGCGCTTCAGCATTTTGGCTGACTAGGATTGGGGATAGGGTCGTCAACTTGTCTTTACAATACGCGTAGTTTAAAGATACGAAAGATTCAAACCACGTCTATTTTTGCTCTTACTTTTGAAATACACCTGTTTGTTTCATGGAGTGATACATCACCATAATTCAATCGTATGTTCTTTGTATTTTTCACCCATTTCACCTAGCTTCTTTCAATTTCAGCAGATGATTCTACCATCATGTCTTGGGTACTGACTGGTATGGGGCTAATCTGCTTCACGTGCTTTATCGTTGTGCTCTACACCAGGCGAGAGCTGATCCGCGCAAGGCATGACACATGCCCTCCTCTACGGGAAACAAGGCTGTGATAGTTGGTCACACAATCTTTACTAAAGCAATGCTCAATTGCGCATTATTGGACGGGGATAGTTTGTTCGTTTTTTTATATCATTTGATTGGTGACAGGGGTAACACCTAACTACATACTCTGCGCTAGCAAGACTATGTGGTGTCACACAACCTTAAATTTGTAAGCGCAATCTTAAAACGCAGTAAATAGTATTAGAATTGTTCGTGACTTTCGGTCGTCCTAGGCCTCAAGTCACGCAAGAAGCCAACTGGTCCGTAATGGCGTGATGTTTACACGACTTTTAGGTATCAGGCTTTTGGTAGCCTATGTAAGGCAAAATTTAATTTAATTAACTCACAATTATGGTTGTTCGCAGCATGAAAGAAAGACTCTAGACATTTTGTTTCTCCGTCGGCCGTGACGTTTAAAGTGCAAACATCGAATCATTGGATTTTTTTGTTTTCCGATCCATATGGTACTTGGCGAAAGCCAGAAGCAGGTTAAAGTACGAACGTAGGTTTATCCTTAGACTTGCCACAGTCGACCTATTTTTTCCCAGGCGACGGGCAAACGACTTCTTCGCGAGTGGTCGACTTGTTTCCCTTGCAGTGATTCGATTAGTGTTTCGCGCCAAAAATCCACCGAGATGACGTATCTGGTGTCTTGGAGGCGGAGCAAGTCGGGGCGGCTAGACAACGTGTGGCGTATTTTGGTAGCCTTCGCGCGAATCTACAAAGACTTGATAATTCATTATTGATAGGTGTGCACTAAAGCTATTTTGATTGGCTACCGACTGAAAAATCTGTCAACCCAAATGACAAAACAGCAGGCGGAGGACTTTGAGTTTAACTCCTTACGCTGCTGAATGCTCTTGTGTTCCGCTTGCGCATGCAAGACCTCAACATGAACTGTTTATTTTGTGTATAAAACACAGGACACCCCAGGAGCTCATTACCAGGAGCGTTCCTATGTCATGGGCTGGGCCCCCAGCGCAGGAGTAGATGTGGCTATATTTAGAATTCGAATTCCCGCGCTGAAAGTGAGAGGAATGATAATGAATAATTATGAGAAGTGACGTATAGCTATCTGATTGGCTAAGACATCACGGCCTTTGTTTATTTCGCGCGAAATGCAATACTAAATATAGCCACATCTACTGCTCTGCTGGGAACAGAACCAATGGGGAAGATGGACGCTCCTGGTAATGGGCTCCTGACCCGCAAACTCGTTCCAAGGGTCTTTTCGGTCAGATCCAAGATGGCGGCTACTCCGAGTCCAGAGAGATGAACTTGCATATAGATTCGATTGCTCAAATTTTATCACTAAAACGATTTTAAATAACCTTAAAACACATTGTGTAGGTAGAGCAATAGATGCAGTGCATTACTGGGTAGTTTCCTGGTATAGTTTCCTGGTAAGTTTCATCAGTGGGAAAGCCAGGAGAAGCCGTGGAATCTGAACATGTGCTATCGATCGCTTCGCTTCAACGCTAACAGAAAATGAACGGCTTTTAGGATTCTGTTCCAGCTTAGATACATCCTGGTAGCTTTGTGATACCCTTCCGCTGTTTCTTTATCCAAGTAAACTCCATTTCGAACCGTTTAGCAGACCTGTTTTCACTACGTCGCCGCGTGGAAATACCGTTAATCGCATCTCGCCCACTCCAGATTGGGATACCTATGGTTTCTACACGTCATGGACAGACTATTTCCATATTTAGCTTGGCCGCCATCTTAGATCGTCAAATCACGTGACAAAATACTCCCAAAATCTGGGAGTATTTGATCACGTGATCCAGCCTTTACCAGGGTCTTCTCTCGGAGTAGTCGCCATCTTGGATCTGACCGAGAAGACCCTGGGACGAGGTTGCTCCTGGCCGTACCGAAAAAGATGGCGGCTTGTACTTTTACCCACAATCCTTTGCGCGCGAAAACTTTTAAATCCGTTATAAAATCGCGCTAGAGATGTTTTAAATCTTAACAACAAGCAAGTACAAATGTTCCCAATCCACTGTTATTGAAGAGAATAGATGATTTCTACGTATTATTTTGACCGTGTTAGGTTCGCAAGGAATTGTGGTCAAATGTACGGCCGCCATCTTTTGCTGTTCAGTGGATTTGATAAGTACTGTATATGCTATGGCGGTATTGAAATATCTAATCCCGTTTAATTTAATGTGATCTTAACACTCTTTCCTTAACTACACGATTGTGAAAATGTCACACCATATTCGGTGACGTCATTTATTGGATATGTCACGCACTGGTTTCTTCATATTAAGGTGGCGAGAGCAATGGTTGGAAAGGGAACTCAAGGTTAATTAATCGATTAGATAATTTTTATTTTATTTAGGAAAACAAGAATTGAATTGAATTATATAGACGTTGAATTGCTCTAACGTAAGGGAACTCTCGTATTTAAATAAATGTTATGGTATTATTGATTCTTGGACTCTTCTCTTTTTGCCGCTTGAAGTAGTTGGGGCTGGTTGGGTAAGCATGTACTCCTAAAGCTTTTCTGTGCACAGTATTGTGAGCATTCCTTATTTGTGGTCCTTTAATCCTAGTCCTCAATAGCGACATAAACATAAGCACAAGCAAGTTACGCAGACGCAGTAATGCATTGATCATTAGCGGTACTTGTTCTTATCTCACACTAGTGACATTAGCACAAGTTACGCAGACGCAGTAATGCATTGATCATTAGCGGTACTTGTTCTTATCTCACACTAGTGACATTAGCACAAGTTACGCAGACGCAGTAATGCATTGATCATTAGCTGTACTTGTTCTTGTCTCACACAACATTAGCACAAGCAAGTTACGCAGATGTATGATGCATTGATCATTAGCGGTACTTGTTCTTATCTCATACTAGTAACATTAGCACAAGCAAGTTACGCAGACACAGTAATGCATTGATCATTAGCGGTACTTGTTCTTATCTCACACTAGTAACATTAGCACAAGCAAGTTATGCAGACGCAGTAATGCATTGATCATTAGCGGTACTTGTTCTTATCTCACACTAGTAACATTAACACAAGCAACTTACGCAGATACAATAATGCATTGATCATTAGCGGTACTTGTTCTTGTCTCACGCTAGTAAATTAGCACAAGCAAGTTACGCAGACGCAGTAATGCATTGATCATTAGCGGTACTTGTTCGTATCTCACACTAGCGACATATGCAGTAACATATGCAGACACAGTAACGCATTGATCATTAGCGGTACTTGTTCTTCACACATGTTATTACTGTGTCTGCGTATCTTGCTTGTGCTTATGTCGCTAGTGAAAACGGATCCTGACAGAGGCCTGTGATTCAAGGATTGATTCAACTGGGTGAAGCGTCTTTTAGCTCTTTCTGATATTTGATGTAGCGGTTAACCCTCGACAGGTTAGCTCTGTTTGTAGCTCTCGCACTCGTGACGTATAGTAGGTGGACCCCGGGGGATTAATTCCCGTAAATTTTGGCCGGGATTGTGGCGTCCAGACACCTATTTTAATAAGCATAAAAATTCGGATAACTGTACCCTTTTATAAGACCAAATTAGTGAAAGAATGAATCAAGTTACCCACAACACAAAATATGATTCCCTATCTAAGCACGTCGGGCATAAAGAACGTCAAAATCGGCATCAGTGAGCGTGGACAAACAATTAAAATTAACACCATTTCTTTACTTATAGTCTCAATTTGTAGAAATGTTGGTGAGTTGTTAACAAAATGAAACTACATATTTTAGGTGTTTTATGTTAGAATGATGACGTTGTTGTGACGTCAAAAGTGATGCCTCCTTTTTTGGTGAAATTCCCCCTTTAATAAACATTACAAACAGACTACACCATCAAAGAGCCTTCATAACACACATTCATTTGGCGCAAATTTGAACGTTCTACGACTACTACAGCAAAAGTTATAGAGGAATGACTGTTGTTATGACGTCATATTTAGTGACGTCAGGAGTCGTACCTAAATAAGGCTGCCTATTGTTAAAAAATCAAGAAAAGACTAGCACATTTCATCATTAAAACTCGAAAATCACTCAAAGGACTTTTTTTCTAAGGGAATGTATTTTAAAATATGACGTCATAATGACGTTACCGAAAATATGACTTCAATTTTAGGCCGGTATGGACAAAAAACAAATACGATTTTAGCCACAACGTGTTTTATGATTAGACAAAATGTCATGCAATAGTATTTACAACTCTAAAAGATGAATGAAGCGATATTTTCATAAATTACACTCTTATCACTCTGAACGAGCATAAAACATTTATTATAAATAGCTAAACTGCATTAAACACAAACAACAGATAAGGGGCTGGCATCTCGTTTATTGATACTTGTCGGACACGTATAATTACAGCAGTATATAATGTTGGCCAATCACGTCTATATAGATGTGTAGTCAGTACGTTTCTTCTATTCTCAACATATGTCCTGAGGAAAATTATAGGTATCAAAGTAGAGAAACGCCTTCGAATGATTCTTACATATTAATCACTCCTCTTTATACACCCTCAACGTTATCCTAACGGGATTATGTAACTTGTTGATATAACATAACAATATACTGCATTAATTCCTACCCACTTGTGTACATTCCGTAATGCTACTAAATATATTGCTTTTGTGTTGTTTATTTCGCGCCAAATTTTGGCGGGAAAATGGACAACATTCAAACTTTCACATAATTTTTGATTTCCTTAACCAATCGACATCGGGTTTTCGATTCCTTCATTCTCATCACGAGGAGATTTTAACAATATACGACATTGCGTTTTTAGAGGTAATGAACAGTGATAAGAAACGTATTACAACTGGATAAATGACGTCATTGTGACGTCACAATGGTAGTAGCATAGCTTAAAAAGTCCGGATTTATTCCTTTTACGATTCTACATCCTTCTACCAAAATTCAATCGTCTGCGTTGAAAACGTTTTAAAATAAAAGAACTCATGCTGTTTTTATGGTCGTTTGTGACCACCGTGAAGGGTTGAACACCTCACCAAAACAACCCCACCCCCAGTCCTATAGGGCGGCATAACATATGATTGTAATATTGTATATATTTATTAAATTAGTATTTCGGTGGGCTCCAATAAGAGTCAGTTTACTTTTGCTGTCTAGTTATTATGTGTTTCGGTACATTTTTATGAAACAAAAATTGATTCTTAGCTTGGTCAATGCTATTCTATGTTCGACATTTATGATTTAAATTATATAAGTTACCTTGTATTCCGTTTAGAACAGACGCTAAGTCCGAAGTTTATTCGCACATAACCGCATAGCTTATACATGGGAGTACCCCGCCTCGGAGGCGGAGATCGTGGGAGTATTCCTGGACAAACTAATACCAGCATCTTAAATATCTTTTAGCGAAATCAGACGATCTCAATTTAACTGCAAATGCCCGTTATATCTTAACGTCTTTCTGCAAAAGGGATTTTAACTTAAATTTTAACTCGGATGGGACCCGCGGCTTCAATAGCTTGTACCAGTCGTCGACACGTCACTGTCACTAACTGTCCGGCATCATAATTTATCAAGAAGTGTATTTCGGCTTCGATATTTTGACATTTTAAACAGATTCGTTCTTCCGGTTTTTTGTATGGCCTTGCGTGTCTGCCTTTTTCTATTGCTAGGTTGTGATTACTAATTCTTAATAGTCTAGTTAGGGCCGTTCTGTGTTTTATATTTTTAACTTCTAGTGTAAGGTAATTCTCATATGTATATGTTGTTTTAAATAAGCGGTATGTTCTTAGCTTAATTTATTTCGCTGTTGGGGTCTTTTCCTATCATCATTATACACTTGGCTTAGCCAGTGTTAGAATTCATTATCTCTTAGTCTCTGTTTGATGTGCTTGAACCATACTTTTTGTTGAGTAGTATTGTCTTGATCATACCAAAGATTTCCAAAGCCGCAATGACTTTGCGGACTTTCTTACTCCAGTACACTTTGTTATTTTCGTTTTTTGTTTCATGATAGATACAGTAAGATAATTTTTGAACGTTATCTAGATCAACAAGTTTTATCCATAATTTTATGCATCTATGTTTTGCATCCACATTTAGGGGAAATCGACCTAGCTCTGCATGGCACGTGTTATTGCTTGCGTATTTTCCGGCTCCAAGTAACATCTTGCAAAATTTGATGTGAACGACCTCCAAGTTGTCTCTGCTTGATATTTCTGATTGGTCTGCACCCCATATTTCACTTCCATCGAGGATTATAGGTTTCACTAAATAAATGTATCAAAAAGTGACATTGTAAGTTTCAGATTTGTTCTAAACAAACGTCCCAGTTCTTTTCTGAGTTTATAAAGTGCTTTCAGAGCAGTCTTTTTTAATTCTTCTCTGGCTAAGTTGAAGTTACCGTAGGTACTAAAATGGAGGCCAAGATATTTATAAGTTCTTGCATTTTCTAATTCCTTATCTTTATAGTAAAAGCAGTAATTGTTCATTCTTTTGCCGTTATTATTAAAAATAAGCACTTTGGTTTTCTCGAGGTTCACATCTATTTGAAATTCATTACAAAAGGTCTCTAGTTACGTTAAGTAATTTTGTTAACCAAAAGCACTTTTTGACATAATAACTAAGTACTAAGTACTATAACTAATTAAGTACATACCTACACATTTATCACTTTGCACAATAACTGTTCGCCTGACAGCTGAAAAACATTTTTTTTAAATATGTTTAAATACCTCTAATTTGTTATAAAAACGTCAGAATATTCGTTTTTATGAAGTTTTACCGTTGGGTGCCCTTACCACGAAGTTTCTCAAAGTACAACTAAGCTGGTCGTATTGCTTTAATTATTGCCCTAGCGCAAGCTTGGGATATCGGATGTAACTTACTACCTACGGTCCGACATAACAAGGTCTGAAAAACGTTGACTATTTCAGCTGTCTTAAGCTCTTCCTTCTAAACCGTTTCCCTGCTTCAGCATAGGTATAGAACTAAACTCCGCTGATCCCGACGGACTTATCATTACAATGGGACTCTTGAGATGTTTAATCATCCTCTGTTTCCAGCTCTTCCGTTCAGCTTTATCTGAATAATCAAGAAATGTCTTATTTCTGACTGATTTTGGCATCCTCTTTTTATCAATGCGATCCAACCTGACGAGAATCAGTGACGCATCATCCATCTCTGTGCTCCTGTATAAGGCCATGTCTAATTCACCTCGGCAAAACTTACTCGACATGTAGTTGAGGGACATCACGACAATGATTTTACGGCTCTTGTAAATAAACTCCGCCATGTTCTCAATGATTGCCTTGCCTATCTCGAAGTCTCTACAGTGTATGCTGTAGTGTAGTTTGTTGGTTTCTAAGAGTGGAATAAGTTCGTCCCGCACCCAGCTGTAGTCTTTGCCACTGTACGTGATAAAAACATCGTACTGGAACTCCATCTGTTGGCAGCTATCTGTGTATAGATATACACATAAGATTTAGAAGATTCAAGATTAATGTCATCAAGCAACAGTAATTATATCTTAAGGACGATACATTCTCCGAGGAGGGGAGTAGGCGGACTGATCAGTGGGATTGGCCTATATGCCGCTGACTAATTAGAAATCCTATACACGGCTCAATATATACTAAAATAGTCCAAGTTAAATTAGAAGGGATCCCTAGATAGAATATGGCCACCGGAAAAATCCACTTAGTTTTCCAGTAAGGCAATGTTGAAGCAATACATATTATAGTCTGTCAATATAAAACCCTAAGGGCTGATTATTTAAACAAAGTTTAGTCAGCGTTTTAGGAAGTCGTCGTCTAACCCTGATTTAAACCGTGAATACCGATTATTTAAACGTGGTTTATCCAAAACCGAGTCTAGACCGCGACTAAACACATTCTAAGGAACAATCGGAATATATAGACCTGCTCGCGAGTAGGTTTAAACGCTGTTGTACAATAATTTCATGGTCAGCCATTTTGAAATGGACTTCTGCGTTACAGACAGTTAAGAGAGTACGCCAATCGCTGTAACATATCACGAATTCGGTACCTCAGAGACAGGTTTAACCCTTTGGAAAAATACGATGCCAAAGATTTTCGAATTCGCTTTCGTTTGAAAAAGGACTCGGTCACTATGACCTCGTTAAAATTGTGGAAACAGATCTTGAACATCAGACGAGAAGAGGTCTTCCGCTGTCACCGATGCAACAAGTTCTTATTCAGCTCTGCGATTTTATGCAACTGGCAGCTTCGAGAAGGATATTGGCGATTTATTTGGTGTCTCTGTATTTGCCGCGTGTTCAGTCATTCACATGCAAGGTTCCAAGGGCAATTGCTAAACGAAAAGGACAATTCCTGTCATTCCCCGATAACTTGTCTGACACCAAGAGAAAGCTTTATGCGATTGTACACTTTCCGAGTGTGGTCGGGGCCATTGATTATACCCAAATCCAGAATATATGCACAGACAAATAAAATGCTATGGCATTTATTAACAGGAAGCAGTTTTACTCCATCAATGTCCAAGCCGTATGTGATAGCGAGGCCTTCATTACTAACATTGTGGCACGCTGGCCTGGATCGACTCACGGCTCACGCATTTTTTAGAACAGCGTGATCGCAGAAAGATTAAGGGAAGGGACTATGATGGAATTCTCGTGGGTAACCGTGGATACGCTTGCCAATTATATCTAATGACATCAATTCTCAAGCCAAAGAATGAAGGAGAAGTGCGCTACTGAACATACACATACTATAGGTGTGTCATTGAGAGATGCTTTGTCATACTGAAGCGACGATTTCCATGTCTGCACTTAGGACTGCGCACCGCCCTCCAGAATACTGTCGTCATTATTGTGGCCTCGGCAATATTGCACAATTTAGCCCTTATTTATATGTAGCACGAACTAGACTTTGATGAAGACATCGAAGATGAAGATGTTGACATTGTTGCTGCTGCAGACGCAAGTGGAAATGCCAAACGCCTCCTAATTATGTCGCAATACTTTAAATTACCTGCAGGGCTCATTATATAGAGAATAGGAAAGAAACGACGACAGTCACTACAATTCATTGAACTCCATGTTACTTTGTTTAATAGTATGTTCTCAGTGTTATATTTGAATAAGTTAACATTATCTGTGTTCTATACTCTTCGTATCCAGGTGACAAGCCAATTCCCATATTTGTGCACTGGTCTAATAGCTAGCTACCATTCCTTTAGTTTGAGGACTTTCATTGTCAATTTGTGCTCTATCCTTGCCTTGAGCAGGAATGCGTCCTCTTCAGAAGGTTCTGGTCTTTTGCGTTTGCATCTGACAATGTAACACGTGATAGTGAATTATCATCCATACTGACAAATCAAAATTATTGTATTTGAAAATTAGTTTACCACTGAATGTCCTCCTTTTTTGGTGATTTTTTTCTGCTTTCCTGGCAATGACTTCAACATCGACAAACTTCTTGGCCCCGCTTCGTATGTGTCCAAAGTGTCCAACTGGTCCTCGCCCCGGCTTAAATTATATATAGGCTCCCATTCTGCGTCACCATAAACTCGTTTTCTAGCGGATTACCGAAGCAACTACTTTGCACACTTGACTTGGGGAGGCAGGAGCTTTTCCTCCACCAGTTTTTCTTGATTCACGACGTTGCGTATCGTGTTCTTTTTTGGAGTGTATTTTCAGCCGTTCCAGCATCCCTGAACCTGATTGAGGTCCCGTTTAATTCCGCTCGGATTTTGGGAGTTGAATTTCCTTAGAATTTCGTCCCAAGCCTTTGCCTTCTTTTTCAGTAATTTATTATCGTATCCTTTACTTTCCACTTCTGGTAATTCTCTGTCCAACTCTGCTAGCAGAAGTTTCTCTTCTTCACTAAAATTTGTTGTTCGCGCGGGCTAGAAGCCATATTGTGATATTGCACCTCAATCTCAAATAGCAATAGCGCATACACAACTCCACAGACAATACATTCACTAATGAATCATTCTTTAGATATTGTTTAACCCTCGCTTCCAAAAAACACGGTTCATTCGCGTTTTAATAACGTAAATACTATTTTAGTCATCGTTTAACCATCGTCTATCGAGACCACGTCTAAACCGTGGATCAGACGTAAACACGGGTTAACTTAGACTTCGCTTTAATGATAAATAAATAAATAAATAAATAAAACATTTATTTGTTATAGCAGGCTGAGCATTACAGCTTAAGAGCGACTGTCCACTAATATCGAGCGAAATCAGAATATCGCGGCAAAAGAAGATAGGCAAAAATCTCTAGCAGAAACCTATTGAACCAGCAGTTTTTAACAACAAACATAACTTAAAAGAGTTGAATGAACTTACCTTTTAAACCCATTGCTAGAAAATCGATTTTTACAAAGTTTTCTTCCTTCTAAGTTGCCATCTTCAATTGTTGTAATCCAAGGTCATGCACAATTACCAATTAACTGTTCGGCGGGTCATGATCAACTTCCAGACTTGATGGCATAATAACGATTCTTGCATTAATCGAACGGCTTTTGACCGCTTAATACAGGAAATGCATTAAAAACATACCTATAGCTGCAAAAAATACACTGTTTCGATTGCATTTCGTGTTTTTGTAGGCAGCAGTTCCAAGAGCGGAACCAGCTTTATATGCATGTCACGCGCTCTGGTGTTTGCGTGGTCATGTCACGCGCTCTCGTTGGAGAGGTGGGAGGGAGGGAAGGGAGAGAGACGGCATAAATTGGGGGGGGGGGGAGATTTTTAACAAACCCTAGTAGGAAAAATCACAGGGGAGCATTATCAAATTATTTATCCGGCTTATACCTCATTCGAACTTTCCCTAATAGTATTGTATACGCCTTCTATACAGTTGAGGCTGCATGACTGTACTTCTGATATGAATGGTAAACCATTCATTGAGGTTTCATAACCAAATTTGGTACAGCGCAAAATAAATAAGAAACAAAACAAGCTTTTCCACCGCTCCCGACAGGTTGGGTGTAGTGATGCAATGTGTGCACAATTATGCAACTTGAAAACTAGCAGGGCGAATGAAGAGCCGTGAAAACTAGGAAGCTAAGTTTTAGAGGCGAACGTATGGAAGTGAACTGCTCTTTTCAAAGCATTGTGGGCGTATCGCCCTAGCTTCCTTAGGCATTGGCTGGCACAGAGGCTCCCAGCCGTGTCGTGTTACTCAAGAAATATCCAAACACAAAAAGGCAAGAAAATGGCCAAAAGCAGAGCACAACACCAACAAAGAGGCGTCCAGAACGATCCTGACAGCTGACTGACATTTTTGTTCCTGTAGTGTCGGGTAAGTGTTTTCGTGTTAATCTCTGTACGGGCGGCAGCTCAGGTATTTTACGGGGGTAAGGGGCCACGATCCACGTAGTCTAGTGACTAACCTTAAATTAGCGAGCAATTGGGGATACTAAGTCAGGATTAGATTAGAAGAGGAATTACAGTGCTGTTTATTTAATGGTCCTGTGAACTAATCCAAACCCTAACCCAACGTATTAAAAACCCTAACCTTAGTAAATCCAATTGCTCACTAATTTAGGGTTAGTCAGAAGAACACGTGGATCGTCGATCTATCGATCTAGTTGATCTGCATAAAGAACTTTTCACGGTCAAAAGTGAAATCAACAACTTTTCGATAATAGACCAGTTCGCGGTAAATTCCGACATTTTGAAAGGGGTGCAAACATGGCGCGAAATACAGCGTTTGTATGGGAATCGATGGGAATCCGATGCCAAATAAAATCCCTAAAATCGAATTTCTGAAATATTCTTCAGATTCAAACTTAAAATACCAGGAAAAAGATTAACATATCGAAATTTGAGGGATGTAGCTGTGCTGGGAAGCGTGTAATCGTGTTTTCAGTTTTCCAACGAGTAAAATTCCGCGTGAAAATTTACAGACAATGTATGGAAAACTGAAAACACGATTACACGCTTCCCAGCACAGCTACATCCATCAAATTTCGATATGTTAATCTTTTTCCTGGTATCTTAAGTTTGTATCTGAAGAATATTTCAGAAATTCGATTTTACCGATTTTATTTGGCATCGGATTCCCATACAAACACTGTATTTCGCGCCATGTTTGCACCCCTTTCAAAATGTTAGAATTTACCGCGAACTGGTCTATTAGCTAACGGCGAAATGCGTTGGGCTTAAAGTGCCGCTAACCCAATGTTTTTTAAATAACCCCATAACAGCTGTTGAAGTTTGCAAAAATAGGCGAAAAGCAAGACAGCTTTGTTCACAACCGAGTTATCTTTACTCCTGTGTTAGCCTATTTACATGATTATGTTTGTCGTCAATGAAATCTGGAATCCTGCCAACGATACAAACTGCAACAAGTGCTAGTAAATAAAGGCTTTTTGCCTAATTTGATGCCATTCGGCCAAGGCCCTAGCCTGCTTGTAGGCTCTGGTTGATTTGGGGTTCTTGTGGTGGGAGAGAGGAGGGGTAAGGGGGAGAAAGAGAAAGAGAAAGAGGAGGGGGAAAGAAGAGTCTGCGACAAGATCCTGTGTTTTTGAAATTCTCGTTCGTCCACAGGGTCTTGTCGCAGGCTTTCCTTTCTCTTTCTCCCCCTTCTCCCTCCTTCCTCCCACCACAGGGACTCCAAATCAACCAGAGCCTACAAGCAGGCTACCAAGGCCCCAACTGCGCGCTCGTGAGACAACTTGTCTAACGTTTTAAAAAACAGATTATAAAATAGTTTCAATAGTACGCGCACTCTGATTGGCTGTAAGCCGTGTTTCTATTTAACAAATAAAGAAGCCTTATAGCCATGTTTTATACTATCATAAAACACGATGGGCATTTGAGAACATGAGAGAAATGTTAAAGCACAAGCCGAAGGCGCGTGCTTTCAACATTTCTAGAGTGTTCTCAAATGATCAGAGTGTTTTATGATAGTATAAAACATGGATTTAAGGCTTCTTTATCTGTTTTATAATATAGATTTACGCGCGCGATGAAAGGAAACCGCCAGTTGAAAACTATATAACACGGCTAACCATGTTATATTTAAGAAATAGAAAACATTTCCCGTGTTTCTATAGAGTTATAGAAACACGAGTGGGAGTTTGGGAGAACGAGAAATGGTAGTGGGAACACGAGCCCGAAGGGCGAGTGTTTCCACAGCTATTTCGAGTTCTCCCAAACTTCCACAAGTGTTTCTATAACGCTATAGAAACAAGGGGGAAATGTTTTCTATTTCCTTTATAAAATAAACGAATAAAAGCACGGAAATGCTCGCTTAATTTGATAACCAAAATGTAAATTCTCACAAGTAGCTCAAGCGCGCGTTCAACTGTCTGTGTTTCTATAGAGTTATAGAAACACGGCTTACAGCCAATCAGAGCGCGCGTACTATCGAAACTATTTTATAAATTGTGATAAAACATGGCTTATTAGCCAATCAGAGCGCGCGTACTATCGTATCTATATTATAAAACTCTATAGAAACACAGACAGTTGAGCGCGCGCTTGAGCCAGTTGTGAGAATTTACATTTTGGTTATCAAATTAAGCGAGCATTTCCGTGCTTTTATTCGTTTATTTTATAAAGGAAATAGAAAACACTTCCCCCTTGTTACTATAGAGTTATAGAAACACTTGTGGAAGTTTGGGAGAACTCGAAATAGCTGTGGAAATACTCGCCCTTCGGGCTCGTGTTCCCACAGCCATTTCTCGTTCTCCCAAACTCCCACTCAATTTTTTCTATTTTCTATGTTTTCTATTTCTTAAATTAACAATAGCAACAAAAATAACGACAACGATGACAATAACATCAGTGCGATTGATCAGTGGCAATGTTATAAGGTGGCTCTTCGTGATCATTCACGGATAGACTTACAATTTATCATCTTTATCCGAGAGGACAAAAAGGTCTAACCATTTCTGATTTGAAATTTAATGTCTTGCGAAGACATTGCCTTTTATCATGATCGAATATGACTAATCATTCTCGACTTTACAAAACACAATATATACTCAATCGCGTTCGAAATTACAGACTCGTTCTTTGTCGCTGCTAAATTGGCGGAGTGTGTTAGTAAGTGCACGGTGTGTCAGAGGAAGGATGGGTGTCATCGCCCTTGCCCTGATCATTTGCGCACACTTGCTAACACCGCTCAGCTGAAGTGTAGCTAACTGGCTAATACTAAATTGTTATTTGCGTGGCAGTCAGACTCCCACCGGCTGTTGAAGCAAACTGAAGTCGCGAGCTATGATTGGTACATTTGCGGTCCATAACTTCCCGTACGGACCTCCCGCCCACTTCCGGTCTCAAAGAAAATGAAGAAACTATATAATAAAAATGTTATTAACCTCGTTTGCTCGGCGCGCTTCGCGCTTGGGACATAAAAAGGGGAAAACCTCGGTCCATGACTTACGGTACGGACCGAGCAAACGAGGTTAATAAGAGGTAAATATAGTTGTCAGCATTGTGTTCAAATAAAGGGCACAGCAACATTTACGTAACCCAGGTGCTTTCCTGAAGTTCGTGTATTTTATCTATCATATTAATTTCAGCTTGGCCACTCTTTTTCTGGTACGTCAGTATAAAATGTATACGAAGACCGTAGTGATTTAGATATTTCACAGTGCAACGACTTCCATCTGAGCCATCGAATTTGATTGGCTCGAATCTTTGAATTATTGCCTCGAGAGCTAGCTAACGAAGGCTGGATGTTTTGTTGTAAACTCGTACTGTGCACAATTAGCTGGTTAGTATCGGGTACCTGTAAAAAAACACAAATGTACAGGTTCCATCGGGACAAGATGTCACAGTCAGATTCAAAAAAAATGTATGCTCGTCTCAGATACTATCTAAAGTCAGTTGTAAAGTCGATAACCAGAAAAAAGAGAAATATTTCATAAGCAGTGGAACAATAAACATGTTACATCTTATCGAGTTTTAATATTTCTGGCCTCTATGGTATCCCGGACGAGGACATTAAGCAACCCATTTGGACATGTTGGATGTTATTTGTTTTGTTTCTTATTTATTTTGCACTGTACCAAATTTGGTTATGAAACCTCAATGAATGGTTTACCATTCATATCAGAAGTACAGCCAGCCTCAACTGACTGTATAAAAGGCGTATACAATACTATTAGGGAAAGTTCGAATGAGGTATAAGCCGGATAAATAATTTGATAATGCTCCCCTGTTTTCCCCACTGTGATGTCAACCCCCCCCCCCCCCCCCCCGCCCATTTCTCCCTTCCCCCCCCCCCCCCTCCCGCCTGCAGATTTAGACTCGTGCTGAGTAATTAGCAAACTACAGCGTAACGGCTATACGTAGGCTAATTTAAGTAGGCTCTCAGGATCTTGAGAATAAAGCTATAATCTAATTATTGCACTCAAACAGTTGATCAATACTTTCTAAACAAATTCGAAAATTCGAATTCGAAAAATGCGAAGCTCCTTTAGCGTTCGTACAGGGCAAGGTTAGAGAGACCGGTAAAATCTCTTTTATTTCAGGCTGTCTTGGACTCACGCCGGCCGTAACCGTTTTTTTATTTTTTCTCAAAGTTAAATAAATTTTTGAACAAAAGAATCCCTGCACGTTTACTAACTGACCAAAGCCTATCTTTGAACGAATATGAAGACACGGTTTGCTCGACATCAGTGGACAGTCGCTCTTAAAGCTGGCGGGGGCCTGCTTTTACTCCTCACACACTCCTCACTACATTAACTGTTTTGGACACACTACACTCGGTTCACGGTTGATTTTCGGCCCTAAAGGTTTGAAACTGATTTGAAACTGATTTGAATCTGAATTTCTAACGAGACCTGAAACAACCACAGGGCTGATCAAAGCCAGAACCCGTCTAATCCTCAGATCGAATTGGAATTTAGCGTGTTGGTTTTTGCGGAGCGAGAAAAACCGGAGATTACCCGCGGAGAGAAACACTCGGAGCTTCTTCAAACTAAAAACTTAGCTGCAAAAGAGATGAAGGGTGTTTTAAGTGGGCTGTTGAAATAGGAAAATACAAAGGACATATAATATTTCATTTAATATGTAATATAAACATTTCTAGTCGATTGTTTTCTGTTCCATACGTGACCATATATACTAACTTATAATAGGCTCATGGTTATTAGACTCATAGTTACTTCAACCGCTTAACTGTCTTCTGTATTTTGCAGTATTTAAAAGGCGGTAAAAGGTCCAGTCCCGGCTTGGCATAGCCTGCAATGCAGGCGTTTTATTTGGGAAACCGCAATATATTTGGACGAGGGAAGAATGGCGTCTGAAATTCATTCGCGAGCGCCGGGAAAACGTCCACTAAAGCGGGAAAAACCACTAGAAACGTCTACATTGCATGCAGGCTAGGCTTGGCATTCAATTCACTGGCAACAGTGAAGCTGATAGCAGATAATCTAAATTACGTTTTGAGAGCATTTGCTTTGTGAGTACCCGCTTTGGCTCCATTATGTCGGCTCACACTAGACAGGAAGTCCTCCAAGAAGAACTTTCGTTAATCAGTTTGTCGGTCTGCGGTTAGTTTTGGCACTCGGATTGTGGACCCAAAATAGAGATTGCCTGCGGAGAAGGCTGAGTGGGTTTTCGGTATACTTTCATATACAGTTTTGGACAGGTTAGAAAAAAGTTAGACGATATCGTTTCCCGGAAAACGCAATGCTAATACTGATCGACTATTATACTAATATTTGGTTTCTCAACTATTCCGGCGGTAATTTGCTTTAAATTTCTAAACTACTCAATATAAGGATGGTAAGCAATAAGCCAAATTAAAGTCGAAAGCCTGGAGCTCTAAAAAAACTCGGGAGGGTGCAAAGGGCGATACTCGAAATTGTTATAACTGATAATTGCATTTTTTTTATTAGCAAAAAGGGGCGCTATTAAATTTCCAAGTTTAAAAGAGGTGGCCGGAAAGTTGGAGATTGTTTCGGCATTTTCAAAGGGGGGAGGGGTGTGGGATTTCAGAATTAGTATTGGTAATCATTAGTGTGCAAGTTCAATTATCGATTAATAGTGTGAGTGATGTTTGAAAATTCTAACAAAATAACACGTACGAGTCCGCAGGACGAGTGTTATTAATATTTGGTATTTCGATGAAATACTAGCCTGAATTTCAGGCTAATGAAATACGAGTGTTTCTTTCTAAAAAGTGATATATTCACACGTAAAGATATCACTTTTGAAAATATGACTTGCTTTCAAATATTTCTAACCTTTTCGGTAAGAGATTGAAACTGGTATTTCATCGATAATTATTCGCTGCGCTCACTCGTACTGAAGATATTTCACTCGAAGATAAAATCCGTGTCTCCGCGCGGCCATATAATATCCTCTATTTGTGGAATTTTCAAACATCACGAGCACTATTCATCGTTAATTGAACGTTGCACACTAATGATTACAGGTTACTTATATAGATGCAAAAATGAAAAGGAGAACTGAATTAACTAGTTTTTGCATCAAATTAACTGTGTTTGCACTGAAATAACTAGTTTTGCACCGAATTAACTACTTTTTGCATCGAATTAAATATTATTTCAAACACGAATGATTGAGAAAACAATTGAAACCCGAGAGGCGTAGCCTCGAAAATTGTTTTCGAAATATTTGGACCCCTGATGAAAGCCGAACAATGAGTGTTTGAAATTACTCTTCATGCGAATGGCTAAACCGAAAATTTACACACGCTTCTTTTCAAACATCATTAGCAAGTATTGTTTACCGTTCGGACTGTTGTAAATAATTATTCAATAGGTGGCTTATTATTCTTTTTTGCTAGCAGTGATTCCAACTAGCGTACAAGTAGTGTAGTAGTAAAGAGTTAGTACAAGCAGTTGGAAGACTCCAGTGGAGGCACACTTTTTCTTTCCATGTCGTTTCTTTACTTCTTCACTCCTTACTTGGAGTTTATCAGTATGTAAGTAGTTAGTGGTTCATGAATATGATGATTAAGAACAGTTTCACCACTGGGGATTAAAATCAGTTGAAACACTTGTGATTTTCAACTGGTGTTTCATTAGGTTTTCAAACTCACCCACCTGACCAAATGCAGTCCTCTGATTGACTAAAAAAACGCATGAATTATTAATAAGTTTGAGAACTGTGTTTGCACTGCTATTAGTGATTAACATGTCTATGCTCAGCCAATTAAAATTGAGTATTTCTGTATCTATATTATTAAAGAAGAAATTAGGAGGTGTATATGGTTACGGTGCTTGGGGAGGGGAGTCATAATAAATAGCATGACGGGGGTGCAGAAATGATAGTAATTAAAATCATGATCAATGAGAGGATAGACGCATAAAAACCATCGTCGATATGTTAAATTCTATAATACGTACTATACAGGAGTCGCTCCCTCCTCTTCTTCCTCAGGTAACGCCCGATGGCAGCTACAGCCAAACCTATCATGAGTCCAGAGCATGTAGTAATGGCGATTACAAGCATCCGTGTCGCTCTTCTACTCTCGATTGCCTCTCCTGATCAAACAATAAAAGATCGGCGAGCGATGATAGTTTAGAGATTAGCTTGCGTAATTTTGAAGTGAAATACTTGATATTTCAATCCATTGAACACGCTGTACCAGTCACCGAAATTAAAATACCTTTCATCTGGGGCGCATGCACGCCGGGATTGAAGAATTGGGGATTCAAATGTGCGAGTGTGGAAGGTGCGAGCCTATTTATAGGTGTTGATAATTTCGAGAGAATGCTTCCTTGTGATTGTTTCTAAAATGTAGCTTAGACGGCATAATGCCATTGCACTAGTATAGTATTTACTAGATTAAGCCCCGCCCCCTTGAATACCAAATTCGAGTTAATTCCTTTTGCATTAAGTTAATCCCTTTTGCATTAACCACTTCGGAGTTGAGGAAGGGACTGGGACCAAGTGTCAAAAATTAATCTGATTAAGAAATGAACCCCATCATAAGAAAGGTCACGCTGACATTAGTAAGTTTACCGAACTTGAGGAAGATTGGTCTGATAATAAAAATGTGGCGAGCTTTCGAAAATCGCAAAAATAAGAGATATAATGTATACCTGGAGCGTCCATCTGTCATATATTCGTGATGCAGCGTTTTCCCAGACCGGGTTATTTCTAGATTTCACATCTCATTGTTTGCTTTTCATCGCAGCATGTTAATGAAATGATGCCTCGTTAGCTTCTCTTGTATGGTCATCCAACATAACTGCAACATCATTAACCATTGAATTAAAATTATGCAAACGCTTGTGATTGGCTAGCCGAAACCGAACTCGAGGGAAACACATTCTAAATATAACCTGGTAGAAGCTGCACCATACACGTAGTACGGGTAATGGCTCCTGACATTGTTTCTGATTTTCTAGGTTTTGAAAATCTCGCCACACTTTTATTATCAATGGAAACCAATCTTACTCAAACTCGGAGTAAACCTACTAATTTTAGTTTGATCTTTCCAGTCCCTTTCCCAGTCCCTTTCTCAAATCCGAAATGGCTAATATCCACAGCATCAACACACATTTATTTAAAAAACGTGAATTCTCACCTTCTTCATTCAATGACAACTTGATGTCTGCACTCGCTTTCTCTATATGCGTCACAGCCACACACGTGTAATTCCCCACGTCTCGCTCCGTCACGTTATGGATATAAAGTGAAAACTTTAGTTGAGGCTGCATCTCCTTCTTGACTGCATCGATATAGAACTGATTAATCGAGTAATATTTACCGTCGATACCATTCAGTAAGGTTCCATTGAAGAGCCAATACGGCATGGTATCGACTTTAGGCACGTGATCTGCAAGGCACGTGAGGTTTGCTGTGGAACCACGTGATACTGACACGGTGGGGGATTGGGCCGAGACACTTGGACTGAAAGGAGGATTACGCTCTGAAGAAAAGAATAAGTGCCGTGAGAAACATAATCCTTGTAGCTTACAAATGTACCTGTTACTACAGCAATAACTTATGTATCTATCAATTCCAAACCTGCCCACCTCCTCCCTCCGGGCATACGTGGGGCATTTGACAATTCAGTATGTCCCGGTGGGGGCATTTGTCAGCAAAGAAAACTTGGAAGTAGGGAATTTGTTCAAAAGAGTCAAAGATAGCAAATTTACATCAAATTAATGGTTTTCACGAGATTTGCACTCGTACCAAAGCTCCACGGTGGGGCGCTGACCCCACGGAGGGGTATTTGCAACGTTCTGATTCCAAGATGTCAAATGCTCCACAAATGCCCAGGGGGGTGGGCAGTTTTGGAATTGATAGACATTAGTGAGTATTAAAACTTATTTCAGTCTCAGGCTGGTTTAGGTACAAGTAGTTATTCATGTTTGCAGTTGTATATTAAATAATGACTGATTTACGGGTTTATTGCAATTACCCTATAGTTCGATGTTTGTACCACAATTCTTCTTCGGGTTTTACAGTGAGGTCTTCTCAATACATTAATATGCTGTTTTCTATGTTTTGCTGATCAATCCTTGTGTTCTTAAATCCTTAATCTGCTAGTATCATTGATCATTTTCATATTTTTTTCGCGCTGTGGGTTTTTAACCCGGCTTAGATTACCGTCAGTTCCGTTTGAAAGAATTGTTTTACTTTAAATTCAACTACAATATGTATTTATGGAACCCCTTACCCGACAACGTTACCCAAATACGGTGTTCGGCTCGGCCCAGTCTATTTATGGCTCGACACGTGTAGTTACCCGAGTTATAGTCTTGTGCAGAGACAATCTTCAAGTCCACTCCATTGTCTCTTTCTAACACCTCGTATAATCCATTCATATCTCCATCACGGATTATACGGTTATCCTTTAGCCAGTTCATTTGTGGTTTTGGAATACCCGTTGCAAAGCAGTGAAATATTCTGGTTTGTTCTCTTGTGAGAATCTGAAGTTTGGATGTGTAATATTGTGCTGGCTTTAGAATAATGCGAGGAGGCGCTGTAAAGAATAATACAGAACACTTAGTAACATTTATAACAGTATCATTTATAATATTTTGTATGAGTTTTGGCTCACTTCAATATAATAGTTTTGGCTCACTTCAATATAATTCAGATACAGTGATTTTAGCGGAGAAAGTATACTTACACAATTGGAAATAAAGAAGAGAAAAAGGTAAAAAGTAGAAAAATAAAACAAAACAGAACAAAAGATATCCATGCAAGTAAAAAATATTTCACATCACGCGCATGCGTGACCATTCCCCGCCGGCTCGTTCGCTGCCCTAGACTCTTCCACAGACCCCGCTCGGCCGTTGAACTTTCCCCACCGATATAAACAACGCATTCTCCCCGTTGAATTAACAATTATCCTGAAATGGCAAACACGCTTGGAACAATGATAATCGTTAATTCTACGACAAATCCTAACCCGAACCACAAACCAAACCCCAACCATCGGACGAGTTCACGGGTAAACGACGGGTTCTCACTCACCTAGAGCAAGGGTTCACAGGTAAACAAGAAGAGAAGGTTAAAGAGAGGAAAATATTTTTTGAGCGCTCCTACTCGGACTCGAACTCGTAGCCCTTTGCGTGTACTGCAGCGTAGTGCAGACGTCATCACCACTACACTAAGCCGGCCTACCGCCGTTCGGAATGTAACAAATGTTGACTGGTTTTCAGAATGTCATTAGAATTACGATTATCGTTATTTCAAGCGTGTTTACAATTTAAGGATAGTTGTGAATTCAACGGGGAGGATGTGTTGATATAAACGAGCCAGACACTCTTAGCAACCAAACTACCCCCTGGTGATAGGGGACCAATGGTCGGAGCATTCCATTTAATTAAGCTTTAGCGCCGGCCTAGATATCGTAATCCGTAGGTGTCAATGTGTGATAAAGACCTACTTTTGCATTTCACCTTTCATCAGTCGACTACCCGTAGTAGTGCACGAAATCTAGTCATTCGTAGCCCGATTTTCAGTACATTTCGATCGAGGTCGACGATTTATCTGGTTTGGCGTATGTGCCTATCTACCCTGGGTTCCAGAGGCTCGAAAGAGAGTTAAGAGGGGCCTGGGGAAGAAAGTAATTTGAACGAGCTCCTCGAACTCGAACCCCTGGCAACCAGGGTAGTGCCTATCGGACTTTCAGCTAATTTCTCAAAATCCTGACAATACATAATCTTTTTATTATTTCATATGAGTCGAGAACGATGTGGAATTTACTTTAATGAGACGAAAATGCGACTTGCACGCTTGCCAATTACTGTTCGAAACTTCGCTAATTATTTATTATTCGGACCCCAAATTATTATCGCGGATACTGAAAATAAAGCGGATGAGATATCGAGATGTGAGAGATATTACCCTGGCAGCAGGTTTCTCGTGTCTTGTTGTTTGTAGTCGATCCGTAGCTGCAGTTCGCGACCGGTAATTCGCGTCTGGTTGTTTTGATCTGATTTGCGCAAATTTCGCGATGGTTTGGCTTTTGGGCTTGTGTTCAATATCCCGAAGTGCTCAGGCATACTGTAGTGCCATGGACTTCAACCTGAATAAACCAGGAGGGATACCGAACAACTCAAAAAATAAATTTCGTTTGGCAGACATCTAGTATAGGCTCATATTCAATATCCCGAAGTGCTCAGGCATACTGTAGTGCCATGGACTTCAACCTGGGTAAACCAGCTGGGATACTGAACAACTCAAAAATATATTATTTTGGCGTACATCTCTTTTGGGCTTGTGTTTAATATCCCGAAGTGCTCAGGCATACTGTAGTCCCATGGACTTCAACCTGGATAAACCAGTTGAGATACCGAACAACTCAAAAAAATAATTTTGTTTGGCAGACATCTAGGCTCGTGTTCAATATCCCGAAGTGCTCAGGCATACTGTAGTGCCATGGACTTCAACCTGAATAAACCAGGAGGGATACCGAACAACTCAAAAAAATAATTTTGTTTGGCAGACATCTAGTATAGGCTCATATTCAATATCCCGAAGTGCTCAGGCATACTGTAGTGCCATGGACTTCAACCTGGATAAACCAGCTGGGATACCGAACAACTCAAAAAATAAATTTTGTTTGCAGACATCTAGGCTCGTGTTCAATATCCCGAAGTACTCAGGCATACTGTAGTGCCATGTACTTCAACCCGGGTAAACCAGCTGGGATACCGAACAACTGAAAACAAAATTTTGTTTGGCATATCTCTTTTGGGCTTGTGTTCAATATCCCGAAGTGCTCAGGCATACTGTAGAGTCATGGACTTCAATCTAGGACTGTAGATATTTTGGAGCACTTTCCTCAAGCATCACGTCAGATGCTTTTCTTTCCCCTTTATTCTTGGTCACTTCTTCGGCGATTTGGTTTAGCATTGACTGCACATCAGAATTCTGGACACCAGAGGGACTCTGTATTTCTCACAAATATCGCCGGCTGATCATGCTCCAAATGTGTGCGTTTGAAGGCTCTTCTGGACCTTGAACTTTGGGGGAATTCCCGCCAATTTCGCTGCCATAATTTCCTTCTACATTACATACGTGTTCGTTATAATATACTCGATTTCCTTAGTTCTGTTTTGAGGGATGTAATTTCCTCGTTTGCTCTCGCCAGAGACACTTTTAAGCTTTGGATCTCCTCGTAAAAGGCTGGCGGGGTCGGTGGCGAGTTGGTGTTTCGTCTTGACGAGAAGCGATTTCACCGCGTTAAGCTAGTTTATTATCCACTGGTAATTCTCTAAGATGAAATTGATGAAATTGCCGCCAAAACGCCGAATGTCGTAGCGAGATTAACCTTTCCATCGATAATCCTGCGGCCATCATCCAAATCCCAAAGCCCGCTATTTTCTATTTGGACACTGTCGGCTAGTGGCGAAGAAAACTGTGAAGGGATCGTGCAACAGGCTGTTTGACAGGAACTTACAAAATTTCACGCCGCAACTTTCCGAATTCAGAAAATGCCAGTTGCTGCGGATAATTTGCCGCTCGATTCAGCGAGAAAAACACGGCCCAAAGCGGATACGTCCATAAGTCGAAGCAAGAGTCGAGTATGCGAAGCAATCCTTTACCTTAATTTCATAATAGCGATACTTACTGTGACGTCACACAGGCCAGTCACGCTACATTTGTTGCATTCTGTGGTTGGCAGAAACGAAGAGTGAACCCAGTCAGTTGCTTATAAAATATCACAGGTCGGTGCTTATTCATCGCCAAATTACTTTCTTGTTCTTCCAAAATGCAAGCAAGCCCTTTCATCGAAGCTTATAAAGGAATTAAGATTTGGAAGCAGAATTGAGACTTTAGATGTATTTTGTGAGGCCTAAATCGCTAGTTCCCATACAAGTCATACAAACACGCGGGGTTTTTTGCCAACCACATTATATATGCAAATATATAAATGACGTCAGTGTTTACAAACAGTAAGTATCGCTATACTGTATTTCCCGCTCATGTCAAAATGCCACTGGCACTGAAGTACATCCCCTGAAATAACGCAGCCGGATCCGCAAGATCGAAGATCCTCAAACGTGTTTTGTGTACAATCTTTTGCTGACATAAAGTAATTACCAAAGCGATCAAGCGAAAACCGCAAATCACAATAATGATTGATATTTGCCACAATTATGACGTCACTCCATAGCAACCGGCCCGCACGCATTACCGAACTTCCGATGATCTGAAAGGGTCTGTTACAGTACAATCCTGCAAGGCATGCTGGGTCCAGAAAATCCTGGACCCAGCAGGCATTGCGAGGCAAACACAGGCAGTCCGATCAGTCATGAAAGGATTCAAGAGTCGGTTCTCGGTAGCTTTTAAGCAAGGCAGTTGAGTAGGCCACTGCCGTAAGTTCATTGAATGATTGAAGAATGCAGCGAACATAAAATATTGACCCCCAAACAGGCGGTAAAGCGACCCCGAAACGGTGATTCGGCAACATAAATTTTACCGCTTGCTTAATTCGTAAATGAAACCCGTTTCTGGTATCAGTATAATAAAAAACAAACAGTGAACCCAATAAGATCGATCGAGTAGATTTATTATTCGAGCCGTTAACTTACGGTATAAATGTATGTAAGCTAAGGAAGAGAATCGCTAAAAAAAGTATACATAATAAATTTGACTCGGGTATTTAATAAACTTTTATACAAATCTATAAACATGACTGATTAAGCTTTATAACATATCAACTTGACCGGCTTGCTAACCCACAGTCGCAGTGCTTTAACTTCAGCCACTGTTCGTTGTTTGTCTGGTTTATTTTAGAAAGCGATAGTTTAAAGAAACTACCGTATTTTCGAATGCTTCTTTCTCCGTCTTCGTGAACTATAGCTGGCAGTAAGAAAACAAGCATTAAGTGGCCCAGTCAGCAGAATATGCACCAACCAATAGCAGCATCGATTACAAGACGGATAGACGGCTAGCCAATCAAAATCGGGATACCATTGTACTGTAACATCTACCCTTTGCGTGGGAAAAGTGCAACGGCCGAGCGGGATCTGTGGAAGAGTCTATATTTATCGCTGCCCGTGCATGGCTCACCCGCTCTTGCTACGTAAGGTGTAATTAAACTTTACACTAAACTTGACGTTACCGACACAGGATGACCACACGCATACCTTTTCGCAAGCATACCATTTCCTTGAAAAATATTTTGGGTTCATGGTCACCGGTGATCACCTCGCTTTGACGCCCTGGGTCTCAGAGGATATATCCCGAATGTAGCAAATGGCATCCATATTTTCGCGTTCGCCGATTTCAACACAGTGTTTTCAAGTGGCCGGGTAAGTACCATTTTATAACATTATCATGCCCCTTGAGACATGTTGGTCTATGGAGACTAACACTTACAAATCGTCCTTTGGGATAGCAAACGAACCTTTCCGGGTCAGCAAACAAATCGCCCAACGTGGCACAAATAAATGAAAAATCGCCCCTATCAGAAATAAAGTTTACCCCATAATATATTATTCCTTTTACATTTTTCTAGGACATTTTTTGCAATCAAAGTGTATACATAAAATTATTGTTTTGTAGCATTGGCATGTTAAAAAGTACATCACTCGGACACAAATATTAACTTTTATTATTCAGTTCCTCATTATCCCGATTTCTGATTGATTGATTCACCTGCAAATAACTGCGCGCAAATAAGCGTTTGCCTGCAGATATTGTTGTGAGCATGTGCAGTGCTGTTCAACAACAAATCCAATATGGCCACTCGGTTTCCAGAGTGTTCAGAGGAGGAAATTGCGAGCATTTTGGATGACAAAGGTAACAACAAAAACACTAAATAATAAAACAATTATTGGAACTCCGACATCGCAAGATATGATGAATTGTCTGTGTCTCGCTACCAGCAATAATTGCTTATGAGTTGATGTTATTGTTTATGTGGACGTTGTATCTGGGTGTGGAGAAAACATTAACCCTCAGTCCATGGACGCCCAGTACATTTAGGGAGACCATGGACTAGGGGTCACTGTTTTCTTCACTCTCATTGAATTCTACCATAGAGCAAATTAATGTTAAGTTTATGATTGTTCACACATTTCAATAAAATATTTATACTAATTTACTCGTTGTCTATATTTCCGTCATCGATGTTGTGTTATTTTCTGTTATTGTCTAATACTGAACCCAACCCATCAGTCCCTGATTGAGCAAAGGCGAGTGTGAGTTGGGCAAACTAAGATCTCTCTCTATGGCTCTATATTGTTTCCACTTTGTTTATTCTGTTACCTTTGTTTCATTTTTTAATCGAAAATTATCACCTATTGGCTGCACAGTCATATTCAAATTTGTTCAACGCACTTGTCATACTCTATAATTACTCCTAGTTGATTAAAACTACAGAAACTTGCAAATCATTACTAATGTCACTAGACAGTAGCTCTATGCATCTCCTCGCAGCACTTCACTTTCTATTAGAAACTTCTAGTAATTAATAATTATTCACCAAAGTGGTAGCCTACCCCGTAGCTCGTCTTAGGGGTTCTTTCCTACCTCCCTAAAGCCGCGGTGGTGCATGATATTTACCGAGCCACTACGGCGAGGAATATCCAGCACTAGTCACCGATGCTGAGGTGAATAATTGTTTTAGTATATACCACACAGGTGAATTATAGCCAGCACCAAATAGTTATTTTATTTTCTGTCAAATGCACAAAAACTCGCGCGAGGTGATCGCTGCTTCGCTCGGAGGTGAATAGCAAAGGATATCCCATATTTGAGTAGCCAATCAGAGCGCGAGAAAAGCACTATTCACTGGTGTGGTATACAGTAACATTATTTAGATCAAGTTAGCAAATGTGTGCGTACGGGGTAATGATCGACTGGTCTAATATTATATTGAAGGACCTACCTAATATAAGAGAGGTTTGTCGTCTTCTCTTAGGGAAGCTGCTTTTCGACACAAAACGTTGCCAGCGTCGCTACGGCATTTTTAATAGCGTTTTGTGTCTTTCTTGCATCGTTTTTTAGCTACCAATCAGTATCTCTCTGACGCTTGGAAAGGTGTAAATTATAATTTGGAGCTGGTTCCATTTTAAACCATTTTTTTTTTCAACGAAAAAGGTCAGCTTTTGATGAAGATCTACACGTTTTGATAGGGATCAATTGATGCATTGTTACCTCTGCCGTCATATTTTTCAGAATTGTTGCGGCAGTTTGTTTTGTTACTTGTCAGGTGACCATAAATCAACCAATGAGAGCGCACGTTAAATCTGAAAAACTGATGACTATATAACAGTAAACACTTAATGACTGGTGAACAGTGACTTTTGTTTCCCAAGATCTCGATGTTCCAGAGACAAAGTTGAGGGAAACTGTTACATCGAGATCTAGTAAGAATTATATTCCATATTGTCGAGTAAAAAGGCAAACCATAACGTTTTTGTGTGTCGTGTGAAAACGCACGACGTCAAGCCACCCGGCTTTAGTCACGCTTTGATCACGTGCGCTAGCGGGCAACAATGCATTCAGTTACCCTCTAAGATTATATTTTTCAAAAATATTGCCTGCTGATCTACTTTCGCGGGTAACAGATTGTTTGGTACATGTCATGTGACTCTAAATCAACCAATGACAACGTGCGTTACATCTGGAAAATCACAGCTATATGACAAGGTCTATTCGGCAATACAACGGCTCTTGTCACCTGAGCCCGGTTGTTCAATGCAAAGGGTAAACTGTACAGGTTACAATTACAGATTTAGCGCTACGGATAAAGTTACCCAGCATGCTTCGCACAACCAGGCGCAAGTGGCATCTCGGATTCAAAGCGAGGCAATCCTTTGTTTTGGCTAGATCGTTAGCCTTGTACTGAGGGATACCAGAATGACGTTAGCCTTAAGTTTGAATTCCTGATATGGTTAACGGGTGAAATAGTGAATTGCTTGACTCACCACTGATCTTGAGAGCCAGCCTGCAAAACTCCACCAGTCCATTTTGCTTTACCACGCAGCGATACTCGCCAGCGGTTCGTGCTGTGATATTCTTTAGCACCAGCGATGACCATGTCACTGTCTCGTTACTAACCTGTCTTGTTATTTCCATATTAGATATTCTCCTATTGTCTTTTTCCCAATAAATTGTTATCTCTACCGTTTTGTTGCCAAATACAGTACAGTTTAGTAGTGTGCGTTCGGTACCGAGATCTACGGCGACCGCCTGCCCTGTTCTGTTGTTAGACCGGTTGAGTATCACACAACGCAAGGTGTCTTCAGCTTGTCCACCTTAATGAAAAAATATAAAACCAGATTCACAGTACGTACAAATAATCTTTGTGAGCAAAACTTAATTAGTATATAGAACAAAGGAGAAAATATGTATTTTGGCCGGAAAAAAATTAGCAGTTTGCTTCTCCGCTCTATTTTATATAATTGTATAGTCTTATTTTGTCGGTTATTCTTACCATTTTCGCTTGATAACTATAAGCACATGCGACAATACTTTGAGACTCCTTTTACGCTCTAAGGAAATGTTTCCGGATAACAACTTGAATCGGGAAACAGTTTCCTTTAAATAAAATATTTCGTTTACCATCGCCCTCTCTCGCTTGTGATGATGGGTCGGTCGGTCAGGCCAAAAAAAGGCTTGACACTAATAATAATATTACTACTAATAATAACAATAGTCTTTATTGGTTACAAAAGAACAACAGACGTGCTCTAATTACAAAGAATAATGATAAAAACTACTCACTTAACTGTAATAAGACAAATATAATAATGATGCTAGTAATAATACTATTAGCTAAAAGGTTGTCCGCACTCTAGGTAAAATGAAATTGTGCGCTCTATTTCGGAGTTGTCTAGTTCTAACCACAGGCAGAAGATCGCTAAGGGCAGTGTCCATGGTAGTTATTCTATGCATCTAGTACCTGAAGAAGGCTGGATTGGCCAGCCGAAATATTGTAATATTCAAGATCAAATCCTACGTTGTGTCAGCTTTGCCGTAGTCCTTAGACTTCGTATTCATTTTCATTTTGGCTGATTAGATCTGACTTAGATCCAACGTAGCAACCAGCAGGATTTTCGTCCACGGTTCTTTGCCGTTTCTCAAGTTTATTGCCACATCTTCATATCTCTATTATACAAAAAGTCGGTGATATAGTATTGCTTTGAACTATAACCAGAAAAGACCTAGAGAATAACTTATCATACAATCCTGCTTAAATATTTGTCATAGAAAGCACCACCCCAGACTTCAATAGCATATATCCATAAATATTGATAAAATAAGACTTTGAAAAAGTAGATCTAAATTACTTACAGAGTACTTATAGTATTTTCAAACTCTTAGTACGTATAAGCGGCTGCTAACGGCTTGTTAAGTAGATACTCAAAATGTGTATCCCAGTTAGTTGAATTTTATTCAGATGTAACACCAAGTAGTTTGAGGCTACCTTTGCGTTCTACAATACGGCTAGTGGATCAGATTCTACCTCTAAGAACCATCTCCCAAGTTTTCTTCAAATTGGGCTTCATACGATTCAGTCTCCTTTGACTATTTGATAAAAGATTGAACTTCTTGGTCAACCCCATTAGAGTAATTGTTATTATTCATTATTACTATAAATAGGTAAGCTAAGTGTGATAGCATCAGCATACCGTTAACTAATAAGTTATTAGGATTAACAGCCATTACAGGGAATCAAGCCTGGTTACTAAGTCAGCTTGAAGATTTGATCTATTTGTTGACCACTTGTGGATTCATAATTCACACGAGAAGAGCAAGAAATTAAACGTAGAGGGCTCGGATCGGAAAAGAGTCGGTCGGGCGATGATACTCTTCATGGTATTAAAAACAAAACATTTTATTGGGATGGCCTAATAGTTTCGATCGCTTGAAGAAACGTTGAGTGATCGAAGCGATTTCGACCGGGGATTTCGATCCCTGACCTGTTTCCATTTGATCGCCGCGATCAATCTGAGCTGAAGGAGAGAAAGTTACTAAGTGCACTCTGGGATATAAATCGATCGCTTGCAATACACTGTGCATGGTATACATTTCGATCACTTCGATCGTTCGAGGTTAGTTCTCATTAAAAATCTCGATTGCTTACGATTGTTCGATCGCCGACTGATAGAACTGAATTCTGTCCAAGCGATCGCGATCGCTTCGATCACTACGTGCTACAGTTTCCATATGATCACAGCGATCGAAGCGATAGGCGGAATGATTATATGGCAATTGGGCTTAGTGTAAACGTAGTCACTGAGTGGTTTACATCATAGAAAATGGGGACATATTTTTCCTGGCGTGACATTTCAATAGATGCATGATTAACATTAAAAGCACTTAGGTCAGGCCTGAGCCAATCTTTTCCATCAGCGAATCATAACAAGTGACAATCAATTTGGAAATAATAATGTAAGGAACCCTTAACATCAAGAGCTAGGATATTACATTTCCTTCACTAAAAGTACATACAATGTTTATATAAAGAACTTTTGAAGACCGAAAGGCTTTTTCATTGCGGTTGATCTAGTAAACACTTCACTGCTGAACAGGACGTGGAAATGCCAGAGTATATTTTAAATCCAGATTGGTAGCCAGTGAAAGTACAACGTTTGGGTACGCTGAGGGTTGGCAATTAGTTGTCTTAGCTGATAGATTCTGATGGTAGTGGCTAACTCCAAAGCTTCAATGCTACTTTGGCCACTACGCACAATTCCTGTAAACCATATATAGTACTTCTTGTCAATTTTATTTTCTCACAGCAATCCTCACGATGTCAAACTTCATACCTACCTGTAAATAGTGTAAAAATAAAGAACCTTGGACAGAACTATTGAAAGAAAAATGAAGGAAGAGGGCGGTTGTAATGTGGTGTTTGAGTTGCTGGGTGCATTCGGGCTATAATTTTACTACACCGACAATAAGACTTCCTATCTGAGATCAAGAAAGCAATTAAATAAACTTTTCAAGCTGCTATTGTAAGATCCTGAGTGTTGTCTGGTAGCAAGTGAATGGATTTTTTAAACTCCTGCTGACAGTCAAATATCACATCAAATATGAAAGCTCTATAAATAGAGAATAATACATGGCGGGCGGAGATATGAAGTTTATCTTCGAGTGTTCAACTCGATATCTCACGAGTGAGCGCAGGGAATGAGTGAGATATGGAGTTGAACACGAGAAGATAAATTTCATATCTCCAAGTGTCCATGTATTATTATATTTATTTTATAAACAATACTTGGACCTCGGCCCGGTTCGGTTGGAAGCGAGGGTAAGCATGTGACGTGCAATCGCTGATTGGCTGATTATCATGATCAGATACGATCTCAGCTCAGTGGTGGAAATCCTTGTAAAACCTGAGTGTACTTTATAGAATATAACCGTTTTAGTGAGCTCTTTATTTCATATATACAGCCCGGCAACACCTGTGATTTGGCTATTAGTGTATTGAGTAAAACAGTAAATAAACTAAGCTAATTAAACAATAGTTGCTTGGGTAGATTTTTAGAGCAATTAAGCGGCAGTGTTATTATTGCCTAACACCCAAGACTGCGCGAGTTTATACATACAAATAAGACATAATTTTAATTATTGTCTGTTGAAAAAAAGCAAGGCAATATTGAAAACAAAATTTAAGTGAAAAGTTTGAAATAAATGCCAAAACTTCGTTTATTGTTTTATCTTTTGCAAAGGATCTAAGCAGTTTAAAATTAATGTAAAATGAACTTGATTCGAGAATATGACATTTAAAAATCACATATGAGCTGTTATTGAACTGTGAATAGGAACTGAATCAGATGTATTGAATTTGTTGCAAGCGCAGGAATAACGTACGTATCGCACGGTAAATGAAATGCCACAGAGGAACAAAAAAACTGCGATATGTATGATACACCGAATGCAATATGTTCAGTTTTTATAGTTTCGCTTACCAAAAGTATTCCTATAAAATAACTGCCCCTTCCATCTAGAACATCACTTTTGAAGTCAATAGTTTTGGAACGTTTGGATGATATAGCAAGAAAGGTTGAAATATATCGCAGCTCAAATTCAGTAGAGACAGTCGATCGGCAGTCTCGTTTTGGTGTTTTTCACACATTTAAAATCTTGATAAATTCAATACTTTATAAACTATACTAATACACATTTCCTTCTAAATGGCAGAGTTTATTCTCCTTAAAATATCGAGCCGCAGCATTATAGAGTATTGAATCCACTTTTAAAAAGCTAAGAAACACTACTCTCCGAGCGATTCAGTGATCAAACGTTTCCTACGAGATGCTTACCGTACGTAGAACCATGCTATGAAAAATGCGTTAATTAAGGCCTAAATCAAAGTGGCCTCAAGCTATTGACAAACTACTGGACGAAATTAATGAGGGAGGTATAAAATTTGGGCAGTCGCGCTGTGCCGCCATATAGACAATTAAGAAGGACCAAAACACAAATACATCGAGTTTTCCTTTCAAGCCGACGAATACAATTCATGATTCGAGTAAACTGATTGCGCGACTCGGATGGCTTTTTTGTCGTCTATCAACATGTAAACATATATTGATTATTATGATTGAGCTGCAGTTGATCGCTTTTGATAAGAAAGAAACTTACATTATTATAACAAATTAATCCTGTCGACTGAGGTTATCAGTTCAACATTTAACCCTATAATCTTCACTTTTAAGTCTCATGTATAAAGCTTGCTGTTTGACCTATATTATAGATTATAGTACGTTTAAATGAAGGATGTATTTAGGCCCATTAAATTGAAATTAGCCCAGTAAATGGGCTTTCTTAAGCGCCGTTCAGCACAACAAACTTTCATGCGTACAAACTGCTTCAACCCACTTTGCCTTTAGGCAACTTTTTCATTTACTCGTAACTAAACAGAGATTTCTTATAAGAATAAAGCTTCTTCTTAGCAAAAACTCCAGTTAGGCAAAGAATTTGTAATAAAATTAAAACAGCTTCAAAAATCTAGTCACTAAGTAAAGCCATTATTATTATTACGGGTATTATTATAAAGAAACAAAAGCTCATATTTTAGCTTAGAATGTAAAAGTAAACCTCCTACAAGTCAATTTGAAAAGCTTTTAGTGTTGAACTCAAACGAAATCCAAAACATGGCCGGATCACTGCTCAACACCAAGAAATTGTGATCAGCTTGCTTTAAACACCTACCTCTAATGGTTCCCATTAGTAGCACAATCAGCACATAGATTTGTGGTGCTGGTGATAAGATCTGCTTTAGATTCAACACCCATGAATTCCCCGCTTGTCGTGACATGGAAGAAGCACAGTTTTCTGCAAAATTCGCAGAGGAATATTGTTGTAGCAGTTTTCACGCTGTTTTGAAGTGGGAATAGATGATTAGCAAGCAAAGCTCATTTGACAGGATATACGTAAATTTGATTGGCATCTTCCCTAGAAATTCATAACCGCATGTTAGATCGTCAAATCTTAACACACATAGAATAAGATAACACGGTTCTTTACTCCCGTCAAAAGACAGTATGGTGTTTATCGATCGTGCAAACTACTCCATGCATTGGAGATTCCTTTGTCTTTGTGGGATTTATGCATTAAAATTAAAAATAAACACAACAAGACGTTCAGGTGGTTTCATTCAATGAACCACGACATACTAATAGTACCTTTACACTTTTTGTTTCTTTTCTGCTTTCCTCTTCATGTACCAACCAATCTGCTAGAATGCGTGGTGTGTGTAGTAGTGGAGATAATGATGTTTGCGTTCTTTGTTAAGTTCTTGAGGCGTGCAAACTTAATACATCCCTTTTTTTAATTTAAAATTACACGCGGAACCATTTCGGCAACGAATTGAATTAAAATTAGTTTTTCTTCGGTTAAAAAAATCCCTCTAGCCACTTTTACTGGGTAGTTTTCAGAGACTTTTATCTGCCATCTGATAACAGATTGCACTCTGGTGTATTCGCCCTTTCAATCGCTCTCCATAGTGACATGAAATCCATCAATGCTTTCACAGTGTTTTCACAGTTCTGTTAGATAATAAACTCCCATATTAAAATTTCTAGTGTTTTAGAAACACCATTTTCATCTAGGGCCGTTCCGAAGTAATGAACAATGATGAACAATGTACAAAAGCGAAGAGAACGAGTAATTATCAAAGTTCATATGAATCAGAATGATATGTCTCACATACAGCTCGCAAACTCTCCTTGCTGAAAGGGCCGACACAAAGTATATATAGTTGAGCTCCTTATATTGTTGAGGATTCCACTAAGCCTCTTATATCCGAGGAGCTGTTTTGTGAATGAGTGTCAGTCTTAAAACACAGAGTAAATGGAGATATAACTACTGACGTTAGTAGACTTATTTTAGAACATTTTTTGAAAAATTATATTGTTGGATTTGAGCCAATTGTAATGGATCAGTGGAAGAAATGATCAAATGACATAAAGTGCTACTAGTAAGAAGTATCGTATTAGAAAGTTAGGAAGAGACTGAATAGCATACTAAGTCGATTTCTAATATGTGATCAATCATAATATTGGCGATATCTGAAATAAAATAGCCAGAAAAATGATTACACGACTAAAATTAAATACACCGAATCGTTTTTTATCTTCCTTGAATTGAAATCAGTTTTGTAGTATGCGTAATTTCATTAAAAACTACATTAAGGTTTTCTTTTACAATAAAATAGCTTGTAAAAACACATACATATGCATATTCATTTCCTTAGATTCAGTAGATTAGGAAAGGGTCGAAGAGAAAGCAACATATCGAAGAACGATTTTTATAGAAAAACTTGTTGTTCTTAAAACAGGCGCCGGACGATACTTTGCCAGAAAACAACGTCATTTCAATAACAAAAGTTATTTCCTTTCACCTCTGGAAATAGTTAGAGGTATATTTGTTTTTCAACTCGCCAGTACTGGAAGATCACGGGTGGCCTTTCAAAGACATCACAATGAATGTTTTCTATTTTCACAGATACGTATTCATTCAATAAAATTAAAATTTCCAATTGCTAATCTTATTCCGGCTAAGTGTTACCCGTAAGTCCAAACCCCTTCACTCACTGACGCCTAGAACTGAGGAGTTATTATAGAATTATCTACAGAGCATGCGCAAACCACACCACAATTTCAAAAAGCTCTCTAGATTTTAGATAAAGTGTGACATGTTCAAAATAAGATCTCAGATCTTAGCGGCCTTAAGTCTAGAGGGGATTTCAATCACTGGCACTAGCTAACGGGCGGGCGGGCGGAGCTAGAATCTCAGAAATGAAGAGCGATACTATATAGCAGTCTCATATCCAGAGGCAGAGCTCCATCTCGTGGAGATTGGGTTCTGACATGGGTATACTGGGGAGTGTCGGTCGTTGGCAAAAGCGAGCGCCACACATTAGAATTAACGACTAATTTTTAAGTTGGAGAAAATTTGCTAAGGTGCCAAATTGACAAACTACGCTGACAAATTTGGAACAATTTGGAGCACAGTATTCACAGTACTCGCTTCGAAATATCTGAAATATCATTGCCTAACAGCAGTACGATGGTATTTCAAGTTTCAAAGCAGACTAAGGCTTTCAGGTAACCCGTTTGGCTCGAAGGAATATCCCTCGGTCTACTTTTAGTAATTTTAAAATACTACTGATCATGGCTGGGCTTTTTGGAGACTGATGTCATACTCGTACTTCAACCATGATAGTGACTGTTTGGTATAACAACAACAACAATAACAACATTTATTTCACTCTCAGATGGAAAATTGTAAAGCATTGTAAAAGGCGGGTATCCCCACTCTAGCCGATCGTCGATTAGCGGCGTGTAATCCCATCTACCCCCTAATACATAACAGAGTAATAAACTCATTGGCGCAGTACTCGCTGAGATCGGGCAAAGGCAGTTACCCAAGGGCCACTAAGACTGACCGTTTTAGCAATTTTGTAACTGTGAAATTCCAAGGTATCTAAATTTAACTTATATCATATAGTACGTATTTATTTATTTATATAATCAGTAGCCCATTATTAAGTGTAATCAGCCTGTAATTCAATATATGTATACATTGCAAGAGGCGTGAATAAACTAATTATTATTATTATTAAATAATTGTATTAGAACAGGTATTGTGGTCCTCTAATTTATTTATTACTTTGTGTATTATATTAGATATCTTGTCAGTTATTAATATAATTGATTGATCTGTTCAACAGGACAATTATACAGGAGAAATTCGAATTGGCTCGAAACTAGTCTAAGCGAATGTTTATTAAGTATGTGAAAAGTAAAGGATCCGTTTCTACTCAATGTCTAAGCGGAAAGTCGAACCTGGGCAGCCTGGCGGGAAACTAGGAGTTTTAATCGCTAGACTGACTGTAACGCAACCTACAATTTACTTAGAAGTCCGCAACCGGCTAGTGAGAACCGGACTCCCGCATAATAAACACTAATTCAGTAGCATTTTAACATAACCAAGCTACGATTTATTTCCGAGTTTTGACTAAACGTCGCGGGTTGAGGGTCGCGATACCTAGGTGCTAGCCTGGGAAACCAGCCGACTCTTATCGCTCCTAGCCTGCGTGCAGATGGGAGAGAGAACGTCTGCACGCAGGCTAATATCAAAATAAGTGTTAAAAATTATTTTGAGTTATTAAGAGTTTTATAACTGAAATACATACACATATATATACTTTATTTTAATACGCTAGCCACTACAACTACAACACTGAATGTTGCCCCGCGAGCTGATTTCCAAATGGGGCGTAGAAAGATTGGTGTATATATATACAAGATTCATGAATGGTATGAATTAACGATGGCTCATATTAAGCTTACATTTAAAAAAAAACTGACGAATAAAAATAAAAATAATCAGCATAATTCAGTGTCAGGCATGGAGGCAATGTTGCGTTTAAACTGAGCTAATGTATTTGCCTTCTTAGCCTTATCCGGTAGGCTGTTCCAAAGCATAGCACCGCTGTATTTGAAGCTGCGCTTTAGATAGTTAGTTTTTGGCTTTGGAAGTGCTAGGTCCGTATCAAGGTTTCTTAGCCGGATTATATTGAATTTTACTTTCAGAAAGTCTTATAAATGATTCTCTTAAATATGGTGCAGATTGATTATTCAGGGTTTTAACATTAATGTCGATTTAATTTCTTGGAGAGTTTTCCAGTCTAAGCAATCAATATATCTCCTGAGCGAGTTGCATAGCCTGCACCAGTAATTACTCTTGCCGCACGAGATTGTAATAGGCCCTTTGCAGCTAACAAATCACGTGGTTGTACTGGAGAGCAAAACAATTCTGACTTCATTTATTTAAAGGCCTTGTACGAGATCGGTATTGATATTAGCAAAACCTGTTTGTAAATGTTATTTTCCACCTCCAATCGATTGTCGATCTTTCTAAAACAGCGTTTTTAAAGATAGCTTGCTCTCCAGCATCCATGACAACGCCTTTCCCATGGGGATCACGAGCTCAATTCATTCGTTAACGAAGTATTATATCAGCACGTGACTGTTAGCTGCAAAGGGCCTGTTTCTGTATTCTATCTTTAAGGCCTTTGCCGCAGGTATCCCACAAAGGGGAGCAGTAATTAAAATATGGTTGTACTATAGGGCTTTGTATATGCATTCAAGTGAAGTGATTGGCACGAAGGGCTTAAAATGGCCTCAAGGCACCAATCCCTGCACTTGCCTTCTTACAAATGCTATCAATGAGATTATATTTTGAAAGGTTAGTCTCTCGTCAATTTCTACTCCAAGACATTTGTGTGAGCCCACCCGAGCGACTCCAGCGTGGTCTATAAATACATTGTTTTGATATTTCCTCGATTTTGTTATTAAGATTAAATGCAGAGCCAATAATCATCAGCTTCGTCTTTGAAGGATGAAACTGTAGTTTGTTTACAGCAAGCCAATCACATATATTATCAATATCTGAATTTAAATTAGAGGCAAGATCAGCTTCATTAAACGAAGATGTAAAGATTTGGGTGTCGTCTGCATATAGATAGGGAGTGGTAGAGGTAAGGCACTTTGGCAGGTCATTTATATATACAGAAATAAGAGCGGTCCTAGGATTGAGCCTTGGGGAACACTACAAAGTATTTCTTTTGGGGATGACAGAGACCCATTAACAAAGCACTGTTGTTGCCTGCATTTAAGATAGGAAACGAACCATTTCAACTCACAACCAAGATTGAATGGTTTATCGAATCAAAGGCTTTTCGTATGTCTAAAAATACACTGTAAATTCAAGAGCTGATTTGACCCCAAAAATGGGGCCAAAACGGTGAGTAAAATTTGGCACATACTTTAGAGCTGTTTTGGCCCTATTTGATGGTGCTAATTTAGCCCTAAAATTAGGGGCTGAATTGACTCTTATTCAGGGCTGAATTGATCCTTTGTTAGGGGTTGAATCGACCCCCTGAAGTGCTGATTTGGAAAAAACTGGGGTCGATTTGATTTTTCAGGGGGCTGAAATAGCCCTAGAAATTGGCTGTTTTGGTACCCAATTCAGGAGGTATTTTAGCCCTACATTAGGGGTTGATATGGCCCTTAATTAGGTGTCAAATAGACCCACCCTAAGTACTGATTTGGAAACAAAAATTGGGTCAATTTGATTATTCAGGGGCTGAAATAGCCTCACAAATTAGCTATTTTGGTACCCATTTGAGGAGCTATTTTGGACCTAGCATATCATAAGGGCTGATTGGACCCAAACAAAATGGATATATTAAATGCATTTAATGCACTTTTCTGAATTCAGAAATGATTCACATCAGTGTCAGTTGTATGCCACCCAGACTGATATTTACAAATTAAGATAACAAAGTTGGTAAGCTTTGTAATTATTCATATTTAATTGTATCAATAACTTCTTTTACATTTGAAATTATCAATATAATATTCAAATAAATAACAGAACAGTATGCAATTATAAATTGTCAATAGAACAGAGTCTAATGTATTTCTTAAAGTATGAAATTTCAATATAACAACAACCACCAAATTTCTCGCAATCCGATTGGCTTATTTTCATATGCAATATTTTGAGAGACAACAGAAGCTGACAACATTTGTCAAGGAATACGCGTGCGGCTTTCGTTTGAAGCTAAAAGTGTTTTGTTATTGTAAAATTGGCTATTTAGTTTGTTGTTGTTGTAAAAAATGTTGTAAAAAAAAAGACGCCTCGTGGATTGACAGCTATTTTGACCATGTTATGACGAAAATGATGACTGTCAATATTAGGACAGACGCATAAAAAACTAACTTCAATTTGTTAATTTAAATACAGTAAATAACAGAGGCTTATATACATAATTCAATTTAGAGGCCCGGTTAGGGGAGGTAGTGTGGTTTTTCCCTGTTTTTCAGGATAGTTATCCCTGAGATGCAGATGGCTGTTTTTGATTATCTCTTATCCCAATGGACTTTGGTTATATCCCTTATCCCTACTGTTTTGAATTCTGGTTTGTTATTCTCTTATCCCAGTATTATTTTGCTAGTTATCCCTTAATAACTCCATTTTTTTACAAATCTGATGATAAAAAGTGAACAATGCTTGCTCTCAAATGATTATTACATGCATGCCTAAGTCTATTTCTGCATCTGACTCCAGTAAATTGTACACTAGATGTCATTTATGCACCAATTTTCCAATCGATAGGGCTCATTTGAATTTCCTGTGTGCCACCATCTTGGATCTCATGACATCACAGTGTTGCCTTATTGTCAGAAAACAATAGCACTTTTGTTGTGTAACAATAGGGACAACACTGTGATGTCATGTGATCCAAGATGCCAATGCACAGAAAATTCAAATGAGTGTTACTGTCAGGAAAATCGGTGCATAAATGACATCTACATGTACATTGTATAGAGTTCTCCCAAAGCATCTAGGCGACCGGCGATTTTCTCAGTGTACTCTACTTGACCACATCAGCTACAAGTTTTCTTTTTACTTACCACTCTTAACAGTAGAAGTCTGGATTTGAAATAAATTCCCCCAAGATACTCATTTTTTTTCTCCCCCAACTAACGTGTTGGGAGAACACTTGAGAACAAACATTGTTTTCAGCTATTAGCTTCCCTAATTTATTTTACGAGGCCCCATGCGATTACTTGTTAATAACATAGAGGGCAAACATTTTTGACAATAGTGAAATAAATTGTTATGTGCATTCTATCACATGGGAAAACTGGGTTAGTGTTGATTGTCAAACAACATGAGCACAAGGCACAATTTTTACTCTTCAAGAAACTCACTTCTGTCACTTATTACTCGGGCAAGGCCAAAGTGACCGTGAGTTTTGCAAAATGTTGTAGGAAAGCGGCCATGAATCTTTTCGAGTCCCACTCGTTTAATCAGCCATTTTGAAAGTTTCAGCCTCACAAACTAAGTAGAGTTCACACGCACTAACACTAAACCCGTAACATAAACCTAACTCTAACCGTCAATAAATAAGTTCCCAGGTAAACGATGAGGTCTCAGATGCACCCACATAGAGCTAGGGTTCACAGGTAAACAACGAGTTGTCACTGGCCTAAGGCTAGGATGTATAGGCAAATGATGAGTTTAAACCCAAAAAAAATAGAGGGGGAAAATATTCCAGAAAATGTTGTAAGCATAATTTTGAGAAATACCGTAACCGGACACTTAGGTATTTTTTAAACATTAATTATCCTAAAATGGCCTAGTTTATGCTTTTATAAGTCTTATCTGTGGTCTTCTCCCACGTGTATTCAGCCAACCAGCAGTCTTGTTGCTTTCCATATTGTACATGTATGCCTGCCAGTCCTGTTCCACAGTACATTGTATCTTTGCTTTTCTGGCATACACGTTTGCTAAAAAAAAAAAGGAAGAGTACATGTACAACATTACTGTTCGCAGTGTTCTAGCCACTTAATTTACATTATTTGGGGAATTAAAGTCATTGTTTTTGATTTTCAAGTTGTCTGTGTGCCCATTAGAAGCCCCACTAACAATAAAAGTATCTAATGTTATTTTAATTAAGAAATTAAAACTAAAATCGAAGCAATGGCAGAATACCCCCTGCTCAAGTAGGTTAGGTGGAGACGACAACATGTCAATGCGTTAGTCCATATATGGTTCTCTCTCTTGAGAGATATGTCTGGATCTGAATGAGTCTCGTAGAACGAAGCAATGTGTATGATGTTAATACGTCAACGCGTTGGAGAGATACAATGTATATCTGGATGTGAGTGAGTCTCTCTGTTCACAGCAGTAGAAAGTAGAACGAATCAACATGTATGATGTCAATGCATTGACATGTTGGCATCAACACCTAATGTACTTCAGCAATCTGCAATCTGCAATCTAGCCCAAAAATCTAAATTTTAAGGATTACTCTCTGGTTTCTTAGTCATGAAAATGATAAACCTTTTTTCTAAATAAATAAAGAATAACTGACAAACAACCTATTGACAAATGTAAACAAGCAGGTAATATTAACACACACTACATGTATATACTGTACAATATGTTTGTATGTACATGTAGCTATTACATATCAGGACTGAACATGAAGCCAAGAATATTATTTTGTAATCAATGCTTCCCAACTTAAGTCCTCAAAGGAGTCCTGCCTACAAAATTAGGTCTTCAACATTTACTGTACCTGTTCATCCAAAAAAACCAGACCATGCGAAAACCTACAGAGGTGCATGTTGACAGATAAAAAATAACCTTGAATTTGCAATGGCACCACGGGGCTGATCTTAGCCATGACCTGGCTAAATTACAGATTGAATTTGAATTTGAATTTAGCGTGTTGGTTTTTATAGAGGTAGGAAAACCTGATAACCAGGAGAAAAACCCTCGAAGCAAGGGTAATATATAAAATACCAACAAACTCAACTCACATACAGTATAGCGCCGCTTTGGTGATCGAACCTGGGCCCTAGATTCTAGAAGGCTAGATTGCTAAAAAAAAAACTCAACATCTTGCCATTTCCTACAGAGCCAGAGGTGAGAGGAAAAGCGCTTAACCACCCGGCTCATCCTGTTGTTGCACAGTTAGTTCGTCCATGAAATACTCTTTTACTTTTTGTTAGTATTATTAAGGGACCTACTGATCAACATATCTACTTGTAGGTAAATTAGGAATTACTTTAGCTTACCATCTACATTGTATCATCTTCGAACTGTCTTTAGTGTTTCGTTTTCCTCCAAGGATACCAGCCCATTAAATAGCCATTCACGGTCCAAACGACGTCTTGATAAGTTCTTAGCTTGGTTCCAAAACTCTTAAACTAGCTAACCTTCTGTAAATCCATTGAAGTTGTAGGAAAAGACCGCTCAAAACCAGAAACTGCTTCGTTCATCGTGACCGTTGGCCGGTAACCTGATATACTCATGAGCATTGCCGCTGACAAATTTGCAGTACTGTAGTTACCAGTCTCTACTTGTGCACCAGGAGACACGGTTGTACTCGAGGAACAACTGCGGACTCTTAGCTTCTGGACTATTTTGATAATACTAGAGTAACTATCAGTTAGGAAGTGCGTTCGTTCGAAAATAATCATATTTTGAAGTAATATAAATTTCATTCAGATTTTAGAAATGTATTTGTTTGGTGAAACCAAGGAAGTACCGAAAAATATACCTCTTCTTATTTACTTTTTTACATCATACCACCCTTTTGTCTGATTGCGTCTAGAGGAAATGGACTAGTAAACACAAATGAATAATGAATATATTTATTCTCATTGTTTACAATTATCGTATGAATATCAATTCAACTGGTTACCCTTGTGCTAGACTTATCTGCTATATGTACACATGCAATTCTTACTTGGAAGATTTGCCTCTGGCTCCCTGGGTATAAAACTATAAAATATAGTAACATAACTAATATATTTTAACTGTTTTTAACGGTAACGGTATAAGATTTGATGTGTAATATTGTAACATGCATTAATGTGTAGCAATGTTTTCATTTAAATGGTCTACTACGGGCATATAGCATCATAACCATGTTTAAGTTTACTTTCTTCACTATTTTGTAAAAGTCATTGCATAAAGTTTTCAAGTAAATTCGGACCATGCAGTTATCGAAATATCGTGAGCCGTAAAATAAACAAAACGGCTGCTCGCTTAGTTCCCAGACCGGTGGTACGTGGCCCGCTTTAAAAGCTTGACTCACTCGCTGAGCGCAAAGCATAACAGTTAACACTAAATAAACTTTTGCTTCAGTGTAGTTTCACGTTTACGGCAGACCTTGTCTTGTTACTAGTATTAAAAGGTTTCGGCAGAAATCATTGTAGATGTTCGAGTATTAAAATCTCAACTCTTCTTGTAGTCTGAATTTCCACGTGCATGCAATCAGTCAGGCGTGAACGGGTCAGTCTGATTTTTTTACAGAACGTCAACAGAGTTTTAAAGGAACGTTTGTCATATTTGAAAGACGTGCAAAAACTTCTATACTCTTACCAGAAAACTTCTACTGGGAAAGTGCAATTCCTTTTGAATTAAAAGAGCTTTAATGCATCGGATCCGATCAGTCAGTTCGCGATGCCTCCCCAGCCGGAATTAGAGGCGTCAGAGAACAACGATAGCTGGATGTGTTTCTCGTCTTTCCGCTCCAGCAGCAAGAATATTGATGCGAGAAGAGACGATCTGTGGTTAAGTTTCGAATTTGATCAGTCACCACGCTTTGATGAGCAACACTTATGAATTTCTTCAGCATATTACCGAGATAAATCACTACTCACCGGCACTGTTCAAACCACGAGGCGAACACCGTAAATCGTAATGCATCATGGCCATGCTGAGTTAATTTATGCGCAAAGGTACAACTCACGTTTTGCGCCTATGGACCACAGGTAGCCCGCGTTAAGATTAGTATGCGTTCTCGCTCTCGCTCGAACGCAATTATTTCGTACTTTTGAATTATTTTTCATTTATTAATTAATAAGCAATATACATGTACATTCTAACTTCCTTACAAAGTAGAAACTATTTAAATAGTTCTTCGCATCTGAGAAAATGTCCGGACTCTGCGGCTTTATGTTATACCCACTCGCTGCGGTCTACGGTATAGGAATCAGCCCATGACACCAGCTTAGACTTTATGCCTATGTGGTTTCAAAGAGCTCTCAGTTAACTCCCAAGGTAGAGTTATTTAATCCTTCGGTTGAGTGATTTTAACTCCTTGAATTATTACTCAGTGGGAGTTATCTCTATCTCTGACCCTTATTGTATGACTAAAATGGCCTAAGGACCAAATTAGAAATAATAGAGTCAATACGACCCATGCTAAAAAGCTAAATTGACCCTTATTGTAGGACTAAAATGGCCTAAGGACCAAATTAGAAATAATGGGGTCAATACGACGCATGCTAAAAAGCTAAATTGACCTTTATGGTAGGACTAAAATGACCTAAGGGCCAAATTAGATATAATGGGGTCAATATGACCCATGCCAAAAAGCTAAATTGACCCTTATTGTAGGACTACTATGGTCTAAGGGCTAAATTAGAAAAATGGGGTCAATATGACCCTTGCTTAAAATCTAAATTGGCTCTTATTGTAGCACTAAAATTACATAAAGGGGCCAAATTAGAAATCTATGGGGTGAATTTGGTTTTTATTGGGGCTGATTTGGCCTCATTTTTCAAAACGACCCTCATAAAGGCCAAATCAGCCCTAGTGCCTTTGGGGCTGATTTGGCTTTTTGGGCCGAAACAGCTCTTTTGAATTTACAGTGTACCACACCTGTCAACATTCCCTAATCCATACTTTCAAACCACTTGTCGCACATCTGTATTAATGCTGATACTGTTGAATGATACCGTTGAATGAAATCAAATTTGAATGAGGATATGCACAACGCTACGAATTACTGATTACCGTTTATTAACGCCCCATTGAAAAAGAAGCTGAAATTAACTTTTTTTTGGCCCAAGTAAAAATGCAATAAAAATAGGGGGTCACCATTCTCGTTTTTGCGTGAAGTAGCTGCAATTTATGGTAATTTAGAGGTCCCACAGCAGAAATACGCGAAATGTCAGCAAGAGTAAACAGCGCCCATTAATTGCTAGGCCTAATTGTTCATAGCGAACAAATGAATTTATTATGCAGTATGTATACCAAACTTAGCGTATTACAAGTGGACAGTACTATAGCAAAATACGACGAATAATGTTTTGATACTATCCCTGAAAGAGCGTAAAAATAGCAGTATTTACCGGCAGTATTTAAAAAATAATATCTTAGCATCCAGAAATTAAAAATTAGTTATACTTTGGTATCTGTTAGCTAACCTTGCTGTGATTAAATATATCGAAGAAAATAAGGGGGTCACCATTTTTGTTTCAGGGTTATTTTGCAAAATATCGCAAATTTAGCTCCAAAACAGACTTTTTCCGCGGAAGGACTGGGGCGAGTTTCATAAAAAAGTCGTCTTAAATCTCCCCAATGAACTTATGTTGCATTGCCAACATTATCTAAGTATTAAAGGGGCTATGTCATGGTACTGCGCATGTATCGAGTAATCGCTCGTTTAGTGGCTGTTAATTGGATACAAACAGTTAAACTTCCCTCCCTCAATGCTTGATTGAAAGGATTTTCAATATTATTTCCCTGGAGACTGTTTTTTACACTGTTTGTGAGTCATTTTTGCATATTTGCTTTGATTTTAAGCATCCCACATGGCCGAGAGGTTCGTTAGTTCATATCAAAATCGGTGGAAATAACTCTTTCCGGCCCGGAAAAACGAATGTAAAGTCTTACCGTGACACAGCCCCTTTAAGATAGGTAAGATTCAGTATGATTTTAGATTTCACCAACATGCGCAGTAGATATGCGCATTGCAAAACAATGGAATCACCCACTGGGAACGAGAATGTGGAATCACCTTAAGTGCGACCCGAAAAGTGGAACATTGTATTTAGCCGACCGTCAAGGCAGAATGATTGATGGCTAAAAGCAAATGATTGATGGCTAAAAGCAAATGATTGATGGCTAAAAGCAAATGATTGATGGCTAAAAGCAAATGATTGATGGCTAAAAGCAAATGATTGATGGCTAAAAGCAATTTTACTTCAACGAAATACGGTGTACTGCCAAGTCATTCAGCCCTAGTTTGTTCTCAGTAACGTACAAAGCCGGGCGATGTTCACTAAAACTACACACGAGTGAACACGAGTGAACACGATGGTAAAACAGGTGAACACGAGTGAATAAAAGGTGAACACGAGTGAAAATGTATTGAAACTATATTTTTCTTTGTTTTAAATAATTGAAACTATAGTAAACCAGCCAAACTATAGAATAACTATGAAGAAGCAAAGACCGATACAACGTAGAATTTTGAAATTAGTGGTACAATATTTCGGCTGGCCACACCAGCCTTCTTCAGGTACAATGAAGAAAATTTACATAGAGCCTAGAGAGAATCTGAGAGGCATCTGATAATGACGTATGATACATGTTGACAGTTCGGAAACCACAAAGTAGGATTTAATTACCTCAAACATCAAAATTGATGACAAGCTGTCAACTAAGTCAATAAGTTTAGATTAACTTAGTGATAACCCAAATTTTCAGGTCGGACCGTTAGAAAAGTAAAGTGTAGGTTTATTATTAACTTGCAATATTTAGGGAAGAGGTCAAAACAATGGTACTCTGGCGGGACCCAATTTTGATGGAAGGTTGTACCCGGAACCCACCACCTATTTTGGCAAATCTAGATTTTTGACCACAAATATCTTCTTTGATAAAATACTTATTGAAGAAGTAACTATATTTCTAGTTTCTACAAGCAGAGAAGAATGTGTATCTGCATTAAAATCAGGTGTCCCTATTTTACAATGCGAGAAAATCACCCTCGAAAAAAGGGGTAGGGGTATTACCCGCCACCCATGACAAAACTGGGTCCCATTCGAAATCCATTGTTTTGACCTCTTCCCTAATTTATTATTTCTGCCCATATCAGTGCAGAATTTTTTTTCGCGCCTCTGCACGATTTTTTTTACTAATTTTTGCAGTTTCCAAATTTACTAATGAGAGATTTCTCTGAATAATTGACCAAGAACTGAAAGCAGCTACATCCGACGCCCAGCTGATATGAGGACAGAGTTTCTCCCCAGGAAAATTTTGAAATGCGCATTTTCCTGCACTTTCTGGTACAATTTAATACATTGTAGATGCGATAATATGTGTGTACGATTTTAGATCCATTTGTCTCGATTCTGATTGGCTGAGAGCAGTGCAATTTATCCCAATTACATACACTCGGGGGGGAGTGGAGGTAATTATTAAAATCCTACTTTGTGGTTTCCGAATTGTCAACATGCATCATATCCTCTCAGGCAGTAGGCATGAATAGATTGTGCTAGCAAATCCAGCCAAAGTTGCTCCAAAAAAAGGCTAAAAGTTGCTCAAAAGTTGCCAAAAATTGAAAAAGTTCCCACCAAAATTTGAAAAAGTTGCTCACTTTGGCGAGCCATTTTATTCTAGATAACAACTTAAAACATGGAATGTTGGATGTGTAATTCAATATAATCTTAAAGTTCAACATAACTACCAATAGTAGTACTTTCTAATGTGATATTGACCATGGAGCGAATAACCGCTGGATAATTCGCGGGCGATATTAAATAGATAGCTGCTGTCCAGTTTGCGTGGGCGCGCGTAAAGCCAGTTTTATTTTATTTGTATATCATTTATCAATTAACTATCCTTAGTTTTGACCAATTTTAATAAAAACCTTCTAAATAAAGACCTTTTTGATAGTTTGGATCAGTTTTATACCGATTTGTTGCTCAAAAGTTGCCAAGGAAGGCAAAAGTTGCTCTAGGTTGCTCGCACTACAAAAAGTTGCTCAAAACGCTAAAAGTTGCTCAAAAGTTGCCGAGCACAATCTATTTATGCCTATCAGGCAGGCGCCTGGTTTTCTCTAGGCTCTATAGTTTGGCTGGTTTAATATAGTTTCGATTATTTAAAACAAAGAAAAATATAGTTTCAATAAATGTTCACTCTTGTTCACTCTTGTTCACTCTTGTTCACTCTTGTTCACTCTTGTTCACTCTTGTTCACTCTTGTTCACTCTTGTTCACTCTTGTTCACTCTTGTTCACTCTTGTTCACTCTTGTTCACTCTTGTTCACTCTTGTTCACTCTTGTTCACTCTTGTTCACTCTTGTTCACTCTTGTTCACTCTTGTTCACTCTTGTTCACTCTTGTTCACTCTTGTTCACTCTTGTTCACTCTTGTTCACTCTTGTTCACTCTTGTTCACTCTTGTTCACTCTTGTTCACTCTTGTTCACTCTTGTTCACTCTTGTTCACTCTTGTTCACTCTTGTTCACTCTTGTTCACTCTTGTTCACTCTTGTTCACTCTTGTTCACTCGTGTTCACTCGTGTTCACTCGTGTTCACTCGTGTTCACTCGTGTTCACTCGTGTTCACTCGTGTTCACTCGTGTTCACTCGTGTTCACTCGTGTTCACTCGTGTTCACTCGTGTTCACTCGTGTTCACTCGTGTTCACTCGTGTTCACTCGTGTTCACTCGTGTTCACTCGTGTTCACTCGTGTTCACTCGTGTTCACTCGTGTTCACTCGTGTTCACTCGTGTTCACTCGTGTTCACTCGTGTTCACTCGTGTTCACTCGTGTTCACTCGTGTTCACTCGTGTTCACTCGTGTTCACTCGTGTTCACTCGTGTTCACTCGTGTTCACTCGTGTTCACTCGTGTTCACTCGTGTTCACTCGTGTTCACTCGTGTTCACTCGTGTTCACTCGTGTTCACTCGTGTTCACTCGTGTTCACTCGTGTTCACTCGTGTTCACTCGTGTTCACTCGTGTTCACTCGTGTTCACTCGTGTTCACTCGTGTTCACTCGTGTTCACTCGTGTTCACTCGTGTTCACTCGTATGTAGTTTTAGTCAATATCAAGCCGGCCGCCTTTTGCATGAATGCAATCACGTGGTTGTACTGGATGGCAAAAACAAAATCTGACTTTATTTATTTAAATGCACTCGTACGACATCAGTAGCATTATTAGCAAAACCCGTTTGTAAATACCATTTCCCACCTCCAATCGCTTGTCGATCTTTCTATAAAACGGTGTTTCATGAAGTTTGCACTTAGCCATCCAGTAAAGCCTTTCCCATGGGATCACAAGCGCAATTCCTTGATTGTTGAAATGATATATCAGCACGTGCCTGCGGTAAAAGGCTTGAATCTTACTGGAAATTCTACTCGAATCCTACTCGGATTTTAACTCGGGATTTAATTTATCTCCGGACATAATACTGTATATTTGTAGGCAATAACCGTTCTCTCTCTCCGAGGATGAATGAGAGACAGTAGAACGACGCATGTCTGATATTTGAAAATGAACATACCTTGTTGATTTCGAAGTCTAAGTACTCGATTGTTCTGGAGTTGTATAAATACATTACAGTGCACTACTGAAACCACTTAGACAACGAGAACTAAACACATTTCAAAACGAAAATAAATCATTCCAACTTACAAATACTAGTATATCCACGCGATTTTCTTCATTCGAAAGACTCTGGTCGACCAAATTTGCCTTTTGCCGGATCACGGCTCGAACAAGTTGAAATGCTATTGTCTTGTACTCGACACTGATTGGCTCAAATAACCGTAAGTTGGAATGCTTTGTTTTCGTTCTGCAGTATGATTGGCTCCGGTTTCAGTAGTCGCACTGTAATGTTGTCTGGGAGTAGGTACATTTTTTAATTAAAATCAAAGAAATTAGACAAACGTCAATCACATGTCTGGAATGGCGGAAAGCGGCCATGCAAAGAATTGTGAGGCCGGGGGAGGGGTAATGGAAAGGAAGGGGGAGAGGGACGGATACTCAGGTTACGGAACTATCGTCTGATTTCATGATTTCATATCATAACTACATATCGTCTGATAGTTTGAACTTTCTCTTGGGAATTTGATGTTCTTAAAACTAGCATATTTATAAGCCCTTGAAATTCGTTCTCGGGCTTATATTAGTTTTAAAAACAGCAAATATCCGCAGGCAACTATTTGTAAAAAGTCGTAGATTGAGTAGCCAATCATATTTCGCGTTTTGCCGATGTTTGTGACTTGGTTGATATCGGTTAAGATTGTATATCGCCGGGCTATCCAACGGTATTTTTTTTCTTTCCGAGACTAATAAACCTACATATGCTCAAAGCCGTGTCGCTTAGTCGGAATTTACCCTAAAAGGGCCTCTGACTAGTGCTTTAGTGTTTTGTCTACTTGTGCTCAACCGATTGCGTTAATGGTGGATTACAGTTGAATTTGTAGGAAAAGGGATGAGAGTGGAGGATGAAATAAAAAGAGGAAAAAATTAATTAGTATACACACCTAATTACTTGACTATCCACTCGAGAGCACATCGAGTTCAACTTGATAATTTAATTCTTCATAAAACCTTCTTTTTTCCTATTTACTCAAAACAAATCAAATCCCCCAACCCCAATTTTTCCTTATGAAAGCCATGAAAAAACCCATTGAAATTCTAATAAACTAAGCGAACCTTCAACTGCAGCTTAAGTGAAGCGAATTTAAAATAACATACAACCCAATGAGAAAGAGAATAAAAACTTTAACCCCCTTCAAGAATAATTTCGTATATAGACTCGGTCTAATAACTACGAACTCAGACCCTGTTTACATTAGCCCGAGTAACTCAGAAATACGAGAAATTAAAACTTATAAAAAATGAAGTGCGTATCACGTAGTTCAACTTGCCCAGCCTAGAATATGTTCCCAAAGTCGAATTCAATATCAGATTGTGTTTAAATGGGAAGATAGGAAAAGAACATATACCTACCAAACTTCTAGTCTGACATGATAGCAGACAATGTGTTATTAAATCTTAAAATCCAAATTTACTTTAATTAAATGTCCGAAATATTAAATAACAAACAAATACTCACTCCTGCAGGGTATTAAACTGCGACTGATATGAAGCAAAATCCGCAGGGGTAAATTAAAACCGGAATCTTTATCACTCGTCTTTATCACATGCTGACCCGTACCCCGGTCGTTATTTAGTAAAAAGAAAAGAAAGAATGCGAAATGTCCGTAGATAACGAGAAGGGAAGAAGAAAACAAATCCTACCTTCCTGTCATACCCCGCGAATTCATCAGTCATTCCCATGCCCCCTCGGACATTTTTCCCCTTTCAGATCAGTTGAGATGCATGAGATGAGATGAGATCAACTTTATTTATCCACGCTAGCCCATTCAATAATTTACATTCTGGTTTCCAATATAGGGGCGTGTACTATATAAAAAGTTCCCTATGTACGTTTCATATACAATTGTATTAATTATTCTACCAGTACTTCAACTATAAGTATAAAAATGCCTATGTTTTATTGAATATATAACTACCTACTATTACTTCTAACTACTATACTACTAATAATTTATGATGAGAAAAATCTAGCTAAAAATAATAATAAATGAAAGGAAAAGAAGTATTAACTATGGCCATGGGATATTTGCCAGTTGGTGCAGAAAGAAGCCAGTGAATCACAATTTCGTATCTCATTTGGTAGCGAGTTCCACAACTTGGCGCCACTATAACCGATGCTTTTTTTAAGAATTATGTATTTGGTAAGGGAAGAGCAACCGTTTTGGATGTATTTCGCAAATTGTACGTACCAGTGGTTGCATATGATTCCCTTAAAATATTTTATAGTCTCTTGGGTGCCAAGTTATGGAGGATTTTAAACATGAATGGAGCTTTAATATGCGGAGCTCTGCGCTTGGCTAGCGTAACCCAGCCGACGACATTCAGAGCTTTTCCTGATCATGAACTCTTTTGATTGGATCAAATCCCGATTACAACATTTGGTTCTGCCGTGAGGCTATTGGTCTTGTTTCTTGATCCAATCAAGGTATACTGATTCGGTTTTTGCTATATTTAGGCTCAGTTTGTTTGCTGCAATTCTTGATGCTATTTAAATCATCGTTCAGCCGGGGTTTAGACTTGTGTCATCAGCAAATAGCCTAAGCGTAGTAAATTTTAAACAGTCCGGCAGATCGTTTATATAGATCAGGAAGAAAAATACCTAAAGTATTCCACAACTTATTTTCCTTTGACCTGAGGACTTACCATTTACTTGACACATTTGTCTACGGTCACCTAGGTATGAGCAAAGTAATTTGAGGACATTATCCTTGATACCGTAAGCCATGAGTTTACCCAACAAAATGTCATGGTTTACGGTATCAAATGCCTTTTTGAGGTCAAGGAAAACAACCAGGCTATAAAGGCCTCGGTCTATGTTAAAGTACCACTCATTAGTACAGTCTCGTACCCAGAGCTCTATCACCACGAGAGAGCTCTGGTAACTGCCATTTGTTGGTCTTTGTTCATTGGCTGAAATTCCAATTCCAATTACTTAAATATAAGCCTCTGGCTTGGGAGACCCGGTAACGGCTTCCTGTATCTTCGACGTAAAATAAACCATTTATTATTATTATTATTATTATTATTATTACAAGTGGATACCGCTAACGATAATCCAACACGCAAAATACAGTGGCGACTTGATTTTTAAGACAAAAACACAAGTTCAAACGTGTTCTGATCAATCTAGTTATAACATAGGCTAAAACGAAAATGAATAGCGAAGTCAACAGATGCAAAATGAACCCCCATCTCTGCTCCCCCCTACCCCCCTCACGGGCGCTGTAGGATTTGGGAGCAGAGTCTCTGCAGAGTCCCACCCATACCGGTCCACCCGTATGAGGTTCTCATATTATATTACCTTCAGCGGCGCTATTTATAGCTCAAATTGGAGGCTTCAATCTTCCATGTGGGAGACATTAATCGGTGGAATATGTAAGAAATAACGGTTTTAAGGTAATAGATGGACACCTAACTTGTTTGCTATCAACCCGTGGATATCGCAGTGATTGAGTGCGTATTAAGGTGTTTGCAATCAACCCGATATGACTTCAAGTGGATATCGAAGTAATACTGAAAATGTAACACAATTTCATGAAAATAGGGGTAGAAAATATGACGCTGCACCCCCTCGATTTAATTTTTCAATAAAATGATGTCCAAATTCGTACTCTCCATCAAAATCTACTTTTGATAACAATAATTGTGTTTCTTTAACCGCTGTTATTATTCATTTTATTATATATATTATATTACACTAGTGGATACCGCTAACGATAATCCAACAGGTGTGTTAGACGCTAGCTAGGTCATAGCGAGTGTGCCATGCAACTTGCATGGTAGTGAACCTGGGTGTATGGTGATTTTCCACCTACTAAGGCTCAACTGGAATTTTGGAGCACTTCCCGTGGAAATAAGTGGCCTAAACATCAGTCGAGAAAGTTTCTCCTTGAAACGATTGTTATTTTGCATCGAAGTGCATGGAATGTCATCACAAGCTCGCGAACCGACAGCCATCCGCAGTTCATGCCGCATGACAGTTGTCGCGTCGAGTACAGAAACCATGGTTTTAACTCTGCCACATCACTTGATCCATTGTGATTTGAAGCTGCAACCTCATTCTAGCCACTTCTAAATGGGGGAGGGTTCCATTATGAACAGGAAAGGCATAGGATTTTCCACCCCTCCCCCCTCAGTTTTGCAGGGTTCGCATATCTTACCCCACATTTGCAACCTATATGTTGTGTTCGTCGTGTTTACTATCAAAACCATTATTTTTAAGCTGCCACTTCATTCTAGCCACTTCTAATGGGGGAGGGTTCCATTTTGAACAGGAAAGGCATAGGATTTTCCACCCCTCCCCCCTCAGTTTTGCAAGGTTCGCACATCTTACCCCAAATTTGAAACCAATATGTTGTGTTCGTCGTGTTTACTACCAACACTATGGTTTTAACGCTGCAACGTTATTTAATCCAGTTCTGGACTCGGAAATAGCCAATGCAACTGTCCCAGCATGCTTTGCGGCCAAAACGGAAAGGGCGATGAATTTTTACGGGTAGAAAGGAACATCGTAGAGTCATGGGGTTTTCACCAAAATGTTACCCATAGGAAACTGCAGGGGTTCCTCTTAATTTGGTTGAGATTGAAGTTCAGGGGCAGAAATGATAGCCAAAACAAAATTTCAAAATGGCTTAACCCCCCCTGAACTTCATTTGCGCGAATGTTACATCAAAATTTTAATCTAGTTGGATGAAATTACATATGATAGGCTTGTTTTAATTCGCATTAACATAGCGGAACGTACCTAACATTAACACCTCCAAGCTATAAATTACAATTATTCCCTACCCCACTCCCCCTGGGAATGGTATACCCATTTGTGTTAGCAAAATGTCTCCGGAATGTCATTCATGACAAAAACTGATCGGTTTCTAAGATTTCAAGTTCAACACAGAACCACATAATTAAAGTTTAACAGTTACCCAGGCCCCGCTCGGCCAACGAAAAAGGAGAAAACCCGCCTTAACCCCCCTGAACTTCATTTGCGCGAGCGTTAACGCAAAAATTTAATCTAGTTGGGTGAAATTACATAAGATAGGCTGGTTTTTATGCCATTAACTATGCGCTAGATACCGAACATTAATTATTTAATTATTTAATGATTGTATTATTTCTATGATTATCGTTAGGAATTATTATTATTAACGCATTCGTAGGAAGGATTCCGGCAATACTCAAATGTGATTGAGTAATTTGCACTTGCCATGTATAAATACGAAAAGTGCGCGCATAGAACCGAGACGAGATAAAAACTGTTTTCTCGAGAAATTAGGTATTAGTTGTTCCTTTTCTTCTCCTCTTATCGTCTTTCCCGTATATTTTCGTTTTATAGCGAAAGAACAGGCTTTCCTGAAGGCGGATGGAAATAAAATGATTTACTTTCCTCTACAGTTTATTGTTTTCAAGTTCTGTTTTTGCCGACAATGGGAAAAATGGCGGCTACTTGCATACTCACGTGCAGCTATTGTATTTTGCAATAATTAATTAATACCTTTGTTTTGCGGCGTCCTCTTGTTGCGTAAGGTTCCTTTTGAATTTTAAACCGAAAATTAAATTACTAAATTTATTTACGTGTGTCATCTTCTAGCCGACGAAGGAGAGGGACACGAATCGGTCCAATTGAAATATTGGTTTTGCCGACGGGATAATAAAAATATATAATTTACCAGCGTTTACTATTCGGGAAAATCGAATTTAAATCAGTTCAGTATAATAGACCGCTTCAAGGTCGCCATTACCACTACGATATCTACTTCAATTAGCGATAGCACCGGTGCTTCTAAAAAGAGCTCCCGAAAATTAGTAAAAATCCCAAATTGGAGAGTTATACCTCACCTAGAAGCCAAGATATAGTCAAGTAAAGTGCGCTATTTTTACAGACATTTGTATGAGGGAGTGCAACAATTTGCACCCCCGCATACAAATGTCTGTAAAATTGTCTTACTTTGTGGGACTGTATCTTTACTCACATACAAGATATAACTATCAAATTCGGGATTTGGGCTAAATTTGATGTGCTCTTTGTAGTAGTACCGGTGCTATCGCTAATTGAAGTAGGTATCGTATAGTGTTAATGGCGACCTTGAAATGGTCTATTGTTAGTCTTCGCATTGAATGTTATGGAAGACCAGGCATGAAAGCTAGATTAAACAAACGTTTTCAAGAAAATGCTTCCTACGTATGCGTTAATATTTCAGCCAATCAGTAAAGACCAGAAAATGGCTGTTACCAGAGCTCTCGTGGCGATAGAGCTCTGGGTACGAGACTGTCATTGGTACAGTCTAGCAGTGCAAACGCAGTCGAGCGAAAGCGTCTGAAGCCAAATTGATGATCAGATAACAGATTCTCCGCATTGAATTAAATACTGACCATTAATTGTTCATAAAATATTTTCTCATAAATCTTACTTATTAGTACTGGGAGGTCGAGCTAGATTGGTCTATAATTATCGAGCATGTTACGAGGACCTTTTTTATGAAGAGGAATTACCCTGGCTAACTTCCATTCCAATGGAAAAGTCTGTGATGTAGTTGATGTGTTAATTATTCCGTAACAGACTTTGAAATAACAGGTGCAGCTAACTTTAGAATTTTTGCTGAGATTTTATGATCAACGCCAGTAGCTTTAGACACGGACAACGAACTAATCAACCTATAAACTTTTGAGATAGCTAAAGTATAGGATTAAAGTAGGAATTACTCTGAACATTCGTTACAAAGTCAGTGTAACTGCAACCTGCATCGTTTATAATAGTGTCTGCAACTATCGGGCCTACGCTACTGAAATGTTCATTATAAAATAACCCAGAGGAAACTCGCGCGCTGATTGGCTGAAAGCCGTGTTTATATGAGAGTCCATAGACATGGAAATTCGCTGGCACGCGATTGTGAATGAACTGATCAAAATGGCAAACGACAAGGAAGAATGTTTTCACCAAACGTTGACTTTCAATAATATGATTGTAATCAGCAAAACCGACATATATATTTAACAAAAATACAGCCAACCGACGAAGTTATCAAATTTGCTAACCATCCCGGCCAAGATATTTTTATTTGCGGTCCAACAAACAAAAAGTCGAAACCACTTTTCGTTTATCTTATTTCGTACGGTAAAACTAAAACACACAAACGGCTAACAAGTCTAGTTTTTAAACAACCTCCTTATAGACGAATAGAGCAAGGAATGGAGCTAGAGACTAGAGTTAGACGAGAGGGAAAAGCAAGGCAACACTCTTTCAATTGTTTTTCTGTCTTTTTTATCCCAAACTAAAAGGACATATACGTATTTGTCGGCGACGAAGTCACGAAATAATAAGCCTTCATATAAGGCCAATTGTTATCATTCACCCTGTTTGGTCTTAGATAATTCAGATAAGGTTTTTAGCTTTCTCCTTGCCATTTTATGAACTACATGAATTTTGCAAACTCACGTGCGATTGTGAAGTTGATATTTTGTTGATTTTTTCACAGAACAAAAGGAGTTTTTCCCTCTTACCTTGCACTCTTAGCCTCACCTCCGTCATTGGAAGGAAAATTCCAACAGCTAGATCTTTCCATTGAGTTTGGTGAAAATAAAAGTTCATTCAACTAAAACCTGCTTCAAAGTTCAACAGGGGAATCAGGTTTCCTCATGTACATTCAGCGACAAAAACACCCAGTTCAAGTCCTCCACTCCTTGAATGCCTTTCGCCTTAAATTTCCGGGAAAGCATGTCTTGAATTCCGAGTTAGTCTTTTCGGGGACTGTTGAAGCAGAGGTTTTTAAAATAGAGCCACACACTGACACAGAGCCAGAGGATCCACAGAGCATTCCTTCGTTTCTCTCAGTTCTGTATCGGGGGATTTCCCGCGCTGTGCAAACTCACCGTCGGTCGATTTCTGACGACTGTTACGGTTAGGAGAATTGATCTTCCGATCGTGCGTGCATACGATTTTCTCTCGTGTTTTTCCTGTTCGTTATTTTATAAAAGCAATATAACACGCTTTTCATGTCTTTGTTCTCTTATATAAACACGCGGGATATGTTGGGAGAACAAAGAAAAACTTGAAAATCACGAGCCGCTATGGAAAGCGTGTTATATTTAAGAAATAGAAAACGTTTACCGTGTTTACATAGCCTGATGCAAACACGAGGGGAAGTTTGGGAGAATTCTCAAGTTGTTGTGTAAACCCGAGACCGAAAATAGACGCAAGATCGAGCGCGAAACGATTTTTAAAAACTTTTTCGTAAATGTCCAACGCGAAATTCTCCATACATTGTAAAATGTCAATCATATTCGCTTGTGAAGTTGGCCGTGTTTGCTCTGCGAATCGAATCGGCATGGAACAAGAGGCGAGAGAAAGTACTAGTGTGATGTTATGCTCCCAAAACTAGCTTTTTAAAAGACAAAAATGCAAAATAATAGGAAAACCTCAAAGTATTGATCCATATCGGGCTAGACATGCGACGAAAATCGTCCTGGATTACGAAAATCGACACGAAAACCACTTTTAGTTAGTCAGTTATTTTCGCCATTTTTTTGCAGAAAAAAAGGAAAAACTACAATGTATGACGTCATTTCCATGTTTACATAGCCTCATGCAAACACGGCTTTCAACCAATCAGAGCGCGCGTTTTCTTTGGGTTATTTTATAATGCTTAATTAAAATGTTGGGCAATTTCATCCGAGGACGTAATAAAGCAGTCTGAGAGTGGGGAAACTGATCGGTCGCGTTCAGATGAAAAGCAGCCAAAAGGGATAAGGGAGGGTGGGTAATAGCTGGATCTGAACACGGACCGATATAGAAGCCACAAGAGAGAACTGATGGAATAACAGAATAGAACAGCAATGGAGTGAACATAGAAAATAAAATTGTGTCCAACAGACCGAGATCATAACTGATGACTGACTTCCTACTTGAAACAATGTGGAAGATAAATCTGCAGAGAAAGACTAATGCTACTACGTGAAAGATGCAAAAATTAGACATTGTGTTAAGTTGTAAAGTTTATAGGTTGTAAAGTTGTAAAGCACTGTGGAGGTTGATGTTGCGTTATAGGTAAAAAAATACAACACATGAAAACGAGGCTGGAAAGGGCTCCGTAGTTCTATATACAACTCTAAAAAAATCAAATGACTGTAACGTAACTCCGCTGATTACGCCACAGCTCTGAAACTTTCCAAGGATCACTACAGTTGACAAGCTCTACACATGGTAATGATAATGGATAATAAACTGGCATTAACAATATGGCCAAGAAGCTAGGAAGGATGAGACGTTGTACATCAAACCGCATCAATACCAGGCCTATACGGGTCCACGCGAAGACTGCCACGAAATGCTAATGTATCAGTTATATCACACAGTGGTCAAACGTCTGCGCATGCGTCAAAAGTCTTGCAATAACAACATATTCCAAAACAAATTCAAATCGAGCCGGCGGCCGTCACTGTTCACACACCCGTTTTCAAACCTTGAGAACTTTTTTGGTAAATAGCGAAAAAAATTGGTAAACTCACAGTTTGAAGTTTGTTCAATTTCCCGTCGACTGTGAAAATAAAAAGCTTAACTTTAACGTATTTTTCTTAATTTTTTGGGGTAGAAGTTCACTGTAATATGGGCCGCGTCAGGCAAAAAGGGCCCGTACGACATTCAAGTTAAATAATTCCTACAATGGTGTTCCTAATAAGGAGCTCTACATTTCATTCCTAACAATAAATGTCAGTTTCAAGAAATTGACGACAAAATCAGGGGTGAAATTTACGTGATTTTGATGCAAGGGCCCGATTACAAATATGACCACAAAAATTAGGAATCCTGCCAGAGGGGATGATTTTGATGTATGACATTCATATATACCTGCTGGCATTAAAGAGTAAAACATAGTATAAGATGAACCAGGTGATCACTTTTTGGCCAAAAAATGTCTTTTCTGCAGTCGTTCTTCTCCCCGTAGCTCATAATATGATTATAGAAATAGTACGAGTTACACCTTGAAACAATCGTCTGATGATAGGGAATGATTTGCGTCTGCTAAAATTGTAATCATATCCTTGTGTAAAATTATCATAAATTTCGTCTTCGATTTCACTTGTCAATTTCATGAAATCAACACTACTTGTTAGTAGCACAATGTGGCGCTCGCGATGCATATTGTAATCGCACCACAAGTATAAAAAACATGGTACAATTTCAAAAAACATTTACATATTATGTCGTCCGGGCCCTTTCTGCCGGACGCGGCCCATATGCTTTAAGGTAAATTTTGCGCGGGAAATTCGCGCGGCCGCCCACCAGACTGACCGTAATACGCACGCGCAGACGTTTGACCGCTGTGTGCAGTTATATAGCACAAGAGAGACCGCTGAACATAGTAAACTATTTTCAGACTCTCCCTTGTGCTATAGCGGCAGTCGGCTGAGAGTGGGGAAAATCGGTCCCTACACCAGAATAGTGGCTAGGTGCACGTGTAACCAAGCGACCGAAACCCTATCTGAAAGACGGAACACTGACCCAACATCAAAATCCTATCAAAAAAACACCAACCTAAACAAAAGCAGAAGGCCGGAACTAAAACACGAGCGGAATTCACAATAGTCGAGTTGACAATGAAAAGAAAGAGGAAATTGCCAGAGGCCCAAAATGAGCACAAACAGAAATTATGATATCCGCGCATGTGCATGGGAGATAATGGCCGCCATCTCCCGCCGGGAAATCCGAATTAGATAAAAACCCAAACTAATAAAAAACTAAACCCGGGGGTGGCGGCCCTGGCGCCCAGTAATCCGGGAGAGTACAAGGAACCGCCATAAGAAAACTAGCTAAATAAATAAAAAACTAAATGAGCCGGGGACCCCAAGCATGAGAAAATCAGTGGTATAAAAAGCGAAACGGTTGTGAAACTTCAATAATGAGCTCCATAAAACATTAATCATTAAATTAGCTCAACAAAACGTCATAAATGAGCTCCATAAACGAGCTCCCTAAACTTCATAAATGAGCTCAACGGCAAAACTTCATAAACGAGCTCCATAAAGAGCTCCATAAACATTATAAATGAGCTCCACAAAACGTCATAAATTAGCTCAACAAAACTTTATAAACGAGCTCCATAAATGAGTTCCATAAATGAGCTCCATAAACTTAATAAACGAGCTCTATAAACTTCATAAATAAGCTCAACACAACTTGTCATAAACGAGCTCCATAAATGAGCTCCATAAACTTTATAAACGAGCTCCATAAACTTCATAATTGAGCTCAACAAAACTTCATAAACGAGCTCCATAAACTTTATCAACGAGCTCCATAAACTTCTGTAATAACATTTTTTTTGCATAACGTAATTCATATAACGAGCTCCGAGGAATATGAACGAACAGAACAGGGACAAGCGTGAATATCGAAGCGAAAGTAAAGTGCACGTGTAAAGAAATAAAGAGTGGTAGAGATACTTTCCTGCGGGATGATCACATTCCATTTGCGCACGTTTGGGGGCAAGAACGGCCTCGTAATGTGAAGTCGGTGGAGAGATAAGCGCCTGAGCTGTGGCCACAACTGTCGGCAAGGTAAGGTGTCGCTCTGGCTGAAGTTTACGCTCGGCTGTCATCAAACTGGTGTGTCGGGTCTGAAGCGAAGACTGCCACGAAATGCTAATGTCTCAGCCTTATATAGCACAAGAGAGACCGCTGAACATAGATAGCTAGTAATTCACTTTAATTTCGTCAATACCGCTTTCCTAGCCTGTTGTTTACGCCCAAGGATATTGTTTGTAGTTCTCCAAGCCCTACAAAGGTCGTGGGTTGTTCGAAGCAAGGTTATTACTAAGTTTATCCATAGGATAGCGATAAATCTTATCCGCCGGGTAGCGCTTACTTCTGTTTCGAACAACCCGGCCCTGGCCTTTAGTCAAGACAACGCGGATTTTGACTCAATTTTAATAGAGACCGAACGGATTTAAAATGAAATGTCGTTTACGACATTGGTGTATTTAATAGCTGTAGTCAAAGATGTTACACTTCGGCAGAGCCCGGTTGTTCAAAGCAAGGGTAGCTTTTCCTTAGGATAGCACTAAATCTGCTATTGCAACCTGTACAGTTTAATTTAACTCCGGAGTATTGCTTACCTTTGCTTCGAACAATCGTATACATGAGATATTTAACAATTATTCCATGAATATACGAACTAATCAGATATGATAGCTCTACCAAGCTTAATATATAAACCAAGGTTAATTTTACTGAGTTGGTATATACTAATTCTTATCTTCCTTTCGATAGCAATTTGACTTAGCTGTACTGTGGCGTTTAGTTAATCGAATAAATTCGATCACCCAAACAACGGTTTCAGCTGTTTTTATCTTTCCGGCCTGCCGACAAAAACAGACACGAATGGGAACTTTTTTAGGGTTAGCCTTGATGATAAGCGATGGGTAGGTTATCTTAGACTAACAAATAAAACAAAAAAATATTTAATAAAACGTAACTGAAATTGAAGAACATGAAGAAATTACCTCGACAAATCGTTCACGCCTCGTTGTTCGCAGCAATGTTGGGCGCTACCTGACATGACGACCCCGGGGTTAAATCACTAACTCAAGTACAGATTAGTTTATAAAGTTACCCTCGTTCCCTGGTTTTCTATAAAGGCCAGTCGTGTTTTAGCGGAGTATACCCAAGTACAGATTAGTTTATAAAGTTACCCTCATTCCCTGGTTTTCTATAAAGGCCAGTCGTGTTTTAGCGGAGTATACCCAAGTACAGATTAGTTTATATAGTTACCCTCGTTCTCTGGTTTTCTATAAAGGCCAGTCGTGTTTTAGCGGAGTATACCCAAGTACAGATTAGTTTATATAGTTACCCTCGTTCTCTGGTTTTCTATAAAGGCCAGTCGTGTTTTAGCGGAGTATACCCAAGTACGGATTAGTTTATAAAGTTACCCACATTCCCTGGTTTTCTATAAAGGCCAGTCGTGTTTTAGCGGAGTATACCCAAGTACAGATTAGTTTATAAAGTTACCCTCGTTCCCTGGTTTTCTATAAAGGCCAGTCGTGTTTTAGCGGAGTATACCCAAGTACAGATTAGTTTATATAGTTACCCTCGTTCTCTGGTTTTCTATAAAGGACAGTCGTGTTTTAGCGGAGGATACCCAAGTACAGATTAGTTTATATAGTTACCCTCGTTCCCTGGTTTTCTATAAAGGCCAGTCGGAAGTGTTTTATCCGGAGTATACAAAATATAATTTTCGTTTTAATGTTATGATGAACAAGAAGTTTGTTTCCACAGTTATTTCGAGTTCTTCCAAACTTCCACAAGTGTTTCTATAACTCTTTAGAAACAAGGGGAAAATGTTTTATATTTCCTTTATAAAATAACCCACAGAAAATATTAAGTACTAGCGCGCTCGACTTTCTATGTTTCTATAGAGTCATAGAAACACGGCTTTCAGCCAATCAGAGCGCGCGTACTATAGAATCTATTTTATAAAGTACAATAGTGTTATGTTTTTTTAAGATTCAAACTGATTTCCAAGCCAACCAGTGTCCGTTTACTGATTAAGATATTTGAGTGTGAAACACAAAAATAGATCAATACTTTTTATTTTCGGAACACCCCAACACGATACAGTTTTTAATCCTCCCTCAGCACTGATTTTACCGTACATCGCTTTTTTCAGTTTTTGACGTTTGCATTTTTCAAGCCAACCTCGCGTCATGTCGCATTTTCAGAGTTGTTGATACTTATTTTCATTTTGTTATTGTATTCTGCCTTAACAAGGCGTTCACTAAACAAATCTTTGAGCTAAATCCCTCTAATCTAGCAACTACAAGTTATTTGCAAACTGAATGTTCAAAAGAGAAGCATTCATCTCAGCTGTAAAGCAGGTGCAATCTCGCACGCGTGGTGAACTGAATGGTAATATTGTATAAGCTTGTTCTTGTTCTATTTCTGAGACAGAAAATAAAAAGCCTAAACAAAACCAGCATTAAGGTGAAGACAGTGGTTCTCTTCAGTAAGATATTTCCTTGTGGTTAGAAACAATAAAATCAAGGACTTTTTGTATCTTATGTATTCATTTATTGTATAAAATTATGCTTCAGTTCCACGACACCAAACAAGTCAATTCATGCCCGTTAAGCTTTTTATTGTCTGATTTTCGTATTCTGGCTCGTATCTCATCAGTCTGCCGCGGCTTCCTGGGCCCAAATATTCAGCCATATCACTTCGTCTATTTAATATGTTTGGCAAATCAAGAGACAACAGTACTGCAATTTTCATTAACATATCGCACGCTGCCTTTGAAGAATGCGGCAATGCAACACGCCTCCCGCGTTGATTATTTTACGAAGTTGAACAATTTAATTTTGTTCGACAAATTAATATAAAATAGTTTTCCTATTTCTGCTTTGAATTGTAATGACTATGTTGTTTAGAAATTTTGATCCGTGTTTTGATTATCAGAGAGTTTTTGAAGTCTTAAAATGGTTTAGTGATCTCATTATCAGTTATTAACTGAACATTATTTGCACCGACTTCTCTCTCAAATATATAGTTGCTTGTTTTGTAAGCCAAATGAGGTTTCCCAGTCAATCGATTTTACGAGATAACACTGCGTGAGTGTCGCAAGCCCTAATGAACTATAGTATTAAATAGACCATTTTCTCAAGTATGCGCACGCAACAGGCTTGACGAGCCGGTAAATACTTCACGTGGGCAATCACGTAGTGGTTTCCTATAACCCTCCCTATTATTTCAACCAGTACTAAATCCAAGCTGCCTACATGAAGTATTTCTTGGCGGGCCGTGAGTTTTGTTAGCTTTTGTTAGACTCGTTCTGATGCGTCAGCCTTTGTTATTCAAATTATCGGCTATTGTTCAAAAATTGGCGGCTATTGTTCAAAAAGCGATTTGGCGGGCCAATATTGCGTGCGCATACCTGAGAAAATGGTCTATTGGTTACGTGGTTGCTAGCTAGTCCTCGGATTTCACTAAGGAACTAAGAACTGTGCCACAAATGGCAACTGAACTCAATAACATAGAGTTAAAACAGTACTTTACGTAAATACAGCTAGCAGCTGTTCAATCTGTAACAAGAGGCCCTGAGTGGCTTTAACTCGGGCCACCTAGGAATAGGTTCATGGAGTTCTAGCATATTTTGGCCACCCTTCATGTAGCTATAGGACGACACGAATTGCTACCAAATTGTATTGTATTGTATTGTATTGTATTGTGTTGCGTTTTATTGTTGTATTGAATTGTATTGTGTTGTATTCTATTGTATTTTTGGTAAAAATTCGTGTCGTCCTACATAAAGGGATTGCCGTTTTATTGTATAAAACTCATATCGCTAGTTCGTCAACGAGAAATATTAATAGTCCAGTCTCGGCCTCTCTTTCGGCCGCTCTGTAGACTCCGGTCGCGGGAAACTGTCACTGAGTCTAGTAGAGTTTGCATACGCATGCTCAAAGCTATCCAATCAGAAATAAGGTTATATTCGTGGAATTAACCTCAAAAATTAAATATGGAAACAGGGACAATATTTTTGTCAGAGTCAAAATGACCAATTCTCAATGTAGATTTTTGCAAAAAAGATAATGTTTTCCCGTAAGGTGTTAAATAAAGTGCTGTATTCTTGGTTTGCAATCATGCAATCGCCAGATATTGGTGGAACTAACAGGAGAAGCTAACGAGGAATCTTTTCTTACCTTCAGTTTCAGTTCAATTTATTTGCCACAAATATAAATAGTAATATATCTTACAAAGAATAAAATAAGTGGCGGGGTAGCCCAAGAGCGACTTGACGGCGATGACGTCGCATACAAATTAAGAGTAAACATTTTAATAGTCTTTATTAATAAACTACTTAAAGCATACCGGTTTAAGTTAACATAAAGTAATAAAATACAATATTATTAATTATATAAAAGGCACATGATTTACAAATGTTTTCTTACTGTTCGTATTTGTGGACCTCGCTCTCTTTGGTGGTAAGGTGAGATCAAATAATTGCCTTTGGTGGAGTCATTTGATATATTTAAAAGACTGAGACGTAAATCGCTTTTCTTTATCATTTCATTTACTGGTTTCTACGTGTATTGTATCAGTCAATTCCAAACCCGTCCATGCTCCCCCCCCCCCCCCCGGTCCACCCCCGGGCATTTGAACATTTTGAAAAAAAATCGATCAAATGCCCCACCACCAAGCACAGGTGCTATTATATTGAGCATACATGCATGCATGTAACTTTTCCTTTAGCTAGTAATAGCTATATCCCTTGTGAATATTTAGGGATGTGTCATTCTAAATGTGAAATAAAGTCATCTATCTAGATCTGCATGCAGTTTTATTTTGGAGTAGAGTGGTGAATTTTCAAATATTAGGGCTAGTGTTCATTTTCTACATCTTGCAGGAGGCTGAAATTTATAACGAAACGTAATTTCCACTCGTTTTTTTCGATCACTGGGGTCGGCTTTCCCGAATTCTTACTATGTCATGAAGTGACCGAGTGAAAATACCGACGCTGGCCATGGCCTACAACAACAGGAATCGGGCTATTTACTGCTATATTTGATGCCATTACTCTTAACAGAAACGAATATTAAACAAGAAGATGCTCATATCAATATTTAAAAGTACTCCTGACGCTTACCGAGATGAGGTACTGAGCTGGCTTCAGATCAAAGAACTGATGAGGGATCATGTCAGGTTTAATTTACAACACCATTTGACGATGGAGTCGTAACTATATAAGCTTAGATCGTAAACATGATCCGAACTGAAAAATTGGGCCATTTACTATATATTTTAAGCCATTACTTTTGAAAGGCACGAATAAACACGACACTAATACAAGCTGGTAATAAAAGTTTATATCATTTGCTTACTTACATATGTCGATTTTTATTGCCTAAATTTGGTCCACGTGCGTTCAGGAGCGCCAGTTATCCTGTCGTAAAATGTGCGAAATTTCCCTCGAAAGTCCGTAAAACTTTTGTCAGCCCTAGAAAAACTCAACATCTTAGCATTTCAATCGAAGAAACTTTTGGTTTTAGCAAAATAATAGCTACAAATGGCCCAAAACACTTTCGTCTTTGCTCGCATTCAAACTCTTCGTGTTTGCGAAGTCTCAGTGTCCAGTCCCTCGCTCCACAAAGTTTGCCATGTTCACGTGCACAGTGCTTTCTGATTGGTTAACGGCGAAATATCGCGACACAAAAAAATAAAAAAATAAAAATAAAATAAAAACTTGCGATTTAAGACTCGGGCCTGCCCACAGGCAGCCCGAGTAATTACGCCGGGCTGAACGGTTCGTTCACAAAATTACTGACTAACTGTTGTAATCAAGCTAACAGAGACAAATGAAACTGGTTTCACATGCTTCGTACAGCGTCTTGAATGAGAAGAAAACTGCTAAAGACGCTCAGCTTAACTTTTGCATGAGCCGAACTGTGGTAATATAGTTTGTTTTTCATATCTCGGTGAATCATCCCCGGGATCGGATTTCGTTTTCTTGAGCCAAGACCACACAAACGTTATCCACATGCATGGTCATTCCTGGCCTTGTTTGCCAACTCTTTCACAAGTTGTACATGAGGGCACCATGCAATCAAGCACCAGGCCCGCTGCACACCATAAAAGTGCATGTGTAACCAACAAAGAGCATACGCACTTATGTCATATTTATATATGTTATAACACCGATAGGACTTGAAACCAAGTGGCGAAATGAAAAACTGACACGAAAACGGTTTGGTTTTGTGGGAGGGGATATATGCCGTGCATGGCCAGGATTAAAATAATAGATAATTTATTTACAGGTATTAACAACACACTTTAATGAGCCCCCGTTACACCTTTGACATTATTGTGTTTGACTGTTCACCGTTAATTTGTCCATTTGCTTTTTTAAACCATAAACTGCATAGAACCACCCTAAATTTAGCGAATATAATACTGTATTTCAGCCAATGCCAAGTACCACCCTTCCCTTATTATAAACTCTGTGCTGGTAAGTTTGACGTTAATTGGCGCGGTCTTCTCTGACGGTGGTTCTCTAGCTAATATCTCCATTTCTTTCCTTTAATTTCTTTTATTCTCCCTTCTGTTTTAATTCTGTCTATATGGCAGTAGATTTTATCAGAAGTCTGATTCTATCAATTCTAAAACTGACATCTTGGAAACGGAGACAAATATAGAATATTCCACTAGCTCTCTGACCTGCGCCTGAGTCATCTATTATTTTGATATTTCGCTTATCTTGTTCTCGATAAAATCCACTTCAAAGTAAATTGGTTAAAACCGCTATTAGTATTTTTAGTCTGGTTTCCATATAACCTTTTCTCTTTTTAGTACCATGTCGTTCCTTGTTTTTGAGAACGGCAGAATAGCAAGTGTCTGTTACTCAGTTCTCTTTGGACCCTTTGCTTACTCTATTAAAATTCCGTTTCAATGTTGAACTGAGTCTTTGTTACGGCTCAGCCTTCATAAAAACAAGGAAAACAATGGAGAGGTTAAACAATCTTTAACCAGTCGGTATAATACAAATGAACAAAGGAGAAAAGACAGCTTATCTATTGTAAAACTGCATGAGTAACATCTATTTACCTGCCGTTTACAATATATTTATTTATTTTCTGTCCATATTTTTGCCCAGATTGAAGGATTGACATTGCAAGCAAGTAAACAGAAGAAATAAGATTAATCCTACTAAATAATAGCACTGACTAAGAGGCCGCCAGTGTGGATTGGGTCTCAAGTCCTGCCCCTATTTGAGACCAATACACCGCGATGTTCCTTACCCGGCTTCAGTTTCAGACCTATAATCCTGAAAATATACACCTTATTTCATGAAACACTTAAGCTGCCTTATTTAATCCAATTATATATTTCGCCATGAGTGTTATCTTTCTCGATTTATTCTGAGGATCAATAGCAAGAGAAACTAAGAAAGAAAAATCAGTGAACATGTTTGGTTTCATCTCAAAATCATACCCTATTCCAGACTCATTATAAAGAGGCAAAATTTATAATCCTATTTCAGACTCAGCACTGCTCGAAACCCTTACCCTTTGTGGCGGCCCGTATAGCCGCTTATATATGGGAGTAATCCCCTCCCCCAGTTACTCCCGGCAGTGTAGTAGTGACTAGTAAAAGAGACAGTCAGACGGGTGTCCGTTATAGCCAGAATTATCGGTAATCCGATCCGAATGCGCGCATGAAAGGAGTACGGACTATTGTGCAGTTTGCCGAGTGTTTGTATTCGCCATAAGTGCTCTTGTTCAATAAGGTCGGCAGAAGTTCCCAATTCAAACAGTTCATGTCATTCCAGTATCTTAATTTAATTAATATAATAAGCTTAACACAAAGACTTGCTCCACCTTCCTCGTGTATAATAACTGAAGCGGACACAGCCGAACAGAAACCAGCTCTTTTCAGAAAATCACTAATTTAAAACCAGCGCAAAGGCAGCTAAATGACAGTTGTGCTTGCTCTATAGGAGTCTGGAAACTGACGCTAACATTTCGGTAAGTTCTCAGAAGGAAGACAAAGACTGCATAAAGACGTTCGACGTTCTCGAAAATTTCACAAGTTCCTTTTCATCGATCCTCTTTTCATGGTTATCGTGGTTCTGGTTCTTCAATTTCTACTAATTAATATTATTTTCTTTTTTTTTAATCCGAAAGCGAACGAAACCAGTCAGGAATATTGATGGCAACGGGAACAAGCAAACGTATTTTAACTTCAAACAACGCCGGTTAAATTAATTTAATTAAATAACAATTATATGAAGACAATTCACTCTTTTCACCTGGTGGCCATCTTGGATTCAAAGCGAGGCAATCCTTTGTTTTTGCCAGGTTAGCCTCATTTTGACTATCCCTCACTACGAGGCTGACCTGGCAAAAACGAAGGATTGCCTCGCTTTGAATCCAAGATGGCCACCAGGTGAAAAGAGTGAATATCAACAACAACAAACAGCACGTGCACCATATATTAACAACACAATAACAACACCTACAGTACCGGTTATATCCTGACTACACATTTATAACGACAACAGTCTCGCGCCTGCAACACCAGCCGTTCTTAAAACAATGGTAGTAACAGGGATGGGAAAAGAACCTGAAACTGAACCTGGAGGTCAATGTCCTTATAATATATACTGTCAGATATGGAACCATTAAGAATCCTAAGAAAGCTAAGAGTCAAACAGTAAAAAACGAAACATCCTTGGTTTTCCGGAAAAGAGAATGACGGATTTCGTATTACACTGCATGGAATCAAACTGTCGAAATTTGACAAAAAGGCGGTAATAACATGGCTGATTACACTCGCCTCGGAAGACCCTGCGTGATAAACTTAGTCACTGCAAAAACAACTCGTTCCTTTAGAACCCGTAATCAGCCGAGCTAAACTACCGAATACAGGGCCACTTTTCAAGGTATTCTACAGTTGCTCCGTTAGTCTCTGAAGCTGGGATCCAGTGAGAGGGGAGGGGGGGGGTTAGGTTTGTGGGATTACATCGAAACCCCCTCCCCCCCCCCCCCTTTCTCTCGCTCGCTTACAAAAGATAAAGAAATTACCAAATATTTTGGCGCTCGCGTATATCGAACCCCTCTTCCGAACCCCTCGTCACACAGAATCCTGGATCCGCCCCAGAGTCTAAAACGCGCAGTAAAGCTTATGGCTATGCAAGGTATATATGTGAGGTTTATCTGTATTTTTCAGGAGTGCCGGGCCCGGTTGCTCGGTAGCTCCGGCCTCCGGTCAGTCAAAGTGAAGTATACCTTGAAAAATGGCCTTGCATTGTATTCGAGATCGACTACCGAGAATAATTTAATCATGCTGGTGACTAAAAACGAATATGTAACAAGGCGTTCTTTCCCTTGCACCTTTGACTTGAATCACTGAGTAATGAGAAAGGATTTCCATTTTGTTCGACCTTAAACCTGCTGTTAACAGCTTTAATTTAGTTCACTATTCTAATAAATACAAACGTATTTGAAATCAGCACAGTCGTTGCGTTTTGTTTCAACTTCAGTTGCAGATGTAGGAAAAATACAAGCATGCAGCTTACTAGACTTGCTCCAAGTCGAACTCGCTGAGTCACTGGGTAAGCGATTACTGGGTCAAAAATCGAGCGCGAGAATCGAAGCGAGAGGCGGGGGGCTATAAAGAAGGACTTTGAGAAAGTCTAGCAGCTTACAAAAACGTGCAGATTTTGCGGTGCGCTTGACAAGTTGAAATTGGTATATAGAATGTTTGGTTTCAGTTCTAGTGCCCAGTTGTTCGAAGCAAGGGTAACTTTATCCCTAGGATAGCGCTAAATATGTAATTCTAATCAGTTTACCCTCGGGTTAGCGATTTACCCCTGGCTTCGAACAACCGTATCCAGATGTATCAAAAACTACCTGGCCTGGGTTAGTGATTTCGATGGCTATGACAGATTCTTTGCAGCTTAACTGGATTTCAGTCAATTTTTTCGTAACTATTTATAAAAAATCTTGACTAATGGATAACAATAGAGACATTAGCATAACAATAGATTGAAAAAGTTCCGAGCCTTATACCAGGTGCCGAAGCAAATGAATAGCGTGGGCATGCTTTTGGTTTGTTCTTAAATTTATAGCACAGGTCACAAAAGAGCGACAGTTTTATCACTCTATCAGTATATTGTTGTTAAGCGTAGTCCACACGAGCAAGTTTTCCTTGACAAGTTTTCCCTTGACAAGTTATATTTGCTCGTGTAGACGACGAAAAATGACAAGTTTATTGAACAAGGCAACTTGTCAAGGAAAAACTTGCTCGTGTGGACTACGCATTAACACAAACATGAATTTATAAAAAAAACTAATGTCAGACTTCGGTTGTTTCTATCAGTGACAAACTTACTTAATGAACTCATGTAGTGCAGAACGAAGCTACATGTATATATACAGCTGAGCTAAAATAATTCAGCTAAAATAATTTCCTAAGAAAAGCTAAGTATTCTCAATCGTTGCAATCGCAAAGCGATTTCTTTTTAAATGGCGGCCGTTTTGCCGACTCCAAGTAAGAAGCCTTGCAAAACCTTGGGAGTTAACTAAACCTTTGGATTAAATCTCGCAAAGGGAAATACAGGTATTTTTGGAGTCGGTTTCTGTTTTAATAATGTTGACCTACGTATTATAAGTACCTACGGCAGAACATTTCGACTTAGGTATCACATGTATACTTCATAGACCTCTCAAAATCTGTTCAGTAGTAGCAACCATTTATAGCCGGCGACCAGTTTGCCACTTTATAATATTCAACAACATGGCCGTGAGTAGTATCGAGGCGATTAGTACTGTTCGTAGGCAAAACATGTCCTTCCAGAAGATAAGAACAGTAAATTCACTGACTCATAACAAAATATTCATTTTCGTTAACGGTTTGCGAAATTTTCTTAAGATTCTCACACAGCCTATCTAAACCATATCGTTTTATTTTCCGGACAATGTTTTTCAATCAACCGTTAAAAGCATCAAAGCGCTGAAAGTTACTCCTTTGAATCAGTAAGCCTCGGCCATCAGAACCAAAAGGCTCTGGTATATCTGCTCTGGTATAAAATTCGAAAATAATGTTAATTTACAGTACTTTGTCACCAAAGTATGTCCATTTAGTTTATTTTTCTGCTTCTAACTTTTAGCTATGGGTGTCAGTGGGTAGTATATATATTTGTGATCCGGTAGGATCTTTCTCCACCGCACAAAAATGTTACAGTTGTACGGTAGCAAATCTTTGTGTTGGTCAAGAACTCTTCCCACATTTTCTTACTGCAAAAGTGTTACGTACTGGTCGAAATATATTTGTTGACTTCACTAAAAAGTGCAAATACTGAAATCACCAACAGTCAATGAGATTCACAAACTGTGAATCTTTGCACAGTGTTTATGGCAGCAGTGAATCTGATCTTACCTCGGTACAATAACAGCGCTTCCTAAAAAGATACCATAAAAGAAAGTATTCTTCCCCACTTTTTTCTATACATGACTTACTAGCAAGAAGCGACAGGCGCATATTTAATAAAGTCAAAAATCTTAATTACCCGTAACTGGGATCGCTTATATGCTCATAGCTAAAACACCAAGAAGGTGGACTGGTGTAATATCCCAGAGTTAACACAGAGAGGTTTATAAATACTTTTGTAAATAGGTTAGTATTTAACTCCAATCTAGTTTTAAAATTCCCAGTTTCTTTACTTATTCAAGTGTTATACTGATTTTATTGTCACATCGGATATGTATAATATCAATGCTTAACTGAAGACACCGTTATTATCGGCATTATCACTATACGAACCACCCCAACTGAACAACTCCGGCGTTCAACAATTCGTGGAAATATTGTTGACATTCGACTAGCTAAACTGTGTTTTTTTTATGCTAAACCAGAGCTTGATTTTTTAACATAGACTTCACGAAATGAAAAGGAAATAAAAGGTTTCCGAGGCAAAATAATAAGTTTGCAAAATACGTAGCAGATCAATTACATATAAACTTATTACAACTTGAGAGCTTGAAATATGAAAGTAGTTTAGCATACTTAAAAATACGAAAATGGTATTACGCTGCAACTAATTTCGAATCGACCAGAAGCCTTTCGGTGCTGTACCACTCCGTATATTATTCGTCGTTTTATTTAGTTCTTCTTTATTTCATTCGATGAGTAGCACGGAACCTCTCGAGACCTGTATTCTGATTTGCTATAGGCCAATACTGTCGCTCGTTTCGAGAAGTTCCAACTGACCCCATTCGATGAGCCGCCGTGTAACAGCTTTTTACTCTCTTAATAAAAAACTATTTATTGCTAATTCCTTTGGAAACATTACGAAGCTTGAGCAAGTAGATTTTATTTACCATCAAGTATACTGTATGCGCTACAACCTGATTTCATAGATGTGTATTTGCTTTGCTACGAACCTGGAAAACATGAAAAACAACTTACACGGCACTTTCACCAGCAGGCATCTCTAGGAACGGAATACTATTTAGAGATGCCTGCGGATGACGCTACACTTTCACGACGACTCTAAAATGAACGCCTTAGGTTAAATTGATTAAATGTATAGCTTTGTACAAGGCTCGAACTGAAAGGAAGTTGAAAAGTTTGTAAACTGAGCCACCCCGGTCAGTTAAATTTGTATCAACAACCAAAATGATTCAAATGTGCTGAGGTCAAATAAAATTTGACATTTCATGGCACCTGACAAATCCAGAAAGTGTTAATCGTCTAGGTATGTCGAAGTTCACCGAATTGCTTCATCGTTTAACAAGGGTTTTGTTTGCGGCAACTCTTTGGTTGGCATTTGTCGACGGTTATGAACTTTTCACAACTATCTTCCAGCAATAATTTAATGAATCGCCTTAATCTGCCTAGAAATTAGGCATAGTATTTGTAGATGAGTATTAAATGGCTGAACTTATGAAAATGTCAATTATTAAAAATTCTGATGAAAGGAAACAATCTGATTTCATAGATGTATCTTTGCTTTGCGCGGCGACGCTAGGACTGACCATTTGAATTGCTTTAGTGCATTTTCTTGACATCAACCGAATTTGTGTCTGTTTTAATTGTTTGCTTGATACCAACCTTAACCTAACATGGCATAACAAAATTATCGCTCTCTTTTTCGACAATTCGATAAATCTCTCAATCTCCTGTTCGGCCTTTTACTGAACAATTAAAACTACGCCAGAGCATACTTGTAAACTTTTATCTGGTTGGCAGAATGTCGAGTACGAACTTCGTATAACTTAGATAGCAAACAAGAAGTAAAACCTCCAATGTTTACTCCTAAAACTCAATTCACTAATAGAATATCATATATTCTGACTATCTGCAATGAGAAACAAGAGTCGGCCTCCCTCGACTGGTTTTCATGTTCATAATTTTAAACAACTGTTTTGCAACTGCTTTTATTACATGACTGTAAAACCTCAGTTAGTGCGCATTGCGGACACACACTTTTCCAGGCACCAAAACTTCATTATTACTGGTTTTTCTTGCCGTTCAAATGATTATTTTGAAAGCTTGACATTAGCTAATGCCTTGTTTATCGAGGATCACTAGGCTAATCCCGTGCCAGCTTGACAATCGGTCGTGTCTTTACCGAGAAACCGGCTGCCTTATTGGCGATTACAAAGCCACACAGAACGTCGATGATAAATAAATGCAGAGAAATTTTGTAAAGGTTCGGGGTGTGCCATGCAGGTTAGTTTACGCACTGTGGTTTTGGAGGGTAATGATAATTGTCGTAAATGACATTGTGCCGGCCTCTTTGAGGCGGTAGGTTACAGCAGAGTCCTGAATAGTACAATCCCATGTTGGGATACCGCGTACCAGGTTCAATAACATGCTAAATCGGCCTATTGTTTTGCGCTACCACACGAACATATTGTGTCGAAATTATCATCAACTAAACGATTGCGATCGAAATAAGTGGTTTATTGTATAGGGAGAATAATAATTTGCGGCACCGTCAGAGGTCGCCAAATGCGGAGGTAGGAAAGGGTTATTGGTAGTTGGCGGTACACTTTGGTTCACAGTTTTGTCCAGGAACCGTTAAGCGGCTTTCGTGCAATTGTGTAGAAAAAAAAATTGGAAAGAGGGAGACCACGTTTTGCTGTGCCTTTTGACCAAGACAAGTGAAGATTGGAATAGAGGTCACTAAACATAATTACGACTTAAGGGGTCAGAGAAATTTACCCAAGTACAGTCTCTAATCTTCACACAAGACATTTTACAAATTGACACTTGTCCGTGTTGTGACTCGAGCACAACGTTGCTGGTTCGCTTGAGAATTGCGAGTGACACGTAGATACTAAAATAGCGTTAGAATGTCGGTTTTAATCATATAAGTACTTCAAGTATTATCCTTAATTAAAGTTATTGCGGAGTCTGATGATAAATGCCGCAGAACAACTACAAAGGAAAACAATAACAGAAAACATGCGGAGCTGGCAATACAGTCAAACACTCCACAGAGGGAAGCAAAACGTTAGTTTGTCAACTCCAAATAAACGTTCTGACCCAAGAGGTTAAGCAGCGACAGAATTCTGTCAGTTTTGTTATCTTATTATTTCTCACCCTATGAGAGATGTTTAACTTTGTGAGAGGCTCGATAATTATTGATGCGCGCTTTGTAAAGAAAGCCTGATTAAAAGTTCATCTGATTGGTCGGCTTGTGCACATAAAGTCAAACTTATTTTTCTTGTGTTTATTGCTAAATTTCTTTACCTGTGCTCCGCCAATAAATTCGGCAGGCAACGAGTGGCGATTGGCTATCCGCAGGGGATTTAAATATGCATAGTTGATTACTTTTATGACATGTGGGAACAAGGTGTAAGTTTTATTCATTGATGGCTAATTAGAGGGCTCGGTGAATCGTGGAAGGTATAATTTCATTTGGCTGGATCATCTGTTCCAGTAATAGTTTATTAGTATCCCAAGCACTAAACAGCACTTAGCGTTGTGAGCAAAAGAACAAGAGTATTCGGTCATGCACTCGGACGAGAAAAAGCCCTCCACGTTCACGGTAAACCACATCCTCCAAGCCGCGGAAAGCTCTATGGCATCCAACAGCGAGAAAGAAACAGAAAATACAAACAACAACACTTGTGCCGACGACAGCCAAGTCAAGATCATCTTAGAAGAAGCCGATTTGTGGCGGCGATTTAAATCTTTGACCAACGAGATGATTGTGACTAAAAACGGCAGGTTAGAAAACTAGACAAACTATAATAATTTCTTCACGTTCTCTCTGTTTTACTCAATACGTTACTTTAAGTCCGTGTTGATTATGTTTGGTAAATTGTTCCCCTCAGGCGCATGTTTCCCGTTCTCAAAGTCAACGTAACCGGTCTCGAACCCAAAGCCATGTACTCGTTTCTGCTAGATTTCGTCTGCGTGGAAAGCCACAGATGGAAGTACGTGAATGGAGAGTGGGTCTCAGGAGGAAAGCCTGAACCGGCGACCCCTAGCTGCGTATACATACATCCCGACTCGCCGAATTTTGGAGCCCACTGGATGAAACAACCGGTTGGGTTTTCTAAAGTGAAACTGACCAACAAACAAAACTGTGGAGGCCAGGTGTGTCCAGTTCTATGTACTCACTGCACCTTTATCTCGATATGTCGCTGATTGTCCCGTCTAGATCTTAATCTCTAAGGATTTTATGTAAGGAAAGGAAATGCGAACCAGTTATTTTAATAGAGAGAGAGGAGTATTGTAGACTTCAAATCTTTAATCTTTGAAATTCGAAACGCAACAAAACCTTCAGAAACGCGTTTAGAGAACAGCCTTTACAAAATCTTCTAAACTGATCACAAAAGTAGGGTTTCAGAAGTGGAAAATGTCACGACTCCTGAGTGATAAGAATGATATTACACTCAATATTCCTCACAAAAGAATCATTAAACTTCTTTACATGATACCCTCTCCGTGAAAGTTTTCTCTCTATGAAAACATAATTGCTCCAGTGGGAGGAGTAGTGATTTGTTCTAACTTGTCGTTTTTTTCGTTTCTCAGCAGATAATGCTTAATTCTCTTCATAAATATGAACCTCGGCTACATATTATCAAGGTTGGAGCCACAGATAACAACCGAACGGTCGTATCTCACTCGTTCCCTGACACTCAGTTCATTGCCGTGACTGCCTATCAGAATGAAGAGGTGCTTAATACTTTTTATCCTAAACAACTTCCGAGCTCTTGAAAATGTGGTTATTAAGTGCGATAGAAAAACACCAAAAGAAACCCGTATTAATTAAATGATTGCTTTTTTCTTCTCAGATTACAAGTCTAAAGATTAAGTTTAACCCCTTTGCAAAAGCGTTCCTGGACGCGAAAGAAAGGTACGCAAAAGCTCGCAAAGCGAGTGTTAATGTCCAAAGAACTAGCGAGCCGTGTTGGATAATTTCTAACTTTATATAACACTTTTTCACTTTCATTTCCAGGCAGGAACAGAAAGATGCTTTCGAGCAAGCAACAGAATCTCACTCCGCGTACTCTCAATGTAAGTAATATTTTGTTATTTCACAGCAAATTGATTTGTTGTTTTAAGAAATGCTTGTGAATTATATACTTTACATATATTAGTTTTCTGATATGTTGCTCTCTATAAAATAAAGCTTGATTTATTTCAAGAAACTTCTCTACAATATCATTTAAAAAGTTCGCTCCTTTAGTAGTTATTTGACTTAAGTATGATTCAAACATTTTTGTTTTTCTTCAAGTTTACATAAAACGCCCATTTTGAATAGTAAGTCAAACTTCAGTGGTAGATATTATCTCAGTTTGCCTAAAGGTACAAGTTTCCTGAAGCGCGTATGTACGTCTCACAATTCCCCCAAAATTATCTTCCCTCGGATTATTGATTGACTGACATATTTCGAGAGTTTGGAACTCAACAACTTGAAACCCTCTCTGTGTTAAAATCACAGTGTAAACGCAGCCGGGAATTGGATATAAGTTAATACTACAAATTGTAGATTGGTTCTTGACTTGAGATTAATTATTTTCTTATGCCCAAGTTTTCTTCTGTTTCAATTTCGTGTGCATTATTTTCTGGAAGCGTTACATTTCCTTTTCAGTAAATATCAGCTGATTCTTAAGTCTTAATATCTCGTTGGAAATGGGGATCCGGAAATGGTATTTTATATTGACGAACAAGGCAGACTGTTTCTAATATGATAATTGTGTTTATATTTCCCTTTAGATGGCTGGTTCTGTGCTGGATCTGCACCGGTGTATCACCATCACCCATCTTCCTATTCTCACATCCCAACGTCTCCATACAACAGAATAGGACAAATCGGCATCCGTAGTCATCGACCATCCCCTTACCCTAATCCCTACCACAAGCGCACAGACATTGCCTCGCCTGGTGAGTTTACACATATCATTTGTTTTCTTTTTACCGGCATATTTTGCGATATTAGTGCTCACGCCTCAAGTTAGTCATCTTTATAGGATTGTCTCGATCCTGTAGAGAACAGCAGTTTGTGTTGAGTGCCGAAAGCCAAACTTTGATGAACTCATTTAGCAAGATTAGAAAAATAACCAAATGGGGCGGCATAGGCGAGGTTTGAGAAACGAAGAATTTTTTTTGATTACCCGTGTGAAAGAAGATTTGGTAATCTTACTGTAACGCCGGGATTAAAATAGGATTTTATGGGTCTTTTTCTCGATATACCGCATTGTTCGATAGCTATTTCTGGAATTAAAAGGGCGGGGGCAGATTGCCTGGTCTCATTTAGAAAACAGAGTACCATATTTGCGATGAAATTAGTGAAGAACCGCGAGTTCTCTAAGAATCGATCACTTACCAAACGAGTTTTATTTCGAAATGAAATTTATTTCGGGTTACTTTACTGGGGTTTTATGAAACCTAATCTTCGAAATTGTTTGGTGTTACTTAAATATTTTTTTCAATTTCCGACCGTTTAACCTTTATTAAGACTCAAACAAATGCCGCACCCTGCCTTCGATTTTATTTTTATTAAATAAATGGTCCCCTCCCTTAAAATTATAGACAATTTCCGAAGCGACGAATGAAAACAGAAAGGTCAGTTTACGGTCATCTCGTATATGGGAGACTTCACTCCAACACAGCAGCGGCTAAATAAAACAATACTCGGCAAAGAAAATGGGACGTGGCAAGGAGCTCAATTATTTAATTTAAAAGATACTTTCACTAATGCCAAGTTAAAGGCATTACTGGTACACGGCTCTGCTTATCGATTGCCCTTCACTTAGTAAACTTCACTAAAGGGTACGTTTAATTTCGAACCCGTTTAGTTTAAACGCTATATAAGCTTGAGTAAACGGGACAAGCTGTATCAATCAGTCAAGCTTTTTACCACCGCTCATTACAATTTCAAAACTAAACGCTTCTTATTGTGCAGCTTTCGGAGAATAGTACATTCTACCATGCAAGTTAAAGTTTTATTTGAGCCTGTTATAAGTTTTATATCTTTAAATGTGATCTTTTTATAGTTTGGAAACAAAGTATGCGCAGCTGTAGACACGATTTCGCTATATAGCTTTTGTCTCGAAAGACCTGTCAACCTACGTGAACGTTCTAAAAGAACACTGATCATAATAAAAGTAAAAGTGTATTGGATTCTTGCTGGTTAGTCTTGTCTCCTATAGAGACAGTTGTACTGCTGGGGTCATTTTGAAGTAATAGATTCTTAATATCTTTTAAAAATAAAATGGTGGTTTTTAGCTGCATTCCATTCTCATTTACAGTCCTTTTCATCCTTATCCTACGTCAACTATCACTGAACTGTTTGCACGGCTTGACGCGATATATTTTCAGTCGAGCCGTGCCGTGTATTAAGCCGATCTTGGAAGCCATGGTTTCTAGGTTTCACTTTCATCCCAGATAGCATTATCAAACAAGCTTAATGTGATCAAAGAAATGTTTTGTGTATTGATGTTATTTCTGTTGTTACTTGGTCGTTATTTGCAGGTCATCCCCAGCAGTATTACGCACCAGAATCGAATCAACTCCTTTTCCCCGGCCCTCCCTCCATTGAGAATCTCACTGTCCCAAGTAAGGTTGCACATCATTCGCCTGGAGCAGGGTTGCACTCAGGATTGGCGTTGTCGCTTAGCAACAGCACCTTCAGCAACACTTTAAGGGCATCCCACGACATTGAAAACTTCAACCGGAGAGAAGCAGATAAGTCAAAATACTTACAAGGTGGAGGACTAGCTCTGCATCCTGCGTGGAACACAATTTCTCAGCCTTAAGCGAGATAGAACCTCTATCGACGCTGTCCGTTTGTACATATCAAAATATGAATTGGTTCGGATTTATTTCCGGTTTTGTCATAATGACAAGCCTGTTACATTGGTCTCCCTGGCTAGTCGTGTACTTTTGTTTTGAAAGATTCGTTATTTCTCAAAAGATCGAAAGTAAAATGAAAACAGAGAGGGAATCTTTTGTAAAACTAAAACGATGTTTTCGTGATTTGGGATTTTTTAGGTAAAATTATTTATGGTAACATTTAGTATATTGCTTTTCTTTTTCTTAAAAATGAATTTGAAAATAACAAATCCTTTCAAATACTGATAAACAGTGAATCTGACTCCTATAATAATCTAGTAAACTATGAGCCAAGAACAATAACAGCAAGCGAAGGATAATTTACATGCCGAGTTATAGAGTTGTCTCGGAAATCGGCTACCGTATATATTTGATTTCTTAAACTTTATAATTGACTAAGAGAAGTGCCCAACACAGTTCTGACTCTAAGCTTGTAAAGTAATCCGAGCAAAGGGTATACTGGCGCATGGCATAAACCAAATTCCTGCTAGTTTCTCGAACTTCAAAAACCTACATTTTAGTTTTTAGAGCGAGTAAGGATATATTTCCCCGGAAGTAGAATTTCTTATTCCCTTCTTTTACTCGGCGGCATTAATATTATCGTGACGACAAACCACTAGTCGAAATTCGAACATGTTTCGGAAGTTGAAAAAAAGTAAATGTATTATGAGGAGACTGAGTTGGTACTCTTTTCTCTAGAACATGTAGAGGAGTCTGGTCCAGGACCAGCTAAGGAAACAATCAGTACTCGACAAGCTTTTACGTATATAGTATGGCCATCTCGATAAAATGTTTCGTTTACCATCGCCCTCTGGGCTCTGGCTCGTGATGGTGCCGATCAGTCGATCGAGAAAAAAAACGTTAGGGGATCTGGAACCAAGTCGGTTTGAAGTTTTCATGTATTCCTCGACTACTTTTTCCTTTACTAGTTGTGGATTGAAAATTGGCATGAGAAAGGCAAGAAACTAATACGTAGAGAGCTCGGAAAAGAGTTGTTGTTGTTTGAAACAATATTCTTCAATCTTTCTTTCGTTAATTTTTTCCAAAAAAATTGGGTCAGTCTTAAACCTTAAATGGGTCGGTCGGGCGATGGTAAACGAAACCTTTATTGGGATGGTCTATTTAAACCATAGAAAATGATGAAAATATGAATTAAAATTACTAAGGAGATTGTACGATGATTAAGAAAAATTGTAAATATTATTTGTTGAAAATGGTTAAAGTTATTTTTAGAGAAGCTGTGATTCTATATTTAATTACAATGAAAAAGAAACTCGCCCTTTCGCACGGAAGGTAGTTAGTATTATTATATAACTAAGAGCGCGTTCGATTGACCGTATTCCGGAATAAGAATAGATGGAATAGTCTCTGGAAATACTGGTTCAGGCATATTTTGGACTGTAAGCTACAAAGGCTTGCTGACATATGATATTTAGTATTCCAGTGGCTAAAATCCCGATATAAACGAATTGTAATATCACTCTGTATCAGATTCGGTCAATCGAACGCACCCTAAATGTTCGTTTAATTTTTTCTTATCTCAACGACGGATGCAAATTGTGCCTGAATGCTTTATAGCACTGCAAGAACATAAGAGCAAACTTTGCATTATTTCTTTAAATCCAATTAAAAAGTCGAATAAAAATCCTCGATGCTTTTAAATATGTATACATGTAGTTGGTTTTACGTGGTCCTGGGAAACTGTGCTTGCGAAATTGAGTAGTGCTTTACCAATTAAGTAATTAGCTAAAAGGACTTTATGGGAACACGAAATTAAAACTTGAACAAGGGAAGCCGCCGGCTGCTTATTTCAATAACTTCACGCCTTTCTAGTAGGAAGAGAAGCCGCCGAAATGCGCTGGATCGTTAGCAAAAGTCGGGCTTACTGCTTTCTACGAACGAACTACGACGGGTTAAACGCTTTGAGCGAACCTCGAGTATCTAGACGTCTTTTCTTATCAGAGATGTGCAGAACAACTCACAGCTATCTCCGAACACACACTAACTCTTCACATATGTGTGCCGGGGAAATGAAAATGACAGCGTTGCGTTTACTCATGGCTGCGATGTGTCACTGAACATGGGTCACACGCCCTAGTAAATTCACGAGGTCACCGAAAAACAAACTCATACCTTAGATAAACTATCTAAAATATCCATCAAACGTCAAAAAGAGTTATGGCACAGCAACTTCCTTTTACTTGCCGCTGTATGAACACGGAGGCTATTTGCTATGCGGTTCTATTGTTGGCAGCTTTGTCATTACAACACGCGGCAGCTTTTCGGAACCTTCTTCAATTAATTTGACCTTTGTTTTAACAAGAGGGTGTAAATTCGGCCTTCTAAAGGAACATAGGATTGTCTAACATTTTTGAAATCTCCCTGACTACACAAAGCTTTCGCCGTGAAACGCTGCATCTTATAGCGGCTGTATCTTGAGAGAGAAGTTATAATTACAAGAACTGAAGCGTTTACAAGTGATTTTCACAATCAGTACCCACACTTGATAGTCATGTCGGAAGTGCGAAATGAAATTATTTCTTTAATTAAGCAATAATTGCTGTGGTTGGCGGTTGGATTTGTTTACGTGAAAGCGCTAAACTATATTACTTGCTACTGTTATGTTAATGAGGAGGTTAATATGTCATCACCAGTCTTATTTACTGTTGTATGTTAATCATAGAATGTGACTGAACTTCTAAATTATCTCCAACTTGTTTCTTTGATATGATAATTTTTATGAAACGATTTCGCTGCTGACTCACGCATTAGAAAAAGCAAATGAATTGTGCAGAAAGTCTGTACGAAAACACTGAAAGAATATACTGAAAAGTATAGCTCAATGCTCTCTCCTTTGCTTTCCATTTATTTTGAAAACATTTCTATATGTTTTGTTTTTAAACTGAAGTCTATAAAAATATATTGTTAGCTCTTAAATTTACTGCAGTTTGCTTACAAAGCTCACAACCTGTTATCGAACAAAGCCGCCAAAAGTAACAAAACGACAAAGACAAAACAAGGTATTTTCGTCAGTCCGTGATCAGTTTTTACCGCTCATTAACATTAAGCCTATATACAGTCGCGACCAGAGTGCAAGACTTAATTTAATGGGCTCTACTCTTAACTCTCGAACGTTGTTGGATTGCATGATCCAACTTTGTTTGGAAGGAAATGTTGGAGTGGCGGTCCAACATGGATGTCAAACTATCGAATAATAATGTATGAGCAAAGTTGGATCATGCAATCTAACATTGCTCGATAGTTTAGCCCGGCGGGGCTTACCTTACCGTATTTTAGTAACAAATTATTCTGTTTATTGTTTTTGCTCGCGATATTATAGGATTAAACTTTGTTCATATCTGAGAGCTGATTCAACGAAATGAGCGGTTTTATATGGACAAAGGATTCAATGAAAAGAACATCGAAAAACAGCAACATGTCGCCACAGCCTAACCATGAGAGTTTACTCCATTATTATTATCTCTACCACTTTATGATATTTACCGGTTATGTTTAGGAAACATAATTTGTCTCCTCCCAGTTTCTTTCAAAATCAATCAAAATCACGTTGTGGCTGTTTTAACCTCATGACCCCAACCTCGTTTCAGGGTCTTCCGCGCATCGGACATGAACACTGACAACACACCTCCCCGTTGAATTAACAACTAAAAACACGCTTGAAATAATGATAATCGTTAATTCTAATGACATTCTTAAAACCAGTCAAGGCTGTTAGATTCCGAACGGCGGTAGACCGGCTTAGTGTAGTAGTGATGACGTCTGTACTACACTGCAGTACACACAAAGGGCTACGAGTTCGAGTCCGAGTAGGAGCGCTCAAAAAATACTTTTCCTCTCTTTACCTTCTCTTCTTGTTTACTGCA